>CADDXX010000183.1:405403-417061 GCA_902810485.1 Alauda arvensis
GGGGCCAGGCCCAGCACCAAAGCTCCTGAAAGAGCCACAGGAAGTACTGACCTCACAGTTCTGTGTCTCTGGGAGCCAACATYCATCCCAGCCATGGGAAGAAAGAAAATTCCCAGCTGGCAAAGAGAAAAGCAGACTCCAGATGTACTCAGAACAAATTTTACCTATTCAAAATACGGGCAGAAATTTTCTCCAGACTCCAGCAGATCACAGCTCTCTAAAGAAAAATATGTAATGTAATGTTGCCCTTAATCATGCTCAGTAATTCCCTCCTCCTAACATTATCCCAAGGGTGGTRCAATTAACAATAATCTATTTATTAAGAGTTCATTTAGTACACAGGTGCCAGGGACTTTCTTATTTCAGCAAGACTAACTCCCATCTGTTCTTCTGGTTTAACCCCATTCAGTGAAGAGCAATRTTTTAATGGGCTAAAACACCAACTACTCACTGAGTAGCTTGGGAGTAAAGACCTTTCATGCTGCCCTGCTCCAGGCTGATACAATGGGAAAAGACCTGAAAAGAGAAAGTAAGAATTCTTGGGAGCTGGAAAATGCATGCAGGGRCAGCAGGATCTTGGTGCTGTGGCATTAATAAATTTTGCCACATCCAGGATTTAGTTAAGCCCCCCCAGACCCCCACCAGACAGAGCTGCACTGATATCTGGATTAGTGCATGGTCACATCACTTGATTCCCTCAATTCAGGGGACAATTTGTCCTTCAGAAAACTCCCTCCTTTCCTGTTCCCAGGCAAAGTGCCCCAAACAGAAGAGGGGTCATAAGCTGGAGGGAAATCCAGAAACAGCTCCCACAAAAGCAGCAAACCAAAGCAGACCATCAGAACCTGGYGTGGCTTTCTAGTTTTTCATTATTTTAGTTCCCCGCTGTATTTGGGAGCTAGGAAATTTAGGAAATTCAAACCAAACAACAATGTAGGGAAGCACATTCCATTTTCTTTAAAGACAGGCAAAGGCTGCAGAACACTCTGTGAGCACAGCACAAGTCAATACAAAAAATATGAAAAATGCCAATAAAGGACAGMATAAATCCCAAAATGGGCTCATGACCCTCCTTTTGTTTTTAAGGACTCTTCAATGTAAGCTTGAAATCTGGGAAGAAACACTGCACAGGCTGCCTTTGCTGGGGTTTGTATTCCCACAGTTCAGAATCCACCTCACCACTCCCAGTTACTCCATTTGGGTTGGGATCAGTCTTTGCTGCTGCTCTGGAGAGATCAGGCACTTTTCTGACTACTATTGACAGCAAAAGATTCTCCCCTAAAAAAACAGGCACAGARAGGCTTCAGAGATCAGGGCAGACCTGGACCAAGGACAGACACAGGTGGGCTTTGGAACAGGTACAAATCCAGCTTCCAGAGCTTTTGTGCTGGTTAATTCCTCTCCCCTTCTTCAAATGTGATTGTGAAGTCATATCAGGAGGAAATTAGGAAAATGATCCTGCAAGGAGACAGTTGGAATCAGGTTGGCAAAACCAGCTCTTATTGATRGAAAGTAAAAGTTCTAAACTTGCATTTTTGCCATAAAAGAAAATTTCTTTTTTCCAGCATGATTCTTCAGRGGAAATGAGCATAAGATATATTCCAGATAGAGAAAAAACTCCCATAAAAGGGAGAACTATCATTGTACTTTTATTTTAAAATCTACATCCTCAAAAGTGACAGGAAGCATCTTATGAAACATTTCTACTGTGATGTTGAAAGMAAATCACTTCCAGGGAGAAGTTTGTTACATGTGCATGCAAAGAATGCTTGTTAGGACTCCATTTTAATGAGGGATGAAAGGGAYTGCAAAGAGAGTCAATGAAATTTTAACACACCTTCAATATTTACATTKGCTGGTGAACATAATTTGCTCACAGAACGATTGGAAATGTTATAATGGCACTTCCTATTTCAATATTTTTGTGTGSCACACAGATAAGAATGTATACACATTTGCAAAATCACTTCAATGCATTGTCACTGCTTCACGTGTCTTACAGGAATGAGAAAATGGGTAGAAACTTCAAAAATCAGTAAAATATCAACTTTGATCAATTGRGAGTAGACACTACTTGCAAAGTGAGGCACTCATCTTCACAGGACAGAGAAATTACCACAGCTCTTTCCTGGAAAAGTTATGGATTATGGATATGGATTTATTAAATTGCTCAGACTTCTGTAGCTTTTTAGATTAAAGAGCCTGTGGAGGGGAAGGTTTGGTCTGTGTCAGATGAAGTCTGCAGAGGAAAACCCCTTTAAGGAAGTTTTGCAGAAGGCAAAAAAGAATGTGCTGTATTCTTCCAGAAGAAGACATTAAAATCTCAAAGTTTCTAGGCTTTAAAATCCATCTAGAGGATTGGATAACTGACTTTTTTAGGGGAAAGTGTAAGGTTTTGTCCTGGTTTAGGGCAAATTTGGGAGGAAATCTGAGGTTTCRCCCCAGCCACTTCAATGCACATGCAAAGGGAGGGAGTCCCTTTGTCACCCTGCAGCTGAACTCTCACAGGACAGATTCAAACCCTGCCACACAAAAGCTGGGTCCACTTCAATAAAACAGCTGAGAAATGACAGTGGAAGAGCTGGGAGCCCTGAGAACTGAGGGGGGTGTAGAAGACACTGAAAGTAAGACTGTATGAGATAAAAGACTGAACAAAACCCTAATTATATTACTCTAAAAGTGCCATGTATCTCAAAAATATTAATTTTGGAAATTGGAGGAACCAGAGTTTTGCATTATTTCATTAATTTTGTTAATTATGTGATGGCTTCTGCTGAAATGTGCATTCCTCTGCCAGGTGTGTCAGGATGCCACCCACAGCACCAAATATCAAACCAAAAACACTTTTCTGGATTGTGTGGCTGAGTATTCTCTGATGAACTCTGACAAAAGCACAGTCAGTGCCATGTTGARTTAGACTGGGGAAGGGGAAGGCAGGAATCTCTGCAACCACCTTTGCACCAAGCCATGACTTCTGCTTTGCTCCTGAGCCACAAGCCTTTGTTCCACCTTCCCTCTGAAGACAGCAGCCAGCACCAGAAATGCCCAGGAATGGCTGGCAGGGAGCAATCCTGGCCTCCCTCAGCATCCCCAAAATGCCAGCTGTGCTGAGAGCAGTCAGGAGGTTCCTGGTTTTTAGAACAGTTTCTGTGCACAGATAAAATCCCTTCAATTGACAAGCTCAGGAGCCTGGTGTCCACTGAGCAAGAATGGAATGGGTGCAAAGGAATTCCAGCCTTCTCCTTCATTCCCACAGCACTTCCAAGGCACAATGTCCTTGCTTGCAATCTTCTTGCTGGCAATGCTTTTGTGAGGGTGCCTGGAGGCTTTTGTGCAGGCAACAGCAGTTTGTTATTTCCATATCCACTCCTGCCCTTGGAAATTATTAAAATCCAGGACATCTTTGGAATGGGAAATGAAATGTGTTCTCCAACAAACCCCTAAAACTGCTCATGTTGCTGGCAGCTAGGCTAAAACAAGGGTGTTCAAGTAAAATTCCTATTTAAAAAATTGAATTGAACTTTTCAATGGAATTAGATTTTCCTGAAATTTTATTAGCTGGCAGGTTCATAAACTACAACAGAAACAAAACAGGAAAACCAAATCATTCTTTATGAGCTATAAAAAGGTAGCAAAGGGGAACAAAAAAAAAGGGAATCTTTTGAAATATGAAGTCTATAAATGGGAGTTTTGTCTTTCTGACAGTAAATGGCTCCTACAGATTTGTTAAGGTTATAAGCTCATAAAACCTTGGAGTAAAATGAGGTCTCAGCTAAATTCCAAYAGCACTCCCAGCTCCATTCCCATCCCAGTGCAGGAGGGGATTAACAAGCCCCCGGCCATCCACACCATGGTGGCACTGGCTTTTCCTGGGATTCATGGGGGAAAGGCAGAGACATCCCAGCAAACCGCTCTGGGAACAGCAGGAAGGCTGAGATTCATGGGGGAAAGGCAGACAGATCCCAGCAAACTGCTCTGGGAACAGCAGGAAGGCTGGGATTCATGGGGGAATGGCAGAGAGATCCCAGCAAACTGCTCTGGGAACAGCAGGAAGGCTGGGATCCAGCTTTGCACAGCCAATGTTCCACTGGGGAATGGCAGCCACCAGCTCTGCCCTGGCTTTGCACATTCCCCACCCACACATCCCAGCTCCTCTGGGCCTGGATGTTCCCTGGCTGGAGCCAGGCTTGGCCCAGGAGCTCCACCTGGCACATCCCTGCACATCCCAAGCTTTGTCACACACCAAGACACTGCCCATGATCTAAAGGTCTCTCCTGGCCTTGCAGGTCACAAACAAGCAAATAAGTCTTGGCTGACTTGGAAAAATTTCCTTTTGCCCCTTGCAGGATTAAATCCTAAAGGATTATTTTGCCTTCCCTCCTCCTGTACTTCAAGYTAAAACCATTTTATTCACCTGCTCCCCTTGAAGTGCCACTCAGTAATTCARACCACACTGCTCTCCAGAACAGGCTGAATTCCAGGGCAGGGAAAAATACCCAGGTTTCTGTAAGGTATTTTGTAGAGAAGAATGCTCCRGTCTGAAAAGCCCTGAAAAATAGATTGTTTTCAAAGACTTAATTGCAACTACTTGAAGGGCAATACCCAATTCACTGTCACCCTCAGTGCACGCACTGTGGGATCATTCCAGGCTGGAAACTCTCCCAGTTGCTGCTCAGCAGGTGAATCCATTGCACTGGGAGCTTACAGGAATACACTAAATATATACAGCTGCTTCTATTTATCAGCTTGGTTCTGTGGCTCTGGACTTACTCAGCAAAATAATCCAAACAATGGCTCTGCCTTTGGGAATTGGTTGCCATAAACAAACGAAAGAGAAGTGAAACAGTCTGAGGTCAGGCAGTCCTTTGACCAGGGCACAGGAGTCAAACGTGTCTAAAATAACTCCATGTCCCCAAATAACCAAGAGCATCCCTGAAGCAGTGTTTTAAGRGTTGGAAAGGAAGTCAGAGGTTTCTAGTGGGATGTATGGATTATGGAAGAGGATAAGTGGTCATTCAGCAAGGTTTACATCCTCTTATCTATAGCACTCTGTGGTAGAGATAACSTTATGAGCTTCYTGCTGTCCCCTCRTTAATAAGATCATTAATGCTAATACAGATTAATACTTTCACCAGAACAATCTTCCACAACACTTTGATTGTGTTTGAAGAGTMATTTCAAGCCAACCCCTCCTTTTCCCAGATTTTCCCAGATCCCAGAGAGGTTCTGACTCTGCATCAGCTCCACCTGCAGCTTTCCAGGAGCAGATCTGGGAAGAGGAAAATCTTACCAGGCCAAGGGAGTAAGAGGTGCAGACACATTGCTGGTTGCTGTTGGTGCCCAGTAAATGCATTTATAATCCCAGATAATGACACAACAGCCTGGGGGCTGTGATGGGAAGGGTTGCTGTGAAATAACCTCTCCAAAGAGTGCATGGAACGTTGTCGTGCTGGAGCTGAGGGTCAGGCTGCCCTAACTCCCAACATTTGTGCATATTCAGCAGTGACTCATGAAATTATGAGCCAGGGCTGGTGACCTGCAGGAATTCAGTGAGAGACAAAAGAGAGCTGAGCGTTTGTGTGGGTAATTAGAATGTCCACATTTAGAAGGGGTCAAAGRAATACAATATTAGAGGAGAAATAAAAACCCATTGGGATTCAAAGTCAGAAAACATGAGAAAAAACTTCCCAGAAGTTGCTTATTATATTTTTATCCTATTGGCAACTTTTTGCACCTCTTCCTGAAACCTGTAGTCCTGGAAAATGCTGTGTATTAAATGTAGCAGCAGCTGGGACAAGGAGTTCTTTTGGACAGGTCTGAATCCTGTGTTCTCACRTGACAAGMAACTTCAAAATACTCACTGGGAACTGRAAGTTCTCATCTACATTTCCTGACAGGGAAGAAATAACTTTCTCAGAAGCACCTGGAAGTGCTTCACTCTRCACAGTGGGAAGTGTCTGTACAACCTGGAGTAATCCAGACCCATCCCAGTGCCCTGCTCTGGAGCACTCAAGGAGCATTTGCAGAACTCCAGCACCATGCACTCCCTTTTCCCTGGATACACACAAGGTTTTCAGGAGCTGACTCCATAAAACTGGAGGCCACCATTTGCTCATGGAAGAACACCTGGAAGAGCAGAGGCAGCAAACTGGGAATGCATCCTTGATGACATGAATYCCACCCCTAAAACTCTTTCTGTGATTCAATTCTTTCTTCCCTTGTGTTGAAGTCAAGCAGACAAATGGAAGAGCTGCACTGAGGAGAAAATCTCATCTGCACAGGGAATCACTCACAAAGGCATTTAAATATCATCTGCATTCCCAGAGCTTGGTCCCAGCTCAGCACTGTTTCTGTGGGACACAGCTCAGATTGGCTCTCAAAATCCAGGCAAGCAATGAGGGAATGGTTTGGGCCAGAGGAGCCCCTAAGATCATCACCCTAAGGTTCCATGGGCAGGGATGACACCCAAATCCASACATAGTCCAAGATTTCCTGTTCCAAGAGGTCCCTGCCCCTCCCAGGACCCAGGGCTTCCTCCTGAGGGATTTGCTGGTTTGCACACCCAAGGGCTGGCAGAGAAGGCAGTTCTGGAGACATTGGATTATTGCACCCATTTGGTTAATTCTCCCAAGAAGCTGAGTATTAATTTGGCAGTTTCCCAGAAACTACCACAACTGCAAGGTACTCAGGAGCTGTTCTAAAAATCAGCTTCTTGATGGGTTTTGAGTTTTCATCTTTTCCAGRGGACAAGAAGCCATCAAGGAAATTGCTGTGATTAATGTTTCATACATAGCATTTTGAGGAAGGGGTCAATACATGCCACCAACAATCTCTATCCCATGGAATCACAGAATATCCTGAGTTGGGAGGGGCTCACAAGGATCATCCAGTCCAAGCCCTGGCCCTGCACAGACCCCCCAACAATCCCAGCCTGTCCAAACTCTCCTGGAGCTCTGGCAGCCTCGGGGTCCTGCCCATTCCCTGGGGAGCCTGGGCAGTGCCCGGCACCCTCTGGGGAAGAACCTTTCCTGATCTCCCCCCTAACCCTGCCCTGGCACAGCCTGGGTAAGGGAATGGTGTGAGCAGCACCCACAGGGGGGTTCAGTGCTCTTTAAGGCAGCACACACAGTCTGGTAATTCAGTCTCCAAAATGGCTCATATTGCCTTGATTAAAGAGTGGTTCCTGAGGTTTTTTCTGACTCAAAATACCTTTGAAAAGAACAAATTCACTGAGCTAAAGTAGACTTAATGGACTCTGTTAAGTCTGTAAGAGGTGGAGACCCAATTTGCTCTCACATCACTGTAAATCAGTGTGAGCCACCAGAGAGTTTGCTCACACAACAAAAGGGGACCAGGCCCTGATTTGAGGKTCTCCTGACCATTTGTGACCCCTGTTTGCAAGACCAACAATACACAGCTTGGTTTCAGGCATTCTAATCGACCACAGCTTTTCTTTGTTATATTAATTTATTCAGCACTCATAAAGTCTTCCTGTGGTTAATTACAGAACTCACTGGAGCCTGTCTAAAGATTTTATAAATATGAACACATTATCTCTTATTGTATCTCCTTTCCCTGCCTATTAATCTCACAACAATTAAAGTAAGTGCTTCTTCAAGAAAAAACTTCTAGGGAACTCCATGCTAAAAGGCAACAATTATTCCCAAGTTCATTCTTAAGGGAAAGAATAACCCAAAATGCTACAAAACCAAGGGAAAAGTGGTAGAGAGAAAACATGTTGGAGAACAAGCTGCTCATTTTACAGCAGGATGTGATGTTACACCAGTATGAACATTAATTGTAACTGGAAAGGGATTAAATCCCACCTTGGATAAATGCCTTGACCATCCCATGACACCAAGCTCCTTTAATTTTGTTGTTTGGACACCCAAGGTCTAAGTAAGCAGAACAGATCCTGGAAAAACTGGAACCAAAATAATTCATGGCTTTTCCTGGAGATAAATTTGATTCTCCAGTAACTCAGCTCTAGTGGGAAAAAGTTCAAGTTCAAAGAACTTCCACACTTCCAAGCAGAATAAAAAAAAAATCAAGGGAATTTTTGGGTAGGTAAAAATCTCTGCAYATCCTGCACTGGCCCTGAGACCTTCAAAGACACGTGGCTGAGGAAATGCTCTGCAAAACAAATCAATCCCTGCTGGACCAAATCAATGCTGGCTGRAGCTGCAGGGATGATCCCATGCTATGGCCCAGCATGAACGCTGCTGATAGGAACTGAAACATTTCTGAGACACTCCAAAGGTTTTTGGAGACCACACTCCAAAAGTTGGCATTCTGAGGRATGGCTCTTTACCAGCACATTCTGYTGCATGCTTGAAGGAAGTGTTTGAGACAGGAACAGGGCAGGGAATATGCCAAAGAGCCATTATCAACATTTACTTGCTCTTCCACAATTCAGTGAGCAGCACAAAGTAAATTTAGCTCTGGGAAAAGGCTTCATGCAGAATCCTGCAGAACTCGGGGCCTCTCAACAATATTGAAGGTCAAACTCAGGAATCAAGAACTCTTGTCTTAGTGAGGATAAAGATCAAATATAACTAATATTCATTCTCTGGAACATGATCACAGGCAGTGGTTGACTTCATTAAACTTCTCTGGTCAATYCTGATTTTGTGCATTTAAATAATTCCACAGAAGAGTCAGATGGATTCAAGAGAAACGGCCCTGAAAATTGAAATTGCTCCTTGTGTAACTGAACATTGCTTTTGCAAACTCCCCTGTGGTTTTCCATGGAGACAGAATCTTTCAGCACTTCCTCATCTCAGCTGCTCAATAGTGGGGTTTGTTCAAACACTGCTGTGCTCCACATTATCAACACCATTAAAAGGCAGAATTCTTGCTTAACCCTGTCTGTCCATAGAAGACTTCACCTCACTGGGGCAGGAAGTTTATTCATCTAAAATCACCACATTTATGAGGCTGGATGAAAACACATCCAAAAAGAGAACCCCACTTCTCTTCTCGATTTTTCGCAGTGTATTTCATTTACCTGAGCAGTACAAAGCATGCAGTTGGCTGGCAACCTGCTCAAGCTCATTTTTCCCCAGTGCAGAATGAAGATTTCTACAACACAAACAGTCCTGGTAATTCTGGGAGCTGGGCTAGATTAGATTAGATTTAAAGTCTTGGAAAAGAAAATGAGCTTCAGCCACAATCTTGACAGCAAAATAACAATGTCTAAGTTTATGTCGGCTGTTCAGAGCCCACAAGATAAACACTGGCCTAATAATCTCATTAGGAACTAATTCCATGAGCTGGCCATTGCGGGGATGACCTCACTGATAAACAATCCCAAGCATTTATTGCCTGCTCGGGCTGGACACTGGAAATATCAGATGGGAAAGGAAAAGGAGAGGTTTGAATTGCAGTGCATAAGTRAGTTCTATCACTGTAATCCTACTTCTCTGCTATTTTTATAACCACAGGAGTGTTCTATTTCATTTTCCCCAAGGTGAATGGCACAAAGGCATATGGAATAAAATGAATTTGCTTTCTTTAGGACTATTTTATCATCTTACTTTACCAGACGAAYAATGCAAATTTCTTATCTCCTGCCCRGCAAATCTTTGTAGCCTTTATTCTCCATTATTGTGGATGTAGCCATACACACAGTCTCATACATACAAATTTAAACAGTGAGAACAGTATTAGAAGAACCAAGAAGCAAAAAAAAAATGAGGTGGGTTATGTAAAAATAGTCCTGATTACAAAGGCAAACAGCAGCATTATCATAGGGGCAACATTCACTCAGAATGTGCATTTATATTAACTCTTTTTAATAGATATTTCCTCCCATTTTCTTTCATTTCAGAAGGTGAATTTAAATTTGTTCCCTATATTTGCTCACAGAATAAAAGTTTGTCAGAATTGTCACTCACTCTGTTACCCCTCTAGAGAAAAACTGGAGTCATTGCTGAACCATGGGCTGACCTGGAACCAGTAATTCTCTTTTTTAATTCATTTATCCCTACCTAGCTAATAAATAATTACAGAAACAAGCCCAGATTCAGAATACCCATATAAACAATTCAAGACATTTGTTTCAGTGAGAAGACAGTGAATGGGAAGGGAATGGGAAGGGAATGGGAAGGGAATGGGAAGGGAATGGGAAGGGAATGGGAAGGGAATGGGAAGGGAATGGGAAGGGAAGCTGTATCCCCAAATCCACTGCAACAGGAACACTGACAGCACTGGGTGAGTACTTTTGACAGGGCACAGAGCCAGCTGTGAGAAGTGAATGTTCCTTGGGTTCCATGGGCAAAGGGAATCTCCCTGGTCCCAAAACCCTTGGCATGTTCAGTCCTGCACTCAGTGGCAAACAGCAGGAATGGGCAGGGACAGGAATGGGCAGGCAGGAATGGGCAGGGATAGGGATGGGCAGGAACAGGAATAGGCAGGGATAGGAACGGACAGGCAGGAATGGGCAGGGACAGGGATGGGCAGGGGCAGGAATGGGCAGGCAGGAATGGGCAGGAATGGGCAGGGATAGAGATGGGCAGGGATAGGGATGGGCAAGGACAGGAATGGGCAGGCAGGAATGGGCAGGAATTGGCAGGAATGGGCAGGGACAGGAATGGGCAGGGACAGGAATGGACAGGCAGGAATGGGCAGGAATGGGCAGGGATGGGCAGGCAGGAATTGGCAGGAATGGGCAGGGACAGGGATGGGCAGGGACAGGGATGGGCAGGGATGGGCAGAGGCAGGGATGGGCAGGGACAGGAATGGGCAGGGGCAGGAATGGGCAGGGACAGGGACGGGCAGGAATGGGCAGAATGGACAGGAATGGACAGGAATGGGCAGGGGCAGGAATGAACAGAGGCAGGAATGGGCTGGCAGGAATGAGCCAAAGGCAGGAGTGACCCCAGCCTTTGTCCCCCGGCACCCCAGCGATGTCCCCAAACACCATGAAGCCCTGCAATAGCTCCGGCTCTGGAGAACAAAGCAAATCTCTGCCAAATTTAATCCCAAATCTTGGCCAGAACCCTTCTTTTCACCCCGATGAGCAAATTCTGCTGCTCCCTGGGCTCGGGGCAATCCCTGTGTGCAGCAAACTTCATCCAGGCAAACTCCAGCTCCTTCTCCAAAGGKGCCGGGCTACTATTGCCAAAATAATGACACTTAGCGCTTGTTATTTTTAGGGCATGGAGGAGAAAAGCGTGTATTAACTCTAAGCAMAGCAGCACTTATCAAATGCTCCACACCTGAGATAAAACGGGAATCTTGGGACAGGTTTGGTGCTGCAGAGCGGGGAAGGAATCAGGACTCCCCTTTGTCCCGGTCCCTGCCCGGAGCTCCCGGGCTGTCCCCAGTCTGTGGGACAGGGATGCGGGAATGCCGCAGTGCTGCCCGGAGCGGCGGCTGCAGCACCGCCGGTCTCCCAGGGACATCCAGCGGTGGCACCGGGAAAGTCAGAGGGATGCTGAGTCCCGGATCCTGCAGGGCTCTCACAGAGCCAGGAGAGCTCCCGGTGGGTCGGGCACTCACTGCGCTAATTCCGTGCGACAGGCAAGGTTCTGCCAACTGCAGCCTGCCTTGGATCCAAAATAAATAAAATAAAATAAAATAAAATAAAATAAAATAAAATAAAATAAAATAAAATAAAATAAAATAAAATAAAATAAAATAAAATAAAATAAAATA
>CADDXX010000183.1:417150-480835 GCA_902810485.1 Alauda arvensis
AGGCACATCCCGTACCCAGCACAGTGACAGCCCAAATTCCGGGCTAGATTTGCATGTTTAATTCCACTGATGCTGTTTGCATCACCCCATGTCACTTCCTGACAAGTGTCTGAGCCCCCTTTGAGGCTGTGCCTCCTGCTCTGGGTCAGGGCTCGGGCAGACACTCCCAGGTGCAGGTTTGGYSTSTCCCCTGKCCCAGTGAGAGCCACACTCGGGGCYGGTGTCAGCAGCTCGGGGCAGGAGCTGCCACAGCCCCTCCTCACACAGAGAGGTCTGGAATGAGCAAAAACGATGGGAATCAGGGATTTCCATCTACAGATTATGGAAAATCTACAGATTATCCACCCCTCCTTCCCTGACTTCAAGATACCATTTCTAAATGGAAAAGGTAAAAGTTAATTATTAATAATACTTTTGTAAAAGGTAGAATTAAGAATTTTAGCCCAATATGAAGAAGCCCAAGCTCGAGCCCTGTCCTTCCTCGGCCCTCATTCCCACAAATTCTGCCCCCTGGGACCTCAGCTCCCACAGCCTGGCAAACTGGGGCTGGACATTGCATTCCCAAAGGAGCTTTGGGCATCTTTCTTTTAAAACTTTTGTGTAAAAAAGTGGGAATGAATTCAAAGGTTTATCAAAACTTGCCATTTTTTGGCTGAATCATTTAGAAAGCCCAGCTCCTTTCCTTCAGGAAAACCCAATCTCCCCAAGCTTTGCTTTGCCTTTCTCCTCCAGAGCCAGGGTGGGTGGAATGTTCTCAGTGTTCTATTACCCAGGTAAGGAGCTTTAATAACCCCTTTGTATTTGTGATTTAATAATCCCTTTGTATCTGTGATTTAATAATCCCTTTGTATCTATGATTAAATGTCCTTCTTCAAGATTGCAGGTGCTTATGTTACTGTGGACAGGATATTTTAAAATTTTCTTCCTCACCCCTCAAATTTTGTTAACCTCTAGGAGGATTTATGGAGGGGGAGAGAGACAGGAAAGGTTTGAGCTTGTAGGAAGCAATTTTTCATTAAGGTCTTTATGCTTAAGAGACTGGGAGTGTTTTTGTCATGAAAACACTAAAATGTTTAATGCCAAACTCTCAAAACAGAGATTAAATTTACTAAAAAGCAGGCTACTGTGATGTGGGACCTACCTCAATATCTAATAGCTGAGTTAATTTTGGAACATTGGCTCAAAATAAACTCGAAGCTTCAAAGAGCAATGAGAAGTTGATGAGAGCAGCACCACCACTGTAAACAGTGAGGTCCAAAATGGGCTGAATGCAAAAATGCACATGGAATGGCACAAAATMATTTCTGAGGCCCTGAATTCCCAGGGGACTTTAATTTGTTGGGTTTGGGTTGATGATTTTTTTTCCAAATTGTCTTCTAAATTGCAGAAAACTCATGAGTAATATTTAATCTTCATGTTTGGGGATGGGATTTAAAAGTGCCCTCTGGAGTGTAACTAATTCAGTGTAACACAAGCACAGTCAMAGCAATGAAAATTCTGTCCTGACACTGCCAGACTGGCTGGGGGAGGGTTCAGGTGGAAACTGCACCTTCTGAGCTTCACAATGGGCTTCTTTATTTCAGTTTCTAAACTCCTCTGTCCAGGACTTTGAAGACAAAAGCTGTTAATTGAGTTCTAGGGATTTGGGGGAAAAAAGTAACATAAAGACTCCAAATTGACTTTATCAAAGTGTTATGGAGTAAAATGAAATGTAATTAAAGGAAAATGGTCTGAAGAGTAATACCACTAGTCAATGCCTTTCTTTATATAACAGGTGGGGCTTTCTTYTAGCAATTATTCTATTATTTTTTGCACTCACATTCATCTAGCTCAGATAAGTCCTCCATAGGTTGGATGTGTGATATCTTTGTGTTTTGGGTCCTTGTAATAAGTAAAAAKGTTTTAAAATTCAAAGGAGTTCACTCATGCCACAGGTRGAGTGGTTCAAATGGGAGTTCTTTGTGTTTAATCTCTGTGAAACCCCAAATCTCTCCTCAAAGATGGACTGACTTCAAAAAGACCTTGAGCAAAGCAGACAAACTGAAAGTTCCCTCAGATAAATCTGGCCCATCTGGAATTTTGGGCTACATTGGGCCTGGGAGGCTGGAAATGCAATTCCTCCCTCAGGAGAGGACAGTGTGTGCTGGAGCTCATCCCCTCCCAGCTGGAATGTTCCAGTGGGGGCTCCTGAGTGACCTCAGGGACAAACCAAAGCCAGGCTGAGCTGTTCAATGCCCTCACAAACTGCAGCTTTCCCACTCCTGCCTGCAGCAGCTCTTCCCATGCAGATCCCTTGGGTCCATGAAAGCTGCTGGTACCTGCTCTCCCCTGGGTCAGGTTTGATGCTGATGGGTTTTATCCTGTTCCTTTGGACACAGCTGCTGTGCACTGAGCCAGGCTTTATCTGGTGGAGGGCTGGACACTGCAGCTCCCACCCAAACCTTGTTCTGCCAACAGCTGCAGCATCCAGGAGCTGCTCCAGCACTGAGTGAACCTTTGCAGAGCCCACATCTGAGACTCCTCAAATACAAGATTTCTAGAAAGCACAAGCCATCAGAAAAGGAGCCTTTAAAACTTTTGGAGAACCTGGGATTGTTAAAGACACCTGTCTGAACTCCTGGGCCAGCTCAGCCTTTGCCTCCACCCCTCTGCAGCCAAAGAGCTTTAATGTGGCCAGGTGGAAATACTCCTGACTCAGCCATAGCTTTGCTGGGGACAAACTAGAGAGTGCTTGTCAAGCTTGGCCCTAATCTACTGAGAAAAGCTGCCATGATCACCTCAGAGGAGCTTTGTGTGATGTGGAGTTACATCTGAGCTGGTAACAAAAGTCAGTTTGGTTCTTTGTGCCAGGCTGTTCAATACATCCCTGGTCAGCCTTTCATCTCTAAATATGCAATTCCATTGCACATCGTGTGTGCCTGAGGAGCAGCCAGAGGGTTTGGGCATGGCAAAGGCACTGCTGTCCCCGAGCTCCTGTGCTGTGGGGCTGACCCTGCTGTCACAGCTCTGGATCCCCCCGTGCTGAAGGCACATGAACACACCTGACTGGGCAGATGCTGAACTCACACATATTCTGTCCTGCACAGTTTCAGTGGGCACTGATTACTTGGTCACCTCTCAGTACTTATCTCTATCTTTTAAAAAAATAATCTGGATCATTGTTTTTCATTTGCTTTACAGGGGAAATGTTGCTTTCCAGCCTTACTGCAACCCATTGCCCAACTGGGATGTCAGGGCTGTCATTGCTTCGTGCTGCACCCTCACAGGCCTTGATACAATCTCATTCCAAATAGCTCAGCTAATCAGTGCTTTCAAATTCTCCAAATTCACAAAAATTCTTGTTTCTGAGCTCTTCTGGTGAAGAGCAGAAGTGCAGTTACAAATGCACACAAACCAGTCCACAAAACATTTTTTGCTACCTGGTAGTTCATGAAAGATTCTAACTTGGCTGTGACAGTTCCAATTGTATCAATAGCGGGCAAAAAATGACAAATAAGATCATCCACTGCATCTTCCAGTACTGAGTAACTTTCAAATTGTATGGCAGGTGTTTTGTCTATAGTTTGTTCTGATATTATAGTAATCACATTCTTCCAACAAAGCAGGCATGAAAATAAGAAATCCCTCCTTTCATCACAGTCCCTCAGACTCCATCAATGCCTTCTGGTGACAGCAGAGGATGATTGCCTGTGCTCAAACCCTCTCAGTRGCTCTGAACAAATTTCATGAATACTTGGAGCTGTTGAAGATTTTCTGTCTGAAATTGGCCTCCTGTCATTTAAAAAGTAACRAAACTAAAAGTAGCTTAAAACCATGTTGAGGAGAAAGTCAAGGTCTCCTGTGCAGGAACTGAATTGTATTTGGAGGATCTATGCATTAGAGGTGAAGATGTTTTGTCTCTTGCAGGTGAATATTCCAGATGTGGCAGCACCATTGGGTAGGCAGGGCAGTTTTCAGGGATTAATGCTGTGTCCTTTGGCACCACCGCTGCACTCCAGCATCTCTGACTTCCCCATTTAAATGCAAATGCCCTCCGTGAAAAGGCAGATCCATGGCAGTGCCATAAATTTAGCAGGAGTTSCCATTGTGATGCCTCTTAATCAGGGCAACTCCTGCACAAAGGTGACTGACAAGGCAGCTCCTTCATCCCCCAGTGAAATCAAAATAGGTCACTCCATAATTCCAGAATGTTTCCGGGCACTGAGTTCAACAAGGCCTTTGTGAATGAGAGAACTCAGCCAGCTCTGCAGCTTCCCTAGTTCAAGGTAAATGTGTTCCTTTATCTGCAGGTTTATTACTATTACTCTTCTTAATGATCTGAATTGCTTCTCCRGTTTTAAAGATGTACATTTTAAGTGACCTGGCAGATTTCACATCCTCCCACTTCATCCTTTGGATCCTTTTTGCCTCAGATTCAGCCAGGTGCAAAGCACTGATTCTGTGCTGGGTACAGGCTCTGCTCTTGGTTCTGTCCACAAAGAATGGGGAGATAGAAAGGAGCTGTTTCTGGATAACACATTTAAATTCCTTTCACATTAGCTATTTGTGTGTTCATCAAGTATTTATTCAAAGCAATCAGGAGAAACTATTTCCTTTTCCCTGGAAGCACCCCAAGCAGAGTTAAATCTTTGAGGAACAACCTGTTGCTGCCACTGAATCACTCCCTAGCTGCTGGTACTCAAGCCCTCCCAGAGGCAAATTAAAGCAATTCCCAGAAGCTCYCAGATTCCAGCTTCTGAATGAACTTCATTCCAAGATGTGGTTTATTTCCATGCTTAGGATGAGGCTCTGATGCAGCAGAGATTTTAGCAATGCACTGAGCCATGCTGGGCTCCAGCACCTCTCTGGGGTGCTCTGTTGGTGACTAAACTGATAAACCAGGGGGACTTTACCATCTCTGAACCCCACTGCAGGAGTCTGGGATTCAAGTCTCACAGAGACAGAGGCAAGGAGAAAACCAATCTGCTCAAGAGCAGACACAGAAAGCTTGAAGGAGATCCTAAAGCAGAGGACATGGGGGTAATTTCATCCAAAACAGATATTTCAGTCATTTCAATTTGGCCCCATTAATTACTCCAGTACAAGGTTTGTTTTGAAATACAGGATGAAGGGATGCCCCAGGAAAATAAGTCTTTGTAGATAACACTGACCACAGAGATGTGACAGAGTTGCTTGAACTTTAACATCATTCCCAAATTACTTTTGAGGCTTGGAAATATTTGTTTTCTATTGGGATGTAAGAAACTCTGTGACTCAACTGTGTTAACCTTCCTACTGCTCCAAATGCAGTCTCCTAAATGGGACAACTCTCCCTCAAGTGGGGGAAATGTGGATTTAAATATTTACCCATGGAATGAACTGCAGCAGTTTAAACTTAGAGGAGGTGGGACAGGATGGACACTGCAGCCCTGGAGCTGGGACAGGATGGACACTGCAGAACTGAGGTGGCAGTGGGTGGACACTGCAGCCCTGGAGCTGGGAGAGGTTGGACACTGGATCCCTGCAGGATGGACAGGATGGACACTGGATCCCTGCAGGATAGACACTGGATCCCTGCAGGTGGGACAGGATGGACACTGGATCCCTGCAGGATGGACAGGATGGACACAGGCTCCTCTGGCTGACCATCCAAGAAGGGAACTGCTCCACCCACTACAGCACTGCTGCTTTTTGGTAACAACAACCTCCAGAGACCCAGGGGGCCAAAATCAGGCAGAGYAGCTCAGCTGACCCTGGGAGATATCATCAGTGTGCAGCAGGCAGCTCTATCTTTAGCTCCAGCTAACGTCACTTGTCACACATGGCGATGCACTTTACCTCCATGGTGTGTYTGAGAGGCAGATAAGCTTTGCCTCCACACCCCTCATTTTGTATTGGTGAATAGTTCTCTGGGCTCAGCTGCATTCCTCATTCAGCAGCAGAGGAATAGTTGAGAATTTCAAGCTGGAGAGYGAAACAGGACTTCACAAAAAGCCTGCAGCCTCTTATTTCTTCCTCCTCCATCCAGGAGCCCCAGCTCCCCTTGGCAGCTGTTTGGCCAGGGACTCATTTCCCTGGAGCAGGGCAGCTGCAGGCCACTGTGACTAAGCCAAGAGCACCAGTTGTGTTCAGCCTGTGTAAAATAAGCCAGCGGTGCTGAGGTTTGGCCTTCACACCCCAGGAACACTCTGGCCCAGGAGATGCTGGSTGTGAGTCCTTTAACCCCAGAGCTGCATTTCTTACTTAAACAGAAATGACAAACCAGTGATGCTCATTCCCAGTAACCTCTCCTAACCTTGCCAGGTCTGTGCCTGCTGCAGTGCTGCTGTGGGGAATCACTTGGTTCAAATCCCTTGATTCAGAGTTTTCCTGGAGCTCCTTCAGTCTGAGCAGTCCTGCCTGAGCAATCCCTGTTCCCCCTGAAATCAAAACACCCAGGGCTCAGCAGTGTGGCACAGTGAAGTGGATGGGTCTGTCCCAAGCAATATCTGGGCACCAGGCTGCCAATTGCTCAAAAGAAATGTTTATTTTTTAATATGGAAAAAGATGTTGGCATTCTGCAGTGATTAAAGGGGAAGTGGAGGCTCACAAGGGAGGGAGTCAGACCAGCAGGCACAAATTTGACTGTGGCAAGATTGTTAAATGAAATGTGAGAATTGAGGATGGAAAACAGGGAGAAATGTCAGAATTTAACAGAATTTACTCAGACACACTCAGGAAGCAGATAAAAAAGTCATGCAAATGCTCAATCCTCTCACCTACAAAGTGATCCAATGTAYTGCCACTGTGRTGTTTGTGTTTACTCTTCCACTGASAGGACTAAGCACTTTYCCAAACCTCTGCAATCTCTGTTCTTTYAAGGGGATTTACTGGTTGGGCCAATGGCTTAGGATTTAGTGCTTTGGGAATTTTGTTCTTTGTTGTATTCCTGTTCTTGCTCTGTAGTTTTTAAATGAAGGTCACTAACACAGCTCTTACTCTGGAGAAGTGCARAACTTACTTTCTCTAGAAAGGACAGCAAACACTGCAAATAACTCCACCTACAACAGTTGCTATTGTCAGCCTTAACAAATGTTTCTCCARAAGACATTATGCCAATATCATTACTTATAGAGATGCATAAATTAGTGACCAAAATTAGCTCAAGTAGCTGATAGAGAAAAATATTTCTTGCAGCCCTGGTCAGCATTTGACTGGGCCAAGTTCCAACTGAGCTGAAGCAACTCATTTAAYAGGGATAAGTAACACTGGAAAACAAACCAGCTGAGAGCTTTTGTTGTGTGGCACAGACACATCCAGCAATATTTCTGTCCTGCATTTCCCACTGTGGGTCTGCTGTTCTCACACTGATTATGTCCCTCTGCCAGGTGCATTCAGCTCAGGGAAACAGGCAGAGACAGACTTGACTGAACTCTTAGGCCCTGTAAGAAAACCYTCTCCAGATCTCAGCTGTCTCAGAKGTACCCAGTGTTCCARGCATCAGTTTTGCAGTGCTGCTGGTTTKCAGCTAAAAACAAAGATGAAATTTGGGGTTTGCTATAAAAATGGATTGAAGGTACTGAAATAAAACACCTCTTTGTTGTCTCAAAGTTGTGACTTYGAGAGCTGTGGCTCTCTAGGACCTCTTCAGAATTCAGTGTTTAAAYAGGGTTCAGGCTGTGGGTGAGTTCTGAACTCTGTAATGCCCAAATAATTTAGTGACTGGAATTTCTACAGCCAGACTTTGAAGAGGAGACAGAAAGTGAATGTTTTGAATGCAGGGACTTGTCACTATCAGTCACTGGGGTYCCTSATGTACCAAAGCCAAACACTGAGCACAGGTGGGGGACTGTTTTCTGTGCTGTGCATGAAGAGCAGCTCTGTCTTCTGGATGGTCAAGAAAAACTGTGAAATGAGGAATATGAAAAAGGAGGAACACAGTGTCTCAAATCTAGGATGCTGCTCATCCCTGCAGCACAGCTACAGATTGCAAAAAGCACAAGATGTTGGCCAAGATGACTTAGAGCTGGCAAACTCCATGGCAGCAGAAGTTCAGAGGGAATATGACTCAGGTTCTGCAGAGAAAAGCATGAAAGGAAGATTATGTGGAACAAAATGATGCTGGGAAAGTGGAGTGATCAGGATAAAGGGGAACAAAAGAATCATCTGAACAAGCACTCACTTGGGACAAAGAACAATGAACTAAAAAAAGGTAAAAATATCAGAAGTCTCTCTCCACTACAAATKTAATTTCTTCACTGTTTGGTGGTGGGGGTTCAAACCAAAACAGGAGTGAGTGAATGCTTCTTACTGTGTGCTTGTGTCAGGCTGTCCATGAGCTGCAGACAGTGTCTAAAATCTGGGATTTGAATGAGCTGGCTCCCTCCACCAACAGGTGCTGACAGAGCAAAGCAAGCCAGAAGCTGAATAATGAAAAGAAATGTAATTTTCAAAATCTGTAACTTATTTTCTCCCTTTTCCTTAATACTGAGCTAAAATAGAGCCAATTTTCTCAAAATGTACTCTGATGTACTGCCATGTTCCCAGAAGTTAATTGGCTTTGTGGTTTTGCTTTTTTTGAGATGCTTTTATTTGGGTTGTTCATGGGGTGGTATTTAGTTTTGTTTGAGGGAGGGGTTTTGTTTGTTTTGGGTTTTTGTTGCTGTTGTTGTTTATTGGAGTTTTTTTTTACCAAGGAGCTATAAGGAAGTTTATTCCACAGAGATATTGGAATTTCTTCCGAGGTCGTTCTCCTGTCACAGAATTCAACATTCACAACCCACAGTAACATCACACAGACCCACTGTGAACATAACTCCAAATAAATGCTTTATGAGGGTACTCCATGTACCTCTGCTGAAAACAGATTTTGCTGGTCAGACTTCTCTGCTCAGCTGAGTTACTCAGCCATGTGTAAGTGGTACCAGCAGAGGGTTACCTGACTTAAATCCAGGTATTCTGATTTGCTTCTCCTAATCTCGATCTTGAGGAGCTGTGAGTCAAGTGGGTTTGCACCACTTGTAGCATTTGCAGATTGCCTGGAAAGTGTGAGGGAATGCAGCCATTTCTGGAGAGTCTGTGGACTCAACAAGACTCAATCCCTGTTGAAGACTTTTCTTTTGTTTCCTAAACACCTTCATTTCCTTTCAGAGGAATCCAAATTAACTAAATCTTGCTGTCTGAACCAAGCTTTTCCACCGAGCAGCCTCCTGGGCAGAGGAGCACTGAGTTTGTGGCTCACCCATCTGCTCATCCATCCTGGAGGAACAACCACAGGGAAATGACACCTCCTGTAAGTCCCAGCTGCAGCCAGGGGTTCTCTGTGTCCCCAGCTGCAGTGATCTGCACCTCTGCAGGACTGGGAACAAGCCAGGCATGAGCATTCCTGCTCTGTTCCTCCATGGATGCCRTGGCCTGGCCATGTCCCTGCAGGCTGAGGTTTCAGTGTGGCACACACTGCCATGGGTGCTTCCTGTTTGTTACCTCTGTGACACACCAGAGCTCTGATGTTCCCTAAAATCCTCTCCTCTCCCACATCTCTGGGACAGCTCTGAGCTGAGCTGTGGAATTCTGTGGAGCTCCAGAATTCCTCCTGGGAGCCTCTCAGCAGCTTGGCTGCCACATCAGGTGAGCCCCAGTGGCAGAGAGGAGCTGTAGCACAGCCAGACCCTCCCCACTGGCTCCTCTCAGAACACCTTCCCAGGACTGTAATGAAGAACTTGGTGTGTGTGGTGAGTGGCTGTGGGAGTCAGGCCCTCACTTCCAAATCCACCCAGGGGAGAAGAAAGGCAACTCCCTTGGGAAAGCCCCCAAAACAGGAGTCTGGGCCTTGTCAGGCTGAGTAAAGCACAAAGGGTGAGTTCCTCAGGCACAATGCTCCTGGCAATTCCCACTCCCTGTCTCCCAGAACTTCTCCAAGTGCTGCTCTGCTGCTGTGACACCTGACTTTGAAGCAGCAGAGGCATGAGTGACACAGGTCCTTACAGCCCCTGACATGGACATTGCCATTATGTAATCTGTGTGCCAGCCCAAGTTTATTTTTACAAGCATTTCTGTGCCCTCCATAAGCACTTGGCAATTCCTGTGACACATGCTCCATGATGTGGGGACATGGGATTGAAAAGGACATCACTGGTTCACGGAGTGCAGCCTTTTGCATATAATCCTGTTAACGACTTAATCAAGCTTTAATTTGGGACTAGCTCCAGTCTGCCTGTGCTGCTCCTGCTGGATTCCACTCTGGAGCCCATTCCTGAGTTAACAGGAGAGGTGAGGAGCTCTCAGGGATGGACACTGAGGATGTTCTGCACAGGAACAGGCAGGGAAATGCTGCTGCCTCCTCCAAGAAAATCACCTAAATGGGAAGGACCCTGCAGGTGTTGTTCCCTGATCCTCTGTGTGTGAGCAGATCCCCACCCTGAGGAGCCAGAGTGTGTCGGGAGCTGAGGAGAAAACAGATTCACAGAGCTCCACAGCTCAGAGCTGCTCTCCCTGCAGAGCTGTCCCAGAGATGTGGGAGAGGAGAGGGTTTTAGGGAACATCAGAGCTCTGGTGGGCCACAGTGCCAAAAGGTAACAAACCATCGACTTCAGAACTTTTCTTGGTCCTTCTCTTCAGACTCAGAATTGATCAGAACAATTTTGCATCAAAATTTGATTTTCATGGATTATATTTCACTTTATATTGATTTAATTAGATACTTAAAAATTTTAAAACATTAATTTTGAATCATTTCAAGTCTGAAAATTGAGGGTCTTTTTTACTCTTATGTTTATTTTTATTTTATTTTTTCTATCAACAGGACTGGTGCTAAGAATAACAGATGCAAAGTGGGAAGGTGTTTCAGTATGCAAGAAGAAGGTATCTTGCCCTAGAAAAAAAAAATATTCATCAAAATAAGCAGCAGGCWTTGCTTAATCATTGTTTCTTTGTTAGAGATCAGATCAATTTTAGTGTTGGTCAGAAAGTAGAATTAAAAAATACCCAGCCAGGCCTTCAGCTGATACATCTCCAGGTAAACTTGATTTGTAGTTGAAATCAGTGTTCAGGGATATTCCTTAGTGCAGTTTATTTCTCCTCACCTGACCCTAGGACAGCCTGGTGTAGGCAAGCATCAGCCCAGGGACTGTTTGCAGACAGTGACTCCTCCTGGTGACAACACYTTGGGGTCAGTGTTTGCTCATGTTCACCCCAGGAAGAACCAGACTCTGCCAATACCAGGAATCTTCTGCTTTGCTTTGAGACCAGAATTTGTTTTTCTAGAAACCAAAACTTTTTCATGACCACATGTAGAAAGAAGATGATGCAGCTGTGCTCCCTTGCTATAATAAAAATCACTATTTCTCATGGAGATGAACATTCATCTCACCCCATACAGATTTAGAAATTATCACCTCTGGAAATACAACCTTTAATCTAAAGGAAGGTTGGGAATAAGCATTTSTAGGAGATGTGCCAGTATTTCCCAGGGTTTGTAGCTCAGGTGTAAGGGAGCTCACAGCCCTGGGTGACCATGTAGGAATAACTTTCCCTCTGTAGGTGAATAAAAGCCTGGGCCAGGACTTTCCATGACACTGAGCTGCAGTCACAGAATAAATTCCCTCTGTGTCCTCACTGACCTCAGAGGCCCAGCAATCCATCCCMTTCTGAATGGAGGCTGCTGCTATTGGATTTGCTGTTGAAAAGACTGACTATCCTTAACCTTAAACAAATAATTGCTTTCTGCTTGATTTTCTTGGGTGATATAAGAGGATTTGATTTGAAAGCTTTGAAGGCCCAAGCTCTGCCCTGGGCTGGCACTTTCTCTGGAGCTGGTGATGTCCTTCCCATCCAGCTCTTAGGTGATGCTTCTGTTCGAACCCTTCTGCTGCCTGAGAAGTGATACTCAGTCAATTATGTTCTCTCCCTTTTTTCCCTCCCACTTTTTGGCTGCCTGTCTATTAGACTTGGAGCTCTTTGGCAGGAGGAATGAGAGTTACCATCTGCCTGTGCAGTGAGGAGCACTCTTAGATGCAAAAAAAGAGAAATGCTTATGATAGCTCATCAAAAGATCAATTAATGTTACGGCAGAAAACACTGAAGTCAGGAATTCCCAATTTGTCCCAGCTTTGAATTCCACTTYTATCAGACAAATACTATCAAAAACTCCTCTGAATTACTGGGGACCTTCTCAAAGCTGCCAAATGTTTGAGCTGCAACTGCAGATCTGGTAAAGCTCTCTGTGGAAAGGCTGAGCACTGAGAGAAGCTGGTTCCTCTGTGGAAARGCTGAGGGAGACACCATGGTATAAYTGAGAAATCCCTTAAATCTTTGTAGCMAATTKCCTCAGGAATTACCTGGTAAATGTTTAGCAGAACCTCTACTCCCTACAACAAAAGCTACAAATGCTTCTCAGSACTCCAAAGCCACAAAGATGCAAAAGTTGCAGTTACACAAGAGCACTGGATAAAATATTAAAAGCTATAATCTATAATAMAAGCTGTGTCTCCTGCTGTCTGTCAGTGAGAGGGTGTCACCCAGCACTTCTGCACACCCYTGGTACAGAATGAGACATCTGACTCCCCTGCAAATGCTGCAGACAATCAGTTTTCTTCATTTTTGCATGTCTCAAACTGCCAAGTCCTTGGAACAAAAGATGATGATAATAACAGATTAACTCTTTTTTTCTGAGYTCAGTCCAAGGAGCTGTCACAACATGGTTTGTGCAACATTCTTTAGCAACCTGCAGTTAGACAATCAAAGATGTTTTTGAAATAATTATGGCAGTTGCTCCAAGGTAAATCTCYAAGTTTTGATAAAATAGCAGTGCCCTTCAGCTAAATCCATACAGGTGAAAGGAGAAAGAGAAGGAACAGCAACAGGTCATCCCTTCCCTTCCACAGGAGGCTCAGCCAGCTTAGCACTGATCCCATGTAGCTGTGTGCCCAGGCAATGAGACCCTGGGGACTCAAAACTGCAGTTTTRCATTCTCAAAGAGGCAATCAACTTTTCTGTGCCTAAACTTCTGCTCCTTGAAGAATGGGAATGAAACCAAACTGATGAGGGACGTGGAGATGGGAAAAGCTGACTTGCTGTAAAGAGTGACAAACAACCACTCAATACATAAAAAATAGGCTGKATTTATGGATTTGCTCCCTAGGCAAGTGTCTGAAAACTGCTCCTGCAAGTCAAATATCACACACAGGTTCTCCTTTACAAGTGAACACATCCCTGTGCACATGGTTATGGAGACAGTTGGTAAATAAGGACCAAGCAGCCCCAAACCACGAGAACCTGCTGCATCCATTAACTCATGAGGACAGCTCAGGTATCCCTATTTCCCAGCAGAGGAGGATCTAATAGCACGAGGATTACAGTGACATGGTATTATCCAGCACAAACTTCCAGATGTGAGGAAGGTATTGCTGCCACTTCTGTCCCTGTGATGATCAGCAGGATCCCTGCTGGCTTCTCTCGACCCTCAAGGACAACACTGGGAGACCATGGGGGAAGGAGGCCCAAAAACTTGCCCAGTGCTGCCAATTCCCCCTGGCAAGCAACAGAGGTGACACTGCAGAGGGATCTGATCTGATTCAGCCATGCCTGGGGGTCTGAAGCAATTTATTTACAATAAATTGGCACTGCTGTGAGATGCTGCTATGAAAGTTCCACTCTGGGGCTAAAGGCAGCCCCTGGCCAGCACTGCTGCTTGGTTTCCATTCTCAGTGGGGCAATCACAGCAGCCCAGGGTGGGGAACCCATCCCTCAGAGACAGCAGGAGAGGAGCCTCCAGCCATGCTGCCCCTGTGCTGGGAGAAGGTGGCAGTGAGGACAGGGGCACTCAGCAGGCTGCAGCAGCTGGAGCAGAGCCTGCCTGATCCCAGCACCCCCAGAAAGCAAGGGGGTGGCTGTGGAGGTGACTCAGAGCAGCAAGCAGTTCAGCTGGAGCTGAAATCCTGCCAAGCCTGGAGCAGTCTCATTATGGCTTTTAAAGGACCTTTTCCATGATGTGGAAATATGGCCTAAGAAACTGCTTTGGCCAGTGTTTGTTACAGGTAACACCAGCYCTCAGCCCCATTTCTCAGCCTTTGCTGGCTCCTCCTTTCACTCGAGCTCTCCTGAGCACTGCTGTGATCTCCAGCCCTCGTTATTCATTGGAAGATGTCATGGCTCAAAGCCATGCCAAGCCCTCCTCTCCCCTGGACAGGTACCAGTGTCCCTGTCACCTCCAACAAGGAGTGAGCCTGCTCCCTCCCCTCACACAGATCTGGACCTGCTCCCAGCAGCTCATGGGAGCTGCAACAGCAACCTGAGGCTCAGAGTGACACTGCAAACTTCTGAGAACTCCCTAACTGTGAGGAGAGTGACCCAAAAAACACCCCCCACACAAACACAGCGTGACAGRAAATGTAATAGCAAATGATTTTTTGCCAGTGCAGCAGAACTATTTTGAGCACTTGGGTGTGCACTCCAGCAATCTTGACAAACCTTTTAAGGATTACCAAGCTCTGAAGTAGAAGTTCATTTTCTAAATACTGTGATGCAAGAAGGGACCYGCAAGAACCACTCTGCTCCTGCTCCTTTCCTTACAGTACCACCAGAAGGGAGCAAAAATATCTCCCATCTCCTCTGTGATACAGCAAATGTGCAAARAAAGCAGTTCTGTTCTCTCTTCATCCTCCTGTTGGGCTCCTCTAATCAAACAGAAAGGAATGGAAAAGATTTTTCCTAAAGGCCATTAGAGTTTGCTAATTATTGTGAAATGAGGATCAATTCAAAATAATGTGCCTTTTTTAATTTGCTAATATTTACACCATCCTTGAGAGAAAAAAAGGACAGAGTGGAAGAATAAGAAAAAAGCAGTCTGCAAATGTTTCATTTGCTCTCTCCCATTCCTTAAAGCAGCATTGGTATCCGCTGAAATTAGAAAAGAATATATTGAAATAGTTCTTGCCCTCCCAATGTGTTTCTGAGCAGTTGCACAGGGCAGGTGAGTTTGGGTGGAGATACCCCAGAGARGACAACTCTCACACCTTTGGAATGACCTCTCCCTGTCAGAGACCTGGCAATGTTTTCTGTAGCTGAATTCCAATCTGCCTGCAGAGAAGCTCAGGGAAGCCATTTCCAGAGCTGTGCCCTCCAGTTGTGCTTCAAAGCTGTGCAATGCCTTGATTTGACAAAGACACAAGGCAGTACAGGTTGTGCAGAATACCTTTCTCCTCACACCAAGACACAACATTATTTTAGGATTTCAGCAGACTAAATCATGGCCAAAGAAGCACATGAAGCAGCTCAGGCTGATTATTCTCAGACAAAGATGTAACAGCTCTAAAATTCACTTTACAAGCTTATTGCAAAAGAGTGATTGCTTAAACCTTCTGTTRATGGACCTGGAAAGAACAGGAAGAAATAGTCTGTTCTATTGACACTAACTGACCCACAGTTCATTGTTGGCTTCCTCATTTAAACATGTCATAGCTTCAGTGCTGGTTTTATAATTGCCTTCAAAGCATTTGGTGTTAACCACAGATTCACAGAATACAGGGGCTTCAAAGATCCCACACCTCTTACAGTATCCTCTGGTCTAGCACTTCTGGTCTCACACCTTCCTCTCCTTCACACTCTCCTATTGACATTTTACAGAGTGATTTATAAAGGAATCCTCTCCCTCTGCTGTTTCACCAGATCTCCAAGCAGACCTGCAGCTCTCTGTGCCTCAGTCTCTGCTCCCTGATCCACGAGGCCTGCAGGACATGCAAGGCTTCAGGRATCCTCTCCCAGCTGCAATCTCATCTTAAAGCCAACCCTTCATTTGCCATTTTCTTTGAAAATCTACATCACAAATGTGGTTCTTTCTATTTCTGGTGACATCCCAACAGAAGAAATATTTTMCTAACAAGCCTCCAGCAGGTCCTGTAAATACTGAAATCACTGAGGCTGCATCATCTGGCAAGAACAAGCTTCTGGATGGGGTTTGGATCAAACCAGCCACTGCAGCCAGCCCAGAGTCCCTGCTGTCTCATAGCAACAGGATCATTTGCTGAGGAAGCAGCACTGATCACCAGCTGGAGCACTTTTTGTTGTGYCTTATTCATGAGGCAAAGTCAGATGCATCCGTGGCTCTGAAATATCACTGGGACATGCCTTGAAATCCAATTTCATCCCCTGTGGCYGATGCTCACAACTCAGGAGCTACAAACAGGGGAAGGGTGCAGCTCTCTTCTTGTTTCCAGCAGTAACATTAGAAATGCAGGCAGGAATATTCATTACACTGAGCCACAAGGAGAAGCTGCAGCTCTTTGTTGGKCTTTCTCAGGGCTACCTGACCCTATCAGAGCTTCTTCCCTGCTCCCTTCCCAACAGCTTCTGGAGCAAGGGAGAGCTCACCATGCTAGATTTGTGTTGTGCTCTGTCCAGCAAGCAAAACCAAGTCTTTCCTTTGACAACTACTCAGATCTAAAAGTAACAAAGACCCCCAAGGGAACAAAAAAAGGGGAATCACAAGCAGAGTCAGGCTTACAGAGGTATTTCTGTACCAGACTGTTTGTTTGGCTTTGTGGGGAACTTTTTGTAATATTTAAGGCCAGATTTTACTAAATGAAACTTTTTGGATGAGACAGGAGAAAATCTGTGTTGTAGCAACCTTTTGAAAAATTTCAACGTGTGAGATTTGTTCATGCAATGAGGTTTGCAATGACAAAGAGAGGCAAGTGGCAATATTCTTATCATAAACTTCTGAGAAACAAGGCAAGAAACCCCCCAAATGTGTGATTTAGTGAGATCCATGGAGCTGTGCTGAGGTGTGTTTGTGTGCAGCCTGCAAGAGGAGGATGTTTTCATCTCAGGCTGCAGGTAAGACATGAGCATAACGTAACTGTGCTAATGGAAAAGCAACTAATATATCAAATGTGATRTTTTGCCTCAGATGGGATGAATCTGGAAACATTTGTCAATGAAGGAATTTCTATGGTTTAATAAAAAGCTGGACAATCAGTSCCTAGAACAACACATCCAGTATCCYGTGWCKGCAAACAACCAAACAAGAGCTGAACCTCGGCTGAGATTTCCAATTGCTTTAAATGTTAAAATCTTGCTGTATTATGAAAAGTGATAGCACTTTGATAAAAAAGATCCCACTTTGAACATATTTAAGGAATAGCTCTGCTAAGGAAGAGGCTGCTATTTCCCCCTGTTGATTTACAGAGTAAAACTCGTTCAGCAGATGGCTCATTAAATTTTTGCACCATGACTGGAGTAGGAGAAGGAGAAAAGGAACAAAAAAGAACAAAACCAAACCTCCTCACCAGGACCACAGGAATAAGATGCACTGGTTGCTTGCTGTGTAATAAAACCTTATTTTAGCTTTTATTCATGTACTGATCAGCAGACAACATCTAAACATACTTTACAAGTGAATTCTCCTCATGTTTACAAGCCAGTGCCTATTTCAAGTGGCTTTGTTTCTGGATAAAACATCTCTTTAGAGGAAAGACTGAAAATTCCATCTAGCATTTCCTGCTGTAATTTTTTTGCCTTAAAAGCCTTTAAAGGGAAGACTYGTGTTCATGATCTGTACACCTTCTGCTAAAATCTGAGTTCCAAGTTTGGACATCTCAGCAACAATCTTTATTGCCATCTATTCCATGGACTGCCCTTCCTGTTTTCCAAAAACAAAATGCTGTATTAATTTTGAAAATGGGATATCCTGTTGGAAGGCTTTGAGAAAAAAAAAAGAACATACTGAGCCTGGGACTTCAAGGATTCCTTCCGGTGCCTTAAGAGAAATAAAGAAATAGTTCTAGTCAAGAAAAGGAAATACGGCAGGAAAAAACACTCAGGAGTTATAGTCAGAGCAATGCTAGAGAAATAAATAGTACAGAAATAATTAGAATTACATAAACSATTCCTTTTCCATCTCCACCCTCAGTCCCAATCAGGAACTGCAAGGGAAGGGGACATGGCAGGACATTGGGAAGGGATGTCCACACAGCAAAGATCCACACGGAGAATTACTGCCATTGAAACAACCAACATTATTAAAGAATTCTATGAACTGGAGCTTCTAATAATATATTTAATTAAATGTAGGATCCTACGCTCAGCAAACATTCAAATAAACGTTGTTAACTATGACTCTTTATTCTCAGAATGTCCAAACTCCATATAATTATGCCAAGTGAGTTCTAATTACTCCTAGAAGTATCTATGCAGATAATCATCTACCCYCAGACTATCTAATGCTCAGCTGAGCAGCCATAGAAGTCCCAGTGTAACAGATTAGATTCGAGCAGAAATATTTATTCCACTGCTAGAAGTACAAAGATAGAAAATATCTGCTAAATACTTTGATCTTCTTGAATATCAGGCACTGTAARAAGTATGAAATACCATTATACAGCTGTAAAAGTGGAAACAAGGATTGTTATGCAAAACGAATGCAATGATGCGTTTATTCAAGCATACTGTCTTCCAAATAATCAGAATTTCAACTCAGATCCTTTAGAGAAAACTTCAGTAAACCACACTCTGCACAATCCTGGAAAACGACACCGACAATGTAGCTTGAAGCCGAGGGACTGAGATTCTTTAAACACCGTATTGCCTGTGACTCATGCAATTATCACATCTTTATCCAGCCCCTCCTGAGCTCTTTGTGCAGAGTATTATCTTGCACAGTAAATTGCATATGCGGTTTGTTGTGGGCTGAAACACCTGTCCCTCACACCCAGCACCTTGGCAAGCAGAGCAGGCAGAGCAGCATCTCTGCCTTTCCCTTTGGCCCTGGATTTGCTCTGAACCTTCACTCCCATTCTGAGGGACACAGCAGCACACTGAGCTCCCATCCACGGGGCACTCGCAGGTATTGGCACTGCCCAAGTGAACACATTAAATACTCACACACTGCTATTTTAACTCTCTCTCTTGCTGTAGCATTGCAGTGCTGTGCACTTAAAGCTCTACAGACACAAACCTCCCACTAAGAGACCTCAGAGCTTCTCTCAGGGTGATGGTGGAAGTTTTGCTTTTAACACCAAACTCGAATGTTTCCAACTCATGAGTTTTTATACCAGGATTTGCAGAAATACATTCAGCTAGCCAGTACAAGGGAACCCAAAGTATTTGATTTATTTTTAATAATCTCATCTGGTTCATAATGAATTTTTAACAATGGCAATTGCAAGCCTACTACTTACAGCAGCTTCCCTCAAAAGGGCACAGCCAACATAAATAGCTGAAAGGCTCTTTTTGAGTTTACTGAGTGATTTTTGAACCCTAGAAACCACTCAGAGAGCCATATGCAAGCTTGATGCTCACAAACCCGTATTTCAGCTGCTGAGCATGAAGCTGTGTCCTTAACAGGACGTTGGGAGAGACTCAGTCCAGTTCTCTTACAGCCATGAGCTCCTCTGTTCAKAAACCATGGTGGAGAACAGGATTTTGCTGTTGTACCCCAGAACAGCTTAAGATTCATTGCCATAAATTAAAGATTAAATAATGTGGCAGAGCAAAACASAACTTGAGCTGTGCTAAAACCTGGCTCTAGGTTTCCTCAGCTGCTGGCCTGTATCTTTAGYATTTCTGCTCTCACCAAACAGCTGCACAATCAAAAGTTTGGGCTGAGAAGCACCATCAATAGCAGTGAGCAGTGAATTGGTTCTGAGATGCCCCCTGAGCCCGTGTCAGACAACACAGAACCAAATACTCCAATGCACTTTTCCCTTTGCAACTCCCATTTTTCTCCACATCRTTTATTTCTTTGCCTGTTACTCCCTCTGTCACTTGTGTCCTTGTTTATGGCCTATTTTATTTGTGCAAACTCCAAATTCCTGCACTGCTCTGAGGAGAGCCTTGAATATCAATGGGAACAGAGCTTGGGGAGTTGACACTTATCTGGACACTTCAAACAAAACTATAAAATTTGGGGTTTAAAACAACAGTGTTATTTCCAGGGACATAAACAATTAATTGGTTGGTTGGTTGGGGATTTTGTTTTTGGTTTTGAGGTTTTTTGTTTGTTTGTTTTGGGTTTGGGGGTTTTAGTTTGGGGTTTTGGGAGGGTTTGGGGGTGGGTTTTTTGGAGGTGGGACATTGATGGAGCAGTGGAGAAAGCTGGATGCTCTGAGATTCAGAGAAGGGATAATTCCTGTGCTAATGCTCTTCCACACGGACTTGGGGGTGGGGATTTAATCAATGTTGGTATCAAACAGAGCTGTGAAACTTGCTGCAGGCAGCACTCCATCGATCATTTTTGAGCTCAGTCAATCCGTAAGTACAAATCCGAGCGGCAGCTCGCAGGTACCCCCTCCATCAGGCGGGGCTCAGCCCGTGCGATGGATTCCAAGTGCCACCTAGTGGGAATTGTCACTGCCGAGAGGCCATGGAGGGGACTCCATCCAGGAGTGACTGCAGGAAACGGATTGTGSATCCCTCACCATGCTGAGACACTCTCGTGTGCAGGGATATTTTCCATACTAAAGGAGGGGGTGGGAAAACACACTTCTGAAAAAAATAAAATAAAAATAAAAATTTTAAAAATAAAAATAAAATAGAAATAAAAATTTTAAAAATAAAAATAAAATAAAAATAAAAAGTTTCTGCCACCACTCAGCAATCCCGCTGTGTACTGCAGCACCTTTCAGACTATTTTAGCCCAGAAAATTCCTTGTGAAAGCTAATTTTTAAAAGCCTGGCACGCTCCATAATWGTCCCCTTCAGGTTTCAAAGGAGAGATGTTGTTAAGAAAAAATTCTTACTATTAGTTAAGAATTCGATGAAAATAATCCACATCCAGTCTCTGCTCAGCAGCCAAGTGTCCAAATGCAGAATGTGCTCCAAGAGCCAGGTGTTCACAGAGCTTCCAAAACCATCACCTAATGTAAAGGATTTYCCCAGACAGGATTTAGCAGCCCTAGTATTAAAATATAACACAGGTTCCTTATAAATTTCAAGGAGCTGCAGCTGGGGGTTTCCAGCAGCAGAGAAGCATTAACCACACACACACCATCCCATGGATGGGGATGCTGGATCCATCCTGCTGAACTCAGCTTTCCCGGGGTGCAGCAGGAATTCCCCCCAGCCTGGGACTGTGGGCAGGGACTGGAACCTCGTGTTGAGCACCGGGTGTGAAGTGACCACAGGGAGGCCTTCGTGGCTGGGTTTTGAGGCAGCAGGCACTGAACAGAGGCTGGGATGTGTTGGCACTCTGGGGAGGTTATGGAGCAGTGAATTTTGGGGTTAGGGCTGCCACAATGTCACCAATGCCACGGCAGCAGGGCCGTGACTCACACAGCCCAAGGAGACACAGTGCATCGCAAGGTGTTAAAAATTCAAAGCACAGAGAACAACAGTGAGGAAAGGAGATGATTTTTTTCAGAATTAGGAGTATTCTCTGAGTTCTTGTGAGACAGCTGTTTACTGTAGCCACCCTGAAGGCTACACTCATGTCAGCATATGTTAGCTGGAAGTTGGGGCCATTATTTTAAGAGCATATACACTGATTAACAAAGAAAACACATTTGAAGCACAGCTAGTCTTTAGAGAATACAAGATTAAAATACCACAGTCCTGCTCTTGGCTCCTCACTGTCATCACTCCAGAGCCCATTCCCTGGTGTGCAGAGGATGTGACATTCCTGCCCTGAGGCTCCATGCCATGGTGGATGGCAGGAGTGTCCCAGCCTGCCTGCTCACAGCCCAGCTCTGCCACCACTCAGCAATCCCACTCTGTACTGCAGCACCTTTCACACCATTTTAGCCCAGAAAATCCCTTGTGAAAACTAATTTTTAAAAGCCTGGCAGACTCCATAGTACTCCAGGTTTCAAAGGAGAGATGTTATTAATTAAACAGCAGATCAAAAAATCCCTGTAACATCTCCAGAATTGCAAGGCAGGACTCTTGAGGAGCTCTGCTGCTCCCTGAAGCTGGACCTGTGACAGACACGAGTCCCGTTCCGAACAGGACTGAGCAGACTGAGAACTCTGAGATCGGAATAAGGCCACGATCCCTGCAAGCCCGGAAAGGTGTCCCTGCCATGCAGGCAGCTGACCACCAGCTGTCCCCATTGCCTCACTGGAGTCAGGGATCAGCCTGGGAACGGGAACGCCTCCAAAMATGGGTGCTGCTGCTCTTGGAGACCAGAAAAATAAAACAGAAAAAAGAAAAGCTCAGAAAAATAGAACAGAGCTACTGGCGCTCTGTCAGTGCCTAGATAAAAGGATGGGATGTGTAGGAGAAGGTCTGCACCCCGGGGCAGGGATGTGGTTACAATGTGAGACAGATCAGCTTGGAAACACAAGGAGGGGACCTTAGCAGATCCATGGCTGTGTGACATGACAAAGGAAAGCTCTGGAGACTCATTCGTGTAGCAGAAGAGGAATAATCAAAGTGGGCTGGAGGATCCCAGTGTTGCTGCTTGGTCTTTGCCCACATTAACATCACCTGATRAAACCTCCTTCAGAGATGTTTTCCCATTCAGGATCTCTGGTGGGCACCACTTCCCAGCTTCAGAGGATGGAGACTATTCACTTTTAGAACTTGAAAAATGCACCTTCACCTGAGGATGAAGGTGTTTTAGGATCATCTCAATAAAGCTCTTTTCCCTCTTGAGAAGTCAGGGTGATTTCTCATTTCCGTTCACTTTTTTTGAGAACTTTTGAAAATATTTCATTTTAAATTAACTGTATGAATATGTGATTATTCACACAGCTCCAGCAATTACGGTCAAATGACTGTGGTTTAACTAATAGGTAAGATTGAAATGATATAAACTATAAAAGCTTGGACTAACCAAAGCTGAAGTGCAGCTTGCWGGAGCCAGAGCAACTCAGGGTACTCAGGAATCCAAAGGAAGCAGTTTTCTGCTTTGTGGGCACAGCATGTGGGCACAGGAGCAAAGCATTGTCAGTTCAACCATCCCAGATTGTAAAGCCCTTTCTTTAGGCAGTGTGGAAGAGGGAAAATCTCCTTCCATGTCATTATATCCATGCATTACTGAAAGCATCAAAAAGCATTTTATGTGATTTTTCTAATACACTGGAATAATCACTATTTTACTGCTTTCAGTAGCTCCATGAGACAAATTAAACCATTGTGAAATACAGATCAAAATGTTCCTCATGGAACAATGCTGCACAAGGAGAGAATGAATCCATCACTGGAGCCTGGTGCATCCAACATTCCTGGACACTGAACAAGGGCAGATCAGCCCTTCTGCAGAGCTCTGTGTTGGGCTAAATCAGGTAGATAAARCAGGAAAAGTTTGAATGAACATAATTAGAACATTTTGCAGACAGCTGGAGGGCTCCAGTAAAGGAGAAAAGGCTGCTGCTTCCTCTGGCTGATTTATTGCTACACCTGCACTCAGGAGAGGCACTGAAATGCCTACAAGGATGAGGCTTCAACAGTTTTGAAGAGGAAGAAAGGAAATGAAATCAACTTACAACAAAAAGATGTAAAGAATCTTTCTTTGTAGCTATTTCAACTCTCAAGAGCTACTGAGCAACCACAGCGCTCTAAATTTGAGAAGGAACAAAAACACTCAAGTTAAAAAATAGGAAGATCCCACTACATTAAAATCACACTTTAAGTGTAGGCAGGCTGTCCAGAGACACCTAATTTAAATTAAACAATTCTGCTGCAGCAGAATGAAGCAGTTCAGATCCATGACCCACCAATCACTGACTTCCCTGGATTTGAGAAGTCCTTCCCAGCAGCTCTGCTGGGTRATTTTCAGTGGCCAGCTGTCACAGATGTGCAAATTGCAAGCAAGTAAGCTCACATATGCAAGCAGCAGAAAGCTTCTGGCAACTTCCCACCACCTAATGATTTTTAAAATACCTTTCAGCAATTACACCAGCAAAACAGCAGCCCCCAAAAACAAGCAAACGAGCACAGATTTTACCCAAGTGCACAGCAGGACAATCTGAAATACTCCGAGCAGGGAGCTGTGCTTCTGAAATTATCAGCCAGAAAAGCTTTTTGCACAGCTCCAGCCCCAAGGCACATGGTGAATGCAGCCTGAGGACCGTTCTCTCACTAAAGGAATGATGTCAGGTGTGCAAAGTGAGCCCTTCCTCCCCAGAACCTGGAAGTTTAAATGGTGTCAAAGTGCAAAAGACTCCGAGAAAAAATACACCTCTGAACAAAGCAAAAGCTCATTATACTTTGCACCTGTTTAAGGAAAAACTTTTAACAAGTGGGATGATTAATAAAGGTGCAATTAAGTATCACATCATTAAAGGGACTGGAATGAAAACAGGGTGAAGTGCCATTAAGAGACAATGCAAAGGTATCTATCTCGTTTAAAAAAAGAAACCCACACTTCCTCTCCTTGTTCCCAGTTACAGATGATCTCGTAGGGATTTGTTATTCACAAACATAACATTGCTCCTGAAAGTTAGGAAACTGCTTTCCTGAGCTAAAAAGCTATAATTTGTTCCCTTATTTCCAAGAAAAGGTGTTACTTATTGTGAAGAAGCACAGCAATGAGAACAAAAAAAACCTTCAGGGAAAACTATCACTCATTTCAATATCACAACCAACACATAAGCACAGGGAAAGTGACAAATTCTGCATTCTCTCAATAACAGATTCCCTTTCTGGGAACATTGGAGGTTAGAATAGAGGAACTTCAATCACCGTGGCAAGCAGCCAGCTCATGAATAGCTTGCTAACATCAACAAGACTATTCGTATGAACAAATGCTCAAAATGACTATGAGACTTCTTGTGTATCCTTTGTAATGGTAAAATCACCGGGATTACTGTGGTTTCTAAGTGCTCTCCCACACAGATGAAGAGCTGAAGTCAAGAAGAGTGCTCATGTGAGGAGCTSTGTAAGAGCTGCAGTTAAACACTGAACTGCTCCTTTGGTTTTATTTTTTTAAAAAAAAAGAGCACATCGGAGCAGAACTACTACTGGACCAGCAAACACCAGGCTTTGAGTAACTCTGAGTGCCTGAAGTGAGATCCTGACAYGCACTGCTCAAGAAAAACACAACTTCTACTGCCTGAACAGTTATGGTTAACTACATACTCAGCTCTGCTCAGAGACCACGAGATTTCAAACCACATTCTCAAAGTAAAGAACGGGGCTGGCAATMCATAAAGATCTGTGAGAAAGGAAGCACTGGAACTCGCAGCAAGGTGGGGTTGCCTGCATGGGCAGCCCTTCATTTGAATGCAAATGTAATTTTGGGGCAGGCAGTTATCTGTGACATCAGGCAGGACCTTAGTAAACTGTTACCACCAGCACCTGGTAAAACCATTGTTAATCATGTGTAGTAAAGGGACATCAGGGCTAGCAGGAGTCATTTATAGAGCCAGGCTGGGCTAGAAAAGAGAGAAAGAAAGAGGAGGGGAAGGGAGATCAAACGAACCCTGCGAGGAGCAGGATGTCCCAGCARGACAAAGGCAGGCTGTGAGCATCATGTACGTGAGCTATCTGTTGGATAAAGACAGCAGCATGTATCCGGGATCCGCAAGGTGCACCAGCAACAACCTGCCCGTGCAGAACTTCGTGTCAGCTCCAGCCTACTCCGACTACATGGGATACCACCCTGTGCCAGCCCTGGACACCCACGGGCAGGCAGCACCAGCCTGGGGCTCCCACTACGGCCCCCAGCGCGAGGACTGGGGCGCCTACGGCCCAGGCCCTTCCAGCGCCGTGCCCGCTGCCCACATCAATGGCTCGTCCCCTGGCCAGGGCTCCTACAGCTCTGCTGACTACAGCTCCCTGCACCCCGCTGCTGCTGCGGCCTTACCTCCTGTAGATACAATCCATGCCCAGCAAGGCTCTCCCAACAGCCAAAGGCACAGCTCTTATGAGTGGATGAGGAAAACGGTGCAATCCACTTCCACAGGTAGGAGGRCACGGAGGTTTTGTGCTGAGAAGAGGTTTGGATTTGTTGTTGTGTCATTGTGGGGGTTTTGCCTGATTCCCTGTTCAGAGGGAAGGATTCAGATGAATAAAGAAAGATCCTGATTGCTCTAAAGGATTCTCTTGCTAGMAGTTAAATATTGGTTCAATTCTTGGATGCTGGGTTTGATCAGTTGATTATTTCTTATGTTTCTTGCTTGACCTTTAATCCTGTGGGAAATGAAAAGCAATGTCCTTTCATTTCTCACTTCAGATATGYTTTTAAAGTTTGTGATATCCAATAATTGTTTTTAATAGGAGTCCTATAGACTGGGATGAAACAGAAAGTRTTGTATTTACCACCACCTATTCTTTGCTCACTTTCCTCAAGTTTTGCAGTACCTAGGAAAAGTTCAAGTAAAATATGCAGAGCAGGGGGTTGGCAGTGAGGCTTTCTATCAGAAACAACCCCTCCAAACCTCAGAACACTGAAATGAGATCTGCAAGATCAAACAATGAGTCARTGCTTTAAAAGCAGAGATGATAAGGAAAGGCTTGCTTCACTTTGTAGTAGCAGCTCTCAGAATATGCAGGAACACAAAGATCCATGGTAACACAGCCTGGTAATACAGCCACAGATCAGGCTCTGCTGCATGACAGTCAAGGAGCACAAAACAATTCTTCAATTGTATTTAAGCAGTAAAAATAAGCCATGAAGTGTGATRGAAAGGTTCTGTTTGATTAGGAGGAGGAGCAAGAGAAAAAAATATAAACACTGAGCATTCTTAAAACAAAAATCTGCACCTTGTATATGAAAAAAAWATTAAACAAGAAAGGGGAGAGGAAAAAGAAAAAGAGGGAAAGTTGCCTGAAAAGAACAGAGGCATAATTTGCTTTATGAAAGTATTTGATCCTCTGAGGTGCTGAGCAGCTTTGACATGCACTGAGATCAGTAGAAATTAGGGATGCTCAATTCCTCCCCTAAAGAGATGCTCCCAGTATTTCAGTGTTGCATCCCAGGGAGGTTCCTTCCCTTTCCCTCCCTCCCTCCACATGTGCCTGTAAATAAAAGTCTTCAAAGCAGGGACTGAATCAATCTCTGGTGGAAAAGCAATTATTTAAAACAGACATTTGAGAATTGAAAGCAACTGCATAGAAAAGTTGTCAGTATTAAAATAATGCATCTAAATTTGTATGGGCAGAGTCCTTCTCACTCCTGCTGAACACAACTTCAGTTCATGGAGAGTCCACAGAATTCAACAGAAATCAGAACAGGCTTTAGCTCTGYGTGAATAAGAACTTGGGGGGATGAAAAAGTTGGTATTTTTAAAATTGTATTTGTTCTTCACTGAGTATTATCCAAGAAGAAACAAAATAGGGCCTGTTTTGAAAAAACTTGCAGCTTACTTTTGTGGAGTATTTAAAATAAAATTGCTCACTAATTGTGGGATTTACAGATRGCAGAACCACTGCTCCTCATCCCTTCCTTACCTGCTTTGTGCTCCTGGGGATTCCAGCCACACCAAGGGAGCAAGGCCTGATTTGTTCTGTGCTGTCCCTTTGTTAGTGGGACACTGGGATAGATTGATCYAGCACACAYACATATAGATAGATATATACACRTAATATMAAATATCACACTCTAACTGCTGCTCAAGAAGCACTTTGAGATTTCTAACTTCCCAAATTTCAGGCCTGCAAAGGTCAGAGCATTCACAGGGGAGCTGGGAGTGTCTCCTTTCTGGAGTGGTCTAACAAGATATTGAGCATATCTGTGTGTACAGCTGGAGAAATCAGCATGCCATAGGAACAGACCCTCCCAAATGCCTCTGGGCCAGGGGAAGGCTGCATCTAAAAGCTACTGAGTGCTGCTTTAGGGAAAAGTCCAGAGGAGGAATTCTTCTGCTGCTTCTTTCCCTTACATATATATTAGTTATTCTGCTAGGCCAGCCAGGCTCAGTGCCAGCAGAGCTGCTTCATTGGAGTTGCTTCCCTCCTCTTCCTTCACTGTTCCCTTCTCTTCCTTCACTCCCAATCCTCTTTTTCTGTTTATGGAAAGGGCACTATTGTCCTTCGTGGTTTCCCAAAAGATAAAAGAATTTTAAAATATTTTCCCTTGCAGCAGTGCCAGCTCTAGGAAAGCACCTGAGTGAGTYTGGTTCTGTACCTGCAGCTGCTGCAGTGATTTCAGATGTGTCACCAGGCTCACTGCAAATGTTGTTTGCTGGATCATGATCAAACCCTTCATCAGTTTCTTAGATGGAATCCAATTCTTTTTACATCCTTAAAGCTGTCTCTGTTCACTAAGCATTATCCTTCTGTCCCTTTACAAAATCTTTGTGAATTTTGAATTTCAGTAAAGGTTTGGTGTTAAAAGAATGAAGGAATCACACATTATTTATCAGCTTTCCTTATTCCCTGTGAATAGATACAAACTACTCTTCTTAATGATGAAAAAAATGAGGCTCAGACTTATCTGAGGTGGTCACAACAGACATCATTTAGACAAATTAATTTTGTTATTTATTCATTACATGTTGCAAAGCACTAATTATCAATACTAATACTACCAATAATATTTCACTGTGAAAGCAATAATTATTAAAGCTAGTAATTTTTGCAAGATATTCTCAGAAGARTGCAGGAAATGTTCCTGTAATCTTATCCCTTTAAGACTGGGAGAGATTCTTGCCAAAGGTTCACTCACTTTGAGTAGTCTGGCTTGGAGCAGCTACAGAAACAAGGCCCTGAATCCATGGCATTCCCATSTCCAGAGATTTCATGGTTATCTTCTCTCACTGGTGCTTTGTGGCCTCATGTCCTGACAGATGACAAACAAAACACTTTATTGCTATTTCTACCACTGCCTCATGCCCTCCAGGTCTTTTGATACTGTTATCTACACAAATAACCCGAAACAAAGAAAGAAATTATTTCAGGTTTTACTCTGTAACTTTAAAAACAGCATCCATGTAGAACCATGTGTTCAACTGATGTAAAGTGAAATCTGTGAGGTTACCTGAAACCTCTGGCAGATCTCTTTATTTAATGTGAGATTCTCATCCTGGTTTAATTCTACCAGAATGCATTTCCTGCAGAAAAGTCCTGCTGAGGCTTTCATGCATCCTTCWGTCTSTGCCTGAARGATGGCTGAGTGTSTGTSCCTGCCTTGGCACTGCAGGGATTGGGGTTTGATCCTGATGCAGAGCACACAGAATCCAGTGCCCTGTCTCTGCACTCCTCAGGGCATTGRGGATGCAGGAAAAAGCCAATGTGTTTTGAGTCAGAACACTGAGCACTCAGGATTCCCAGCCACAAACACTGAGAGAAAAGACTCTAAGCCCTACACTGCTCCTGTGTCCTTAACGTGCCCTTGGAGAGGGTGAGCACAGCCAGGACAAGGAGCAATKGTAACACAGAACAGAACAAAGCCACGGCTACAAACGTGAGGTGGTAATTCCACACACACACACACAAGACATCATTACAGGCAAATTCTATGATGGAAAGTAGAATAAAACCACCTTAGAAGAAGCTACAAATCTCATCCTGTTSATTTCAGGATTTTTATGGAGCTGTGTCATCACTCACACAGGAGTAGACTTGACTTTATGACTGTGTGAGAAAACAACACACACCTGTGGTAAAAGTGTGCCCAAAACACTGAGTCTGAGCAGTGAACTCCCAGGAGAATTTGCTCACAAAGCTGAAAGATCTGCACTTATGTTACCATAAAACAGGGTGGGGACAAGTTTTGGAACAGGTGAACTGATTCAGAGGAGAGATCTTTTCCTGTAGATCATTCTTCTTCAGTAAAAATTTACTCTGCAGACAAAAATACAGTTTTCTGCTGCTGACAGGATAACTGAGAGTATCATGACTAAAGCTCTGTAAATGCATCACAGTCTTTGAAGCAAGAAGTTATAGTCCCTCAAATCTAAGGAAGAGGAACAAGCCTCTTTAGAGATCATTCCTGTAAAATGCTGAATGCTAAAGAACCAACAACACTTGGGAAAAATCTCAGTCAACCACTTTCCTTTCAGTTGTCATTGGCAATGGGATTTCCCTTGTTTGTCACTCAGAAATCCACCTACATTTTCTGCAGGTTCTGCCTGTCCAGTCATTGCTTAAAGAAATAAAAATGACTCTGCTTTGGATCCAACTCCTTCTGTACAATGAAGATGAATAGRAAAGTTTACACTAGCAAAGGGAAGAACAGAATTTGGCCAATGAACTTTATTCCAGAATAGCAAAACATATCCAAAATTGAAAACAGAGGGGGAAAAATCAAGTCTGTTGAAAGGTTTCAGTTCTATGATTCTATTCTGGTTTTTTCAGCATGAACAATCTGAGCATGTGTAAAAGAGCAGATGAGCAAGATGCAGCAGAAAGCACAAACACAGAATTCCAGYGAGTTTCACAAGCCTTTAGCACCTAACTGCAGTAATGCACAGGACCAGGACACCTACTTATCACACCAAGGCTTCTGGCAGGAATATGGTACATTCATATGGATCTAGCTCACATTTTCTAATACAGTGCCTGGTGCGGTTATTTTAATTTAGCTTTATAAAACACCATGAAACATCATATGCAGCACAATGTTTGTCTTCAAAACTTATTTAAAATTACTTTTGCTTCACAACTTCAATTAARTCAGTGAAATTACTGACTTAGGTCAGGGAGCATTTGCCCCTTACTTTTCCTACTCYTTTAAAGTACATTAGTTAGAGTCCTAAACAAAACTCTGAGGCCTGCTCTCTGTCAGTCTATATCTTTATAAACTCAAAAATTAACATCAGTTYTTCAATACTAAAGTAACAGAGAGATGCAGGTGGGAACTGAGCGTATCCTCAGGCCAGAAGCTGTTTCACATTTCTGGGATGATTTAAGGTAACATCCAGTCACCAAGGACAGACATAACTTCCTCTGAAACACTGCTAAAGCCTGCAATCCAGCTTTGTCAGCAATCCCACAGTAATCCCACACTATCCCATCCTAGGACATCTTCAGGCAGCTTCTGGATTTTATGAAAGATGCTGCTCTCAGAGCTTGCAGAATATTCCTGAAAAGTTAACAGAGGAGGCTCTGAAAGAGGGCCCAGGGCTGGTTCTAATGCTAATTTATTTTGCTTTGTAAACTAGTTGTGAGGTCCGATGGTGGTGTTTTTTGGTTTTTTTTTCCTTTCCTGGCCTACATTGTCTGAGGTTTTGAGGCCTATCTGTCATATTGAGGCAACAGACCCTTTTAACACTTCACTTTGCTTTGATATGCAGTCTTGTCTCTTCCTTCTCCCTCTTTTCTTCAGGAGTTATATTGCCGGAAAGGGTGATGATTTTCACAGCAAATAAAGAGGCCTTCTCCCAGCTTTATTGTCTTCAGAAGAAATACTCTGTGAATTTTATGACCAATGGGAAAGCTGTTCCCTTCCCCCAGCTCAAAACTTGGCCAGTCACAAGAATTGCCMGAGTGGGTGTGATGGAACAGCATTGTTAAACCAGATCCCATGAAAAGATTTCCAGCTCTGAAATGTCTGATTTCTTGCTGGTCCAAAGGCACTGTCAGCAGTCACTAGTGSAAAAGAGGGTTTTGACAAAACTCCCTTTTCTTGTACAGCTCATTAAACCCAGAAATGCACTCCCCCAGCACAAAGGCAGGCAGGCTGCAAAGGTGGCTGCTTCAAAGCCCTTTTGTTTCATTGCTCTGCCAGCCCAGCACCAGTAACCTCTCCAAGCACAATCCATGGTGTAACTGTCCATGCCAGAACATATTCCCTATAGAACTGACACAGCGTTGCTGATTAGAATTTTAACCTGTCACTAACAAAAGATTCATTAGGATGGTACCAAGTGAAATGTTGGCTATTTTGCTCACCTAAGTGAGGAAAACAGGCAGGATTTCACTAAAGAATTGGATTAATACAAGGGCTTTTACCATTGCATTATGTCCTCAGAAGTGAAGAGCATCCTCCCACTGTCTATGGGGTGAATSCATTAATCCCACCTCAAATTTGACTCAGGTAATATTTCTCCTGGAAATGCAAWGCAGTTCAAATTAAAAGCAGTAGGTCTGCAAAGCACAGTGGGGTGGATCTGCTCTGTCTAAGAGATGGGATTTAGAAGCTAAAGTCCCAAAGTGTTTAGGGATGGGTTCTGTCGCTGCTGTTTGCTCACTCTGGTAAATAAAAGTGTGCTTTGCCTTTGAAAGGAAATGCCATGTGCAGACTAATTCCAGCCCAGCAGCTAACAAAGGCAGGAGGAYGACTCTCAGGGACATCAAGGAGAGTAAAGGCCTAACAAAGTAAAACATGGCTCTGCCAGAGCTMAAAGCATCCCTTGGAAGACTCTGGCAGACCTCAGCTCCCAGTGTCTCTTGTCCCTCACAGACAGTATTACTCTACACAGAAATAAAATCCAATTATTAACGACAAGATTTATGTGGCACATCAGAGAATTYTTCTCAGAGCATTTCTCAGAATTTCCTTACTTTTGCTTTCTTACTTTTTAAATTATTTTCTTAACTTTAGGAAAGAAATTAGATGTCAAAGCTCCCAATCTTCCTTCAAAAAGAACCCAGATATTATCGATTCCACTAAAATAAACCTGAGAGTTACTCWTACAGAAATAAAGGATCATATTGGAGAAAGTTCTGTTTTCCATGTACATTTAACCTCTTCTTCTGCTTAAAAAAGACCAAAAAATAAAACCAAAAAACCCACACAAACCCTCTCCTGTTCAGGTAATAAGGGTTTAAGCACTTAAAACCAGAAACAGGAAGGTTTTTCTTGACGTTTACCACCTTGTTTTGGCAATAGAGGAACATTTGATATTTGTCTGTGCCTTCTGAATGAGAATTGAGGTCAAGATAAGATCATCTTGTAGCTCTTTTGTGTACTCCATTTTAACAACACAAAGGACACTAAGGAAACATGTTTAACATTTTGTCCCGTAGAATGACCCCAAATTCTCATTTGAAGAGGAAAAAAACCCTTAACCACCAGTTAGAGAGATCAAAAGTTAAAAAATATCAAGCGAGGCATTAAAGCACCACAGGTGACCATATGTTAAACAAACAATTTACACTTCTAGTGAAGGAAAACAAATGTCCTGGTATTTATGTGGACTGAACTGAATCACTGCTGCTCCTTAGAGACTCTACAATTCTTCCTTTAACGTTGTAAAATTAGCAGCACTTTTCACTTGATTATCAGTGCAAACGTCACTGGGCTCMTTCTGCTTGCACTGCAGTTTCACAGTGCTGGAAATGCCAGGGAATGAGATGTCCTGCACATCTTCCCCGGCCAGGCAGCACCTTCACAGGCAGGAAACATCTGACACAAAGCAGTTTGGCTGCATGGATCGAGCASAACCCACAGCCTAAGGAGCAATCCCAGACCTATTTTCCCTATTGAAATATCCCAAGTAATCAGGCTGATGGCCTTAAGAAGAGTTGGATGATGCCCAGAGCATTGTAAAGGCACTATTGATGCTTCCCCCATGGAACATGGAAGCTGAAGGACCAAATTCTGATGAAGTCTTGGTTCTACAAGCTGGGGAGAGTCCCAGAGAACCCCTGTCCTGTAGGGTGAGCCAGAACCATCCCCATCCAGGCTATARAAGGATTTATTTACAGCATTGCAGTGCCCAGGACAGCCAGTGCTCACCAGCTCTGGCTCTGGGATCTATACAAACAGTACAAAGAGCAGCAGAGCCTGAAGAAACTTCTAATGCAAGTAATAGGTTGGTGAGCCAACMATTCTTAGAAATAGCAAAGCCCTGACTATCAAATACTGGAAGAGGCAAAAGTGACCCTACATGATGTGCATGRCAAGTGGAAGGCAATGCTAACTCTAAATATGTTCCATCAAAAACTGAGAGACATCACATCTCCCTCCACAGATGGAGAAAAAACATTAACCCGAGATTCTGCTGTAGTCCTGTACCCTGAATTCTGATCTGTGGGTGCTAGGAAACTCCAAAAGCAAGGGGACTGGGAAGGAGGGGCAGGGTGGGAGTCAGGCCTTTGGCAGCACTGAGAGATGACCTCTCCAGCTGCTCTCTCCAGCCAGGGAGAGCTGGTGGCTCTGGGGCTTTGTGCCATCAGGATCTACTCAGACACTAACATTTTACATTCTCAGGCATGGAGTTGGTATTTTACCCCATTCAAAATTAACTGCTCTCACTGAAGTGTAATTATGAAGAGTTTGTGGCACCTGATTTTTGAGGAGTTAGGCATCGCTATAACCTTGTCAGGAAAAGCTCTCTGAGCAAACAGGAGCTGCTGAGCAAAGCCACACAACACCTGCAGCAAYAGCAGATGGGTACAGGTACAAACACCTGAGTTCTGTGCATCACCTGAGAACCTGAACCTGAGGGGGCTCTTCTGCTGCAGTAAACGCTGAGGACACAGATTCACAACCTCTAGCACCACARTGGAAAACAGAGCAAAAAAGTACTGAAAATATATTCCCTGTCCCAGACAATTCACTGGCTAAATATGCACATCTGAAGGAATGCCCATWTAAACACAGGTAAACAAGGAAGCASCAAAAAATTGTAAGATTGTGGTCAGCAAAGATGRTAACATTGGTCTAAACAATGATCCAGTCTGTCAAAAATGTGGGRAGACCTCAGGCTTTGGCTTTAAGCAGGTGCTGATCTCCAATATATTGATTGTCTAATACGAGTTTAAACCACAGAGGAAGGGAAGCAGCAGCAGCCTTTCCCATTCTCAGCTCTCTTTCAGAGCAGCCACACATTGTGTCCTCAGAAATGACCCCATATGGAACCCACAGCATTTCAGCTCCTTGCATCTGTGTTCCCTGGCTCCTGTCATCTGCCATTGCCTTTTAATGCCCTGGATGCTGCTGAGCCATGTCTGCTCCACTCAGCTGCAGCACAGCTGAAGGGAAGCAGCAATGCTKCTCCCAAAACAGCAGATGCTGCAGTTCCCTGCCCATTGTGAAGTATTATTGCTTGCCTTTTCTCTTCTTTATGAACTGTCATCTGAAAGTCYGTGTTACTGTTCCCTGTGCTGTTATCAGGTCGTGGGCAGATCGTGCCAGACCTGACAGGAAAACACAACCTCCAAATTGCAGTAACAATCACAACGTTGTAGGGATTTTTCTAGCAACAAGAAGTGAGGAGCTTTGGAAGCTCTCAGTATTTTCTGTGCAGTAAAATGTCCTTTACAATTTTCTSTGAGGCAGGCAGGAGTGTCAGCTCTAGGGACAGAGATAACAGMAATTCAACACCAGGCAGGAAGCTTGCAGCAGAGCTGGGAAGAGAACCCARGTTTCCTGGCTCCTTATTCTTACCAGGAATGCCTTCCCTTCCCAAATGATAACACAGGGGTGAGAAAGAACACAAGAAGCACTTTATATCTRTTTACTGAGGAGCAAACATAATATCTGATGGTATGAACCTCTTGTGTTGTAAATCAAGACCAAGTCAAGGGAGTTACTCTGGGTAAGTGCATAGAGAATAGAGAATCAGGCCTAAAATACCCCAGATATTTTCAAATGTAAAGCCAGATATTTTGTGTTACTAAAGTGAAAAAATTCTAGCTTGAAGCAATGTGTTCTTCTTTCAAAACAGGTAAAACAAGAACMAGAGAGAAGTACCGAGTGGTTTACACAGATCATCAGAGATTAGAATTAGAGAAGGAGTTTCATTACAACAGATACATTACAATCAGAAGGAAGTCTGAACTTGCTGCAAACCTAAGACTTTCCGAGAGACAGGTAGAGTATGGATCACCCATCCAGGCTTTCCTTTGMCTTTGTGATTGCTGCTGAGGAGATCACTGTATGGTAAAGAATACAGAATTGGTAATGCCTCCAGTAACCAAACACTGGCTTCCCTTTGCAGTAGAACCCAAACTAGAGCTGTGCAATAACCCAGGAAATGCAAACATCAGCTTTTTACTCATTCTGAGAAACCACCAAAATCCTGCCTGGATTTCTCTCTGGGCTGTGGCAGCAGGGAGAATTTCATGCTGAACTTTCCAAAGCAGAAGTCCTGGTTCTGCTGAGGTCAGTGGGAATTCCATAACTAAATCCAACAAGGTCRGTCTTAGCGGAGATGGAAGTGATGAGCTCAAGTATGTTCAGGACACTTGAAGGGTTTTGTTTCCTTGGCTGCCTTGTACCTTTTGTTAAGGATTTCCTACATACGTGCTACTCCTTTCTCCTGCCCCATTTGCTCCCCTCCAGATTCCACTTYTGTTCCCAGAAGATAAATCAAAACACAATCCCTGATTAGGCCTGATTAACTATTGTTTAATGGGCTCTGCTGAGCAGGAAAAGTCCAGATCCCACCCAGTCCAGATTCCCACTGTCCATCCAACTTGAACCTTGCTCACACAGCACACACACTCACTGAGCTCACGGAAATGGAGAAGAAAACACCCATTTTGCAAATATTCCTCAATCTGCTGCTGAATACCAGGATTTAATTAATTAATGTTGAAAATTAAAATTGCTTCAGCCAGGTATGAAAAATACATGAGGTGTCTTTTTGCTGGCTGTGTAAAACRTTCATAATTTAACTTAATTATGTTGAATTTGAATATTATGGCCCTGCTTCTATAAACAACTATTGATATTTACTCGAAACTTCCCATCTCAGTGATAATTCCTGATGAATATTTTTGTTAGTGTATTTGAAGAGGTGAAACAAAAATACATGATCTATTTCTTCGTATACATTGGGGAAATGTGGCAACAGCTTTTCCAATATTTGTTCTTTTTCATCATCAATATATCAAGAACAAAATGAATTACAGTTCATACAACCTACATCTCTGAAGTGTATTTTAAAATGGAAGATTAAGTAAAAAAYACCTGATAGACTCCCACCACCACCCTTTCATATAAATTAAACAACCCCACCATATGAGCACAGCTGAACACACACTGTTCTACCCCAAATTCCTCTGCACACCACCTAAAACCTGAACTGATTTTCTGGAAAAGCTTTTATTCTGCCTCTGCCAAAATCCCAAATTCCCTGGAAGGAATATCTCAAAAGGACAAAGAACAATCACTTTAAAAAGGAAGGAAAGRTGCAATTTCTAATTAAGGAAAGAAAGGCAAAGTGAAGCACTGTTAACATAGGAAGGATACAGAAATAAAGGAGATGACAAGGATGAGAAATAAGAGAGAAAATCAGACTTCAGGGGAAGAGAGATTTGCATGGAAAAAAAGAATGTGGAAAGGAAGGAGGGCAACAGGTAAAGAACAAGTCAGACAGATGCAACKGGCCCTGTCAGCTTTTCATCTGACATTACAGACCTGTGCTTACCTGGACTTGCTTGATAACTGGCACACGACCCTGAAGTGCCTAATTTGTCTCTGCAGATTAACAACAAACCAGATAAAACCCTCAATTCACAGGCAGGTAAGAGCACTGGAGCCAGAGGGCAATTCTGAAATGTTGGTTTAGTTTTTAGACTGTTTCATCTTTTCATACATTTTGGCAAATATATGAGAAAAATCAGATTATCTCTGCATAGTCAGAATACAAGAGATCTGAGAGGATTTGAGACTGGTTTAATGGAACATAATTTGGTACTGAAATGATATTCCAGAACTAAGACAGCAAAAGGAACTGCCAAATATCTCAGATGGCAGCCTGGGACTTAAAGAGACCTGCTTTAAATCTACATGGGCTTTGCATGTATTTGAATCCTTCAGCTATAAAATGGAATAACAATGTCTCAAGGAGAGGCACCCTGAGACTGTTCCAGAGAGTCTTTAAAGAKGTTTTGTTGGGCTTCACCAGTGACTTTCTTTTAAAACACAACCTGATAGTCACAGGTSTTATCACCTCTCAGTTTTACCTCCTTTCCAATCATTATTCTCTTTCCCTTTCTAGTTTCTAGGAAAAAAGTAACTGAAYAGACCAATATTTCTCAGCAAAATATTGATTTTTTCCTTTGGGTTATAGAAAACAGTGACAGAAGTGTTGCCTTTGCTGTCTGAACAAGAAAACACAACAAACCTGMATGAGGTAGCTTGACTTATTACACTGACCAGGTGTGAGCCACTTCCAAGGACAAACAGCTGGAGTGCACAGCTTTAAATCCAACCCTGGGGATCCACATCCAAAGTTACCACAGAACATTTCACACCCAACAAGTTCTGCAGCATTTTCAGCTGACCATTACTCACCTTCAGCTCACTTCCTCACTTGTCCCACCCCAATGAAAATCCACCTTCATCCCTTCCCAAAGGTGCCTGTGTGCCTGTGGCAGGGCAGGGACACTGGTGGCACTGGAYTGGGAGGGAAGCAGCAGCAGATTCTGGCTCCATCTACAAATGAATGAATGCATTCAGCTATTCAGGCACTGCTAAGACTTTATTTTGAATTAATGTTGTGTATTGCTGATGAAATTCTGCTCAGAAGTGAATTTCCACTGGTTTCCACACTGGAACTCACTAATTAACGTGCACCATCCAATCAGGAAAGMTTTTGTGCCTCAGTTTATAGCAGCAGATCTTGGCTTGCCCTGACTAGGGTATACAGTTTTCAAAGTAACAATACTCATGCATAATTTCAGCAATCACTAGCACACATGAGATTCTGCTCTGTTCGATTTTGTTTCCAAAACTCAAATAAATCAAAGCTCATTCCATAAAGAAATAACKGAACTAACCACAAAATTCACTTTTTATCAAGTTATTATTAAATCTTTTATTACTAGATAGGAAWGATTACCTGTGTGAAAAACAAGCAAACAGCTCTGTTGTCTCCGTTTGTCATTGCCTTTCTCAGTGGTCCTCACACCACTGATTCCCTCTATGATTCTGTCACTAAATACACAAAGGACCACATTTAGTCTGGTAGCAACTGAAAACAATTTTCCTCTGCTCCTCTGCAGGTGAAAATCTGGTTCCAGAACCGCAGAGCCAAAGAGAGGAAATTAATGAAGAAGAAAATGACTCACTTTGATGGCAGCAGCCTGGGCTCTCTGCAGAGTGACTCTGGCTCSGTGAGCCCCATGCCCGTGGCTGAGGCACAGACTCATTCGGAACTGCCCAGCTCTCTGTTCCCCGCGCCGCCCGGCCCCGCCGCTGTCCCCATGRGCGCTTTGCAGCACGCAGGGACCCTGGCGCAGGTGGTGGCCTCGCAGTGAGCCTGCGGGGGAGCCGCGGTGACAGCGAGCCCACGCACCGCTACCGGAGCACTACGGGACCCGGGCGGGGTCCCCAGCGGGACACGGCCGGGGGCACACACGCTTCAAGGACAGTAAAGCAAGAGCCACCTGCCAGGTGTGCAGCTCTGCACGGGCTCCCGAGGGCACGGAACTGCAGCAGCCCCTCGGGAAGAGGATGCCTGTGCCGCAGGGAAGGAGCCCTCCGGCCTGGGAACGGCTGGGGAGGCACGGGCAGGGAGAGCCCAGCAGAGCCGCAGCCACTCGTTCCACTGCAGRCACAAAAAAGCACAAAAACTCGCCCCGGGCAATCAGTCCCACCCTGCTGAGGCAGCTGTGCCCCGGTGTCTGCCCCTCGCCSCAGGGAAAGAGAATACTCCTGCTCCTTTGATCTCCACACAGGTTCCGTGTTCTGATCCCACTGGTGGACTGTACACATGCATCTTGAGAAATGCAGACCTGGCTGATGTGTTCTGACCCACTTGATGGAAAGCCTGGAGCAGGGGGGTTGCACTCACTACATGTTAAGGGCAAAGGTCAGGGATGAGCTTTTTGGAATTYTGGGGCTTTGACAGTTATGATTTCCAATGCTTCACACACTGGTATCAACAGGCACTCTTCAACCTTACTTTAAAGGCATTCTAGAATTGTGAATCTTGGCYCAAGTTCATTTTCTAAAAAAGAAAATTAATGTCAGATTCATTTTAGATCCTAAAACAAAAGCAAAGCGGGGCAGAAATCCTTTTGAAAAGCATAAGTGCTTTGAAAAGTGACTGCATTTAATGAGACAGCAGAGCCCAYGGATAAAGATGCAATAATTGCATTCAACCAATTTTAAATCTGGTCCAGTTTTAGGAGTTATTGTGACACTAATAGAATTTGAGAAGCCAAATCAATAGAAGAAAAAGCAAACAAAATACTTCATTTAAAATAAAGCTCCCAGCATTTTTCTTGTGGGTCTCAATTCCTGAAKGGTTGATCCCTTCCATACTAAGCAGAATTTACTAGGTCATCAGTACTTAAGAATAATCTGGATACTTATTTCCYCAATATCATTCCCAATTGCATGTGCAAAACTTTTGTCTGCAAAGGGATAATTTTAGAGCACATGAGTGATTTGGGAATTGATACCTTCATKGTCAAAGCAGTCTAGAAATTTAGGATGTCTATCCTCAGTAATTTCCATCAAGGTATCCCCTGAAATCTGTCACTGTTGCAAAAAAAAAGACTTAGGAGTATTAAGTCATTTAGGCACTACATTCTTGGGTTTGTCCTTTAATTATAACAAATAGTACTATTAGAGTATCAAAATGTTGGTGATGTGAAATTACTTTGTATATAAAGAACATTAAAATAAATGCCTTTTTTCATAACCATTTTGCAWTGTGTGTGCAGCAAGTGAACCTGCAGATTTTCGTGATTAGTCTTTTCTTGAATTGCAATATCAAATTTTAAAGAAGACTGATGGTAAAAGAGTTTTGAGAAATTAGAGGAGCATGGGAAGAGCAGGATGGTTCAGGGAGCTGGCAGCTTTCACTAGTTAGTAATTTGATTTATCATTTTGTTTGCAAGAAGGACAGTGCTAAGCAAAGGCACAGTTCACTGAAATGGAGAAGGTGCAGTGTCAAATTCCCACTCATTCCTGTCCCAGGGTGCTCCATTTGCTGCCAACAGCACCAGTAACAGAGGGAGAGGAAGAAGCTGCAACTCAAAGTTCAGCAACAGAAAGTCTCCAACTGATTTCCACATGGTAGGAAAAGAGGAACATGACAAAGAGCCCATGGGAGTAAAAGGGATTTCCCATCCTCSTCAATGAGTATTGCAAGCAAACTGCTCTCCCAAAAAAGAGCCATTGGATCTACCCAAAAGAGGAACCCACTGGAAACACACAGCACAGCCATTGTGCTGGCAGAGGGAAATGTTACAGATTTTATTCACACAGACACAGCTATTTAACTTAACAGGGACTGGAAAAGCTTCAACAGGAAAAGCATCCTCACAATGGTCAATTAAATGGAATTGTGCTTGCAGACTAGAGAAAAAACAATTTAAAAATCCAGATTTAGACTTTCAAAAGGTAAGAATACAGAAGGCATCTTTGTCTTTTGCACTGATATACAACAAATTAAGACCTAGTTCTAGCTAAGGGATCAGAAACCTGACCCCAGGGTTCTGCAGAATCAACCTATTTTAATCACATTTTCACAACACAGCTTAATTTTGCATTAACATTTCTAAAAGGAAAAAAAGTACTTCAAGGAAGAACTTTAAGAAATGTGTCTGAACACAACTTCTTTCTCTTTAAAATTATTTAAACATYATTCAAAGAGAGTGGGATCTGGCAGAACAACCTGGTTTATCTTGTTTACATGTAGAAGAGTTATTGAGGAAGATAAGTGACCACTTTGAAGATCTGCTTCATTTCTGCTCCAGTTTGCTGAAAGCATGCTTGCTATTGGTTGCTATGTGTTTCCAATCAGAAGTTGTTAAGTACACAAAATAAGGCTGGATTTTATTTGCAGAAGCACATGTTCAAAGGTTAAAATTTATTGCTCCAAAAGCAGTATCTATAAACCAGGGCAATACCTTAGAGATTATTAACCTTCTAGTTATGCCAGTGGCTGTTTCAAGGAGTTGGATTTTTTGTAAGAATTCCCAGCAATCTCTCCAGTTAAGTATTTCCAATGGGCTCTAATCCTTTCAACAGTTGCCCACCAAACCCCAAAGGRAGTGATTTTTCTCTAAGAAGCTTGTGCAGTGCTCTTAACTCGCTGTACTCTGCCCAAATGAAAATAAGAGAGGCAGAAAATTGCAGACAAATCAGCTGAAATGATTTGGGTGCAGCACTGTGGATTMTGAAATGCTGGTGCCATCCTCAGGCTAATATTCACTTTCTTCCTGACTATGGGTATATCAAATAACTCATCACTTTTATCACATCTGAAAGCTCAGGACACTAAAGCAGAGTACTGTGAAGATTGATTGGTTGTTAGGGAAGTGCCTTGAAGAAGAAAAGCATACCTTAGGCTACATCACAGGAATATCTAAGCCCTTAATCCTAATTGTGATTAAAAGAACTATCAAGGAATATCCAATTTTCAGAGGAATTCACTAAACTTTAAACCCTCTTTCCCAGCTAGAATTGTGATCTAGATGGTACCAAAAAAAATCAAGCAAACAACACCTTCTACCAAATCTTCTTGGAACTAAGCAAAATATGCAATTCAAAATTATATTTCTAAAACAAAACCTTCAATTCTTGCTTAGGGCTTTTTGCAATCATTAATGGACATAGGCAAGAACATCAAGTATGTGTCACCTTCTACCCAAGGAGAAGATTCAAAAATGTATTAATTGTGGATGTTACCATAAAAATTAAAAAGTAGATTTCTGCTTTAGCTGCCTTGTTTGGTTTGTTGGGGCAGCCCAGGGACACTGAAATGACAATCCCAGAAAATGACTCCCAGTCACATTTCAGGTGGCACTGGATGTCAGATGGACACAATATTGTGCAAAACTCAGGTAAAGAAATAGGCACAGGCTTTATGATGAAAATGTTTGCCAGCTGTTTTCATACCCAAAGAGCACAAATTCTTTCCATTCTCAAAAAAAGCCCTGTTTGCAAATCTCTCACAAGAAATGGAGAGGATTAATTAAGAGACACCTGGATGCTCTTGGTCATTAAGCCACAACAAAGTCCCTCGAAGGCAGGAGACACTTGACAGGACAATAATCCCCGAGTTAAATGCGTGGGGCAGAAATGCCAGGCTGCAGCACCAGAAAGCTGCGAGTGGCAAACAAAGAGAGAAGGCAATCGATTGCTTTGTTAGCTCCTGCAAGAACCGCACACAAATAACGCCTGCAGGAGTCACAGGAGCAGCCAGCAGTGCCACACCCGGGCRGGAGGGAGCAGCTCAGTACCCGCAGCCCTGCACTGCTCGGGAAGGAACCAAATCAATGGCAATCGAGGATTCGCTGCTCATTTTCATGGTCCTGCGAAAGAATTGATTTACCCTGGGGTTCACACACAGGCTCTGTAACTCCTGCTGAATTCAAGCTGCTTGTGGAGCAATAAGGAATGCTCTTATTTCTGTCAGTATTGATTTTGRAGCAGAAGTTAAATCATTTTGATTTCAGAATAGTAACACCCTCCTTTAGCTTCAGACTATTTCCTCCTGGCAAAACTGATGCAGTTTATCCATAAAATATATTAATAAACCACATTTTAACATTTAGAAATTCAAGTCATTAGCAGCAGTTAGAAAAACAGAAGTGAGGTAGACAGAAGGGTAAATATCATCAGCTCTCTACCGGGCACTTTTCATCATTTTCAAAAGGATTTGTTAACAACCAAAACTTCAGAGCATGAAATTAAACCCAATACCACTGAGGAAGGCTTCACAGACAGYTGGCATCTTTATTTCTTCTGTTGCTCTCTTACAAAAAACAAATCCCCAGTAGGGATCAGAGACACAGGGCAGAACTGAAATAGTGAAATATCCTTCCTTTTCCCCAGAAGATTCAGTTCAGCAAGTGAGAACAGCTCAGTCAGCACTGCTCATTCAGCTCTCTGGGCTGTGCCACATCTACCATGTGCACATTTTTGCATTTCAAGCTCTGAAAATGAGACCTAAGTAGGGTTCTGTATATTAAAAAAGCCCAATTCAAAGGGGCAAATAAAATTTTCAGAAGCTTTGTGTCTGTTGAAGCTTTAGTAAAAGCAAAAGCCACCTCTTTAGCTGTATTCGAAGATTTTAAACCCATCTGCCTTCCTTCATCACTAGCTGGGTTTTTTCCCAACAGAACTGCCCTCAGTTGACAGCAAAACGTCCTGACTGACTTTTCCTCAAGATTCCTACAGCTGCTTAAGAATTTTAGGAGGAATGAATGYGCCTGCAAACCCAGCTTGAATATAGGGTCAGTAACACCTCCAAAGAACTGTGTTAGAACAATCAGCAATACAGAGTTCCCTAACAAAGTCTTGAGCATGAAATTCCAAGCATGCAGCTCTCAAAGYATGGGCAAGGAGCATTCCTAAGCCTGCAGTGGTCATCTGGAGGCAAGAAAACAAACCTCTRTTCCTAYCACCGAGCCACACAGGGGCACATTCAGCTCACCTGCTTTTTGATTCTCCAAAACAAGAGAGATTTCACATCATTTTCATGCTTCAAAGACAAACAGATTATTGTCTTCTTATCTCCATATAAAAGGAAGAGTAATTTTATGAGTAAGGGTTCCTAATAAAAACTATCAGAGTTGTAAACACCTTTAATGTAAGTTATCGTTCTACAGGCAAGTTTTAAAGTATCAGTAGCCCTGAAATTGCAGTTTTAATAGCTGTCATTAAAACACTTAATTGCACGTTTGTGATTATGTTATTATTGCTAGGGTTGAATTGCTGTCTAGACTAGCTCATATACAATAGTGCACCATCTCCASTGCCTGTACAAACAAACACTTTAGAGTTCCAATGGTGAGCACCACACTTGTTATTATTGATAGTTTTTCATCAACCATTTGTTAGAGAATTAGAAAATTTTCTTCCCCAAAGATCTCAAAGTACATTTGATTTAACACACATAAAACTTGACTTTGAAAACCACTGAGACAATTCCCATGGGCACTGGTTTAGCAGATAAATTACACCTGGCACTTGAACAGGTGAAGGAGAAAAACAACCTTGGAGTTCAGTTTTTGTGGCAACCCATCTGTCTGAATTCTGCCAAGGAGCACAGCACTGCTGCTGCTGCTGGTGCCACACAGATCTGTCCAGTCCTGCCTCTCTCACCCACTGCAGAAAACGGTGCMAATACAAGACTCCACATGGCTGAGATTTCTGGATGTCCAGCCCACTGCCTCAGAACTGTTTTCACTTCTCCACCCCCCCAGAGAGTCTGGAGAGAGCCCATATTCCAGCAGCACTTCATACAGGCAGCACCCCAAACCCTTACTCCACCCACTGCCATCCCCCACACAGTCCAAGGCAATGGCAGTTCACTTTTGTTCATTTTTTCCCTTCTTTCTTGTATCCCCTGAAAGCCACGGCCCCAGAGATGTCCATGGAACTGCAGCCTAAGTTACTGCACTGAAGGTTCAGAGGTTCTTTGGCTCTGAAGCTGCTGACATGCTAGGACTGAGCAGGAAGGAGCTGAGCACAGCCAAGAAAGCATCCTTGGGAAGGCAGACTTGAATTAACAGTCAATTAGCTCTCAGAAAACAGACAGCTACCCCAAAATTTTGGTAGCCTCAAACTACAAGACAACATGCAAAGGTATGGCTCCTTTTTAATATCTCCACCCTGTTCTGTTRCACAAAACAGGAGATATCAGACCCAGATCATTGAACATTGCCATTTTAGTTATCTTATTCTCACTTTGGTGTTAAAAATCTGCAGTTCTCCCCAGCAATCTTATCCTGCTATGTAAATCTTTTTAAACAAAATGCCTTATCCAAAGCTTACTATTGTTAGCTGATATCAAATCAGTGTAGCAAATTACCATAGGAGTATCTTGATCTAATTATGTTCTGGAAAGAATCGAAATAGATCTGAAGAAAATTCAGATAATGGAACAGGCAAAACAAGAAAGGGAAAGGAGGAGCATAAACAAAAGATAAAAAAAGAACAGAGAAAAAAGGATAACGCTGTGAGATACAAAAAATAGGATTAAGTGATACTGAAATTGTGGGGGGTATGTGCAGAGACATCCCATACAGCAAGAAGAACCCCAGGGATTAAAAATGTTCCCRTCATCTACTGCAGAGTATGAACTGACATCATTCACAGGGATGTGAAAATGGTGTGTYTGTGGGAAGTCAAACAACGGGGCTGAGCTGAAATCTCTGAGCAGCCAATGCTCATGGATACCCTGTCAGTGGAACCCAAACCTTCCCCTCCGGACCTGCCTGGGACTGACAGCCCTGCACAACACTCAGCAATACCGGGGAATTCAGCTGGGTGATAATGCTCACAAACACGATAAATGTTCCAATCTTCTTTTATTTGGATGGCGTTCAGTACTAAAAAGTCTGTGGGCTCTCAAAAATTGTGTTACAATTCTGTGTCTTTCAAGACAAAGGGAGTAAGAGTTTCTTTCCATTTATTTTTAATGGCGACTATTTTTATAAGGGTACCCCAATTACAGAAGATCTTATTATTTCCATGTCCTATCCCACACAATTTGCCTCAACATTCTGAGAATCCCAATGCTTAATGTAGAATTCTGTAAATATACCAAAATTAAAGACAAAGACTTTACACTTTTCGGTACATATTCTTTCCCCAAAAAGCCCTGTCCTAAAGAGAAGAGGAATAGCTTTCCTGTCTGTAAGTACATACTTAGAATCCTTTAGTGCTGGAATTAGAAGGGATGTGTGAATACGAGCAGTGTCAAAATACAAAGGATACTGAATGAAAACCCACACCTCTGTAAAGGGAAACAACTCATTGTAATTTGCACCTCTTTTGCAAGCATAGCCCTTACAAATAGCTCATTGCAAAAAAAACCCATCCAAAATAAAAATACAGCGAATTCACTCCACAAATTGCAGCTMCACAACCCAGAGAGGCAATTCTAAAGTCCTAGGGTGTGGTTTAGTTCTCCTGTTAATAACAAGCTGTTAGTAACAGGATATAAAGCCGCTTTCAGAATGATTTTTCTCAGAGGGACACGAACATTGACCCAGGGAGCACCCGTGTGTCTCACAGCAGCATCAGGGCACTTCTGATCCACAAACTTCACAACGCAGATGTCTCTCCCTGCTGATTTCCCTGGCCCAAGCTGCCAAGGAAAGCAGACTATAGCCAGCAGCCTCAGAGCAAGGAACCAGCCTCCTTTCAGGCAGATAAAGGTTGCCTTGAAACAGAAGCCAACAATATTCCTGCGCCTAATCAAAGACTTTTTTTCACTACTTTTTACAGTCATTTTCTTTGTACTTCTGGCACCATCTTTGTTAGGAAGATTTATTGTCTGCTTTTTCAAATTTATCAGTTTGCAACAGCCACCAGATGAAGGGATCTCTTAAATCACTCTGGATGGGGAGAGTGTGAACATGTGTCTTACAGTCAGAGCTTTAAACTCTCCCATTCTGGAAAACCTCTTRCATCAACAMTGAGAGGAACATTTTTGAGATGGTWATACTCAAGACATGCCGTTTACAAGGTGCTCTATATTTTGAAGTTATTGAATTACAATTATTCAAATTTGCTTTACCCGTTAAAAACTAAAAAGGAGATTTTTTTTAATTACATGAGAACTTAAGAGCGTAACAGATTAATTTGTTGATTGATAATACCTGACAAAATAAAGGTTTCAGACAAGAAGAATGTTAAACATTGCTATTATAGTTACCACTCTGATTTCTTGTAAAAAGGTCTATTTACTTAACTATATAGGTTASAAATCCAAGCAACTGTTGCATTATCTTACAGAACTGGGATCACTGTTGAATATCAGGGCATGATAATAGCATAGATAAAAGTTCTCTGAAAGAGAAAGCACCAGAACCAGCAGCAAGGTGGGGTTGGTCAGCCCTTCATTTGAATGTAAATGTAATTATGAGGCAGGCAGTTGGGCTGACGTCAGGCAGGATCTTGGTAAACCATTACCACCAGCACCTGGTAACACAGTTGATAATAAAAGAGGATGAAGTAGAAGATTCCAAGCAGAGTGGCATTATTAGAGAAAACCAAACACAAATATTTTTGGGCAGTAAAAGAAGACACAGAGGAACAAGATGTTGTGACRCCGTGTTGACAGTGTGGGACAGCCATGTATGTGAGCTCGCTCTTGGAGAAGGAGCCCAGCATGTACCCAGGATCTGCCAGGGCCAGCAACAACCTGCCCGTGCAGAACTTCGTGTCAGCTCCAGCCTACTCCGACTACATGGGATACCACCCTGTGCCAGCCCTGGACACCCACGGGCAGGCAGCACCAGCCTGGGGCTCCCACTACGGCCCCCAGCGCGAGGACTGGGGCGCCTACGGCCCAGGCCCTTCCAGCGCCGTGCCCGCTGCCCACATCAATGGCTCGTCCCCTGGCCAGGGCTCCTACAGCTCTGCTGACTACAGCTCCCTGCACCCCGCTGCTGCTGCGGCCTTACCTCCTGTAGATACAATCCATGCCCAGCAAGGCTCTCCCAACAGCCAAAGGCACAGCTCTTAYGAGTGGATGAGGAAAACGGTGCAAACCAACACTGCTGGTGAGTGCAAATTCAACTTCCAACCTCAGAAAGCATCTTTTGCTATCACTGAGCTTAGAAATAATTAACTTTACTTGAAGCACATAGGTTGGTGGGTCATTTATGACATTTATTTAACCTACTGCTGTTTAATGCGGATTTAACTAAATTTGTGCTAGTTTCACTTTCTCCCATAAAGGCTTTATGTGGTTGCTGTAGTGGAATGGCTGATRTGGTCAGACATGGCTGGGGCTCAGCTCCAGGAATCCCTGTTGGAACATTCTGCAAAGCATTTTGTGTGATRAACACGATAATCATGAAAGTGTTACAGAGCAATGCAGCAACATCCAACAGTTACAGACAGAAATACTAGTTACTTTGTGCTGCAGGGGAGATAKCAATAYAGGACCAGGCTGATATTTTTAAATCTTACAGACTTYTCAATAATTTTMATGGAAACTATGTGCTCTGATSTAACTGCAGTGATTATGCAATTTTCTGCAATTTTCCTGTGTCTCATATTTTTCTTCCCAGATTTATTAGGTGAGCACAAATATTCCTAGAAAAGCAAACTGTCTCTGACTCAAGCAGTCAGCACAGACTATTTTGTTTGCAGATCACATAATTCCTTGGTTAAGCTTCCTTTTCATTTAATTTCACATCAGTTTTACTTTCTTTACATGCCAGAATTTTTCAGCTTCCACAATTACACAATTAAAAATCTCTTTCCTGCAAGTGCCACTCACTGATGTGCCTGTTCTTGCCACAAGCTGCCTGCCAGATGAACGTTTCCATGTATRTTCCCAAGGTGGGAACTCACTGTAGCAAGGTTTGCTAAATCTGTTGTTAAGGTTAAAASTAGTAAGTGTGTGTTAGGGAGCATCAAAGAAATGCTGGAAAGAAAGCAGAGCAAGTACAATTGGAGCAATCTTAAAAGACACAGAAAATCTGCACTGCTGCTTCAGACAGAATCCTCCTTCAAATGGTTATTGCTCAGGAGCAAAATTAGCCTGGTAATTGTTTCTTAATTATAAAGCAGGCACTCATTGTTTTGCCTCYGTTACTAAATATAAAACGGCTGGTGAGCATTAGGATATCACAATGCTCTCCTGCCACTTGGAGCCTCTGCAGAGGTCTTCAAAGCCAGGCAGATTCAAGTCTGCTTTCCCCCTTCTGTATACTCATGTAAATCCCAGTAACTTCATTAACATCATTGGAGATTGCCAGGTGTAGAAGTGATGCAAGACCTGAGTGTAGATCAAATTCAGCTGAGACTACTGAATGTCAATGAGGCAGCCCTGGCTGTGTCATGTTGGTATTCAATTTCCAACGTGTGGCATTCATAAAGAATAACATTTCCTAAAGTTTAACACACTTGACAATCTAAATCATTGCTTTACACTTACTGAGCAGTCTTGGAAGACCCTGAAAGGTTTTTTAAGCACTTGTCCAAATTTATAATATATTCCCAATTCAGAGACACAGTTTTGGGCCTAAATTCATCTCTAGTCTAAAAAGTGCTTACACAGGATTTACCCACATTCTGAAATACTTTATGAACTACTCGGGACAGGTGGAACAGAGCCCATCAATAGCTGCATGACCTGAGGCTGTGCATTCCTAGAACCCAATTCTTTGAAGTGTTAAAAAAAGCCCAGGACTTCACAGAAGTGAGCTCAAGGCATCAACCCACCTTAAAAAAAAAAGATCATGAGAGTAAAGCACAAATGCGGTAGTTCTGCAAAACAAGAGAAGTACCAAAGAGATTTGGCTTTTCTTTGGTGTTTAAAAAAAAAAACACAACAGAAAAATTTTATCCTGACATAGAAGAGATTGTGATAAATGGAAGAAAATCCAAATAAATTACACTAGTAAAATTATGCATGTAACTGCTCTGTACCACCTTATCTATGTCTTCTCTAGAAGAAAACTGACAGGATGCCGTTATAACCTCTCTTTGAGACACATTTGCTTTTTTCCTTATTGCTATAATATTATTTGGGTTATCAAAGTAGCTACTGGTTCCTCTCCTTCAGGGTTATCACTGCTTAATAAAGTCTGTTGCCTTAAAACCCCAGAACTATAGCCCTAAACTCTCCAAATCCATTTCTATGCATAAAAGTGTGTATGTCCTTAACTCCACCAGTGCATACCCACATCAACGTACGTGAGCAGAACAGAGTAACAGAAACCACAACACACCTAAGAGATGAGGGAACCTCCTGAAATACTGTCCTAAAGACAGTGGGAACTTGATTGAGTGAGGGGATGGCAGTGGGAATTGCTTCTTCTCTGTTAGGACTCTATTAAATACTCTACATTGTGATACAATATTCTTATTTAGCATTGGATAAAAAAAAAAAATCAGCTGCAGGTAAAATGAAATGAAAATTTACCTGATCAAGTCAATCTTCAGGATGAAACAAGATCACAGAGAGAGAAGTACTCTGTCCTTTCAACAGATAAAATGTGATTTGAAATGATACATCCTCWGACTAAAAGACCGTAACTGTATATTCAGAACCAACCCTTGTCTTACTTTAAACACACAAACATTGCAAATATACAAGGCAAAAAGAAATTTTTAAAAAACCAAACATGGAACTTTGGCTTTTTAAAGGGCTTGGTAAAGAGATCTTCCCAGTCAGGCCCTCCAAGTGCAGAAAAGAAGATCTAAGGAATTCCTGACAATCTGATACTGGTTTTACTGAAAATCTGTGATAAAATCTACCATCARCTTCAGTTATGCTGGAGCAGAACTTCCAATTATTTTCTAAACCTTGTGTAATCAACAGGGTAAGATGTGTATTTTCTGAGAGCAAGAGAACCTTCAAAGCGTAAAACTTACCAAAAAGKTATCTAAAGGGCCTAGGGAAAGGTTTTAAAACTTCACGTGAAACTTCATCTGGGAGTGACCCTTCTCAGAAAGAGAAGGGACTTTAACAGGACTAAACAGAAGACCAGCATGATTTTCATATGTTACAAGCTCAGCCACAGGATTTTTTTTAAACTATAGCCAGCACATTTTATGTCTGTGTTTAAACAAGCAGTGTACAAGTAATTCAGATTACAGAACAGCAGAAACACGGCCAGAAAGCAAAACAGAAAAGCAGGGGRAAAGGCCAGGCCCCTGCTTTAATGCTAATTTATTTTTCTTTKTAAATTAGTTGTGACATCTATTTTCCACTGGCCTACATTGTCTGAGGTTTTGAGGCCTATCTGTCATATTGAGGCAACAGACCCTTTTAACACTTCACTTTGCTTTGATATGCAGTCTTGTCTCTTCCTTCTCCCTCTTTTCTTCAGGAGTTATATTGCCGGAAAGGGTGATGATTTTCACAGCAAATAAAGAGGCCTTCTCCCAGCTTTATTGTCTTCAGAAGAAATACTCTGTGAATTTTATGACCAAGGGGAATGGGGRAAACTACTCCTTCTCTCCACCCCCTCAAATCATGGTTATATTTGCTGATTATAGTGAGGCCGGAATAACCTTGTTGAATTTTAACTTGTTTTCAAAGATTCCCTCTAAGCCCTCAGTTTACAAGGAACCTGAATATCTATGCTATTGTTAGCATTAGAACTATCACTGAGGGCAAATATGTCAAAGCCAACGATTTGCACCATGAAAAAGGTAAACTTAGTTGGATGATTTWGTCCTGCAAATTTAGGCAGGAAAATCTTCTGTGCTGGAAGCTGAAGTAGCATAGGAYTTGGGAAAATATCCCGAATGATGCATATTTCAGYTATGTCTACCTTCAGATAAAAATAKCCCAGTCTGCCCTCGGTGTCAGTCCAAAATTAAAGAGAACTGAGGAAAAAATATTCCTTCATCTATTTCTGTCCCYTTTTCCTCTGCTAAGATGAAAGCGTCTGACATTTGTTTAGGGCTTGTAAATTCCAAACCAATTGGCTTGTGTTTCTGAATGTGAAAGGGGTTCTTGATAAGATCTCCTTGTCKCTCCTTTGTGTGGCGTGTGCTTCATCTTAACACCTCAATGGATTTTAGGGAACCACTTTAAAGGAGTCTTTGTCCTACAGTTTGTCCCAGAAAACTCACATCAAAAAAAACCTGGGAAGATCAGAAGGAAAAAAGAAAACTATCTAGTTGGCTGTTGAAAGTGCAAAGGAGARCAAATAAATTGCAAACKGATCTCTCTGGATTATTATTACATRAAGAATTGCTTAAAAATTATATGAAGAGATACATTCTAAACATTTAGTAATGCTTCCCTTAACAGTATTGATCCAATATATCTAAGAATATTTCTTTTATACGTTAGAGAGAGGATGATCCTGAAATCCTTTTATAAGATTTTAYTGCCTCATCTTACAAATTGTCAAGTACCTCCAACTCTAAAAGGAAGCCAAGCACAGAGAACCCTCAGGAATATCCTACAGACACTCAGCACCTTGCAAGACTGCACCTTTTTGAAAAAGTAAATGAAATTATTRTTGAACTTTGAAGTTTATCTTATGGCAAYACAAGAAAGGAAAAGCATTTCTAGTAGGACATATCTTTGTGCTACAGAAACAATCTTTGGAGACTCTACAGATAAAGAATTAGGCCACAGTACAACTGCACAAGTTGTGACTGAAGCTCAGTCTTGAAATCCGGGGTATTTATGCTCTTACATAGACACAGAAGTCACTTCACTGAGCACTGAAATGAAACCCTTTGGAGATTAATATAGCCAGCACCAATTCTGTACTGCTATGAATTATTTAAGGTGCTCCAGTGTGTTTATCACTTAAGAGCTTCACATTTAAATATATGTTTACAGAGAGAGGCAAATAAAGAGGGAAAGACAGTTGTGATAACCAATACTCTGTTACTTCACCCTGCACCTCTATCCCTTCTCTGTACCACARCAAACAATCCCATACAGGTAATCTGGAGTTTAATTACATTTGTGAAATGCCTGAGATGTCTGCAAGCTGCTATGGAAAATCCAACTCAATACATGACTATTATTTCTTTCTTTCTTAACCAGGTAAAACAAGAACAAAAGAAAAGTACCGGGTTGTTTACACAGATCACCAGAGACTGGAATTAGAGAAGGAATTTCACTGCAACAGATACATCACAATCAGGAGGAAGTCAGAGCTCGCTGCAAACCTGGGACTCTCCGAAAGACAGGTAGAGAGCAGCCCTGAGTGTGCCCACAGTGGCCAGGCACTGTCACTGCCAGGGGACACAGCAGYGGCCACCTCCTGCCTCTCTGTGCTCGACACACAGAGAAGCCACCACACAACCCCACAGYTATTAACAGGCTCAGCTGACAGAACCCTCCAGTTAATGGAACTCAACATTAGGAATTAATGGCAACTTTAAAAAAGCAGTCATTCTTACTTTCTAGCTTGCTAGCCAGCTGGAATTTAAACTTCAGCTTAACAGGATCTTAGCTATGGTCCCAATAGTTACAACGTTCATAATTTTATTTCTTCTTGAAATCACACCAAATAATGGCCAGCAAAAAATCCCAAGCATTTGATATATTTCAGCTGGAAGACAGGAAAGTTAAAACTCCATCCAACGAGACATCTATGGGGTTTTTTGTTACAAATATATTGCCACAATTTCCACAGGCCACATTCTTCCTCTGTCAGACTTCAGCATATTCAGTGGGTTTTACAGCCTTGGATTTTCAAGTCAGGATCTCTTTTTCCACACACATGTGTAGCCAAGAGTATCCATCCAGGGAATGTTCAAGTGCATGCTTGGATTRTTGTTCCCTTGGAGTGCAGCTCTGCCTTCACTCATATCTAGTTCATATTTAATCTCTGTCCTGGATAAAGCCAGGCTCCTGAGCAGGGCACAGCCACGTTAGCTGTGTTCATACAGACACCAGAGGAATTCAGGATGAATTCCCTAAAATCCCTGTGTTGGAGAGCACCTTTCCCAAGCACAGCTCTGCAGTGTGGATATAATAACTGCTGGATCCAAGCCTCCAGAATTGCAATGGTTCTGCTMCAGCTGGAGGAGGAGGGCAGATTTGGTGATAATGAATTAGTCATCTCATTTAAAAACCAGATTATTGCCCTGAGGTAAATATAAACTAGAGATGTTTCYTTTTAGAATTTTACAAGCTTTTGTTCTTTCTAAATATACACATTCAGGTCTCTTAAAATGTCCCTCTTTCAGTGGTCTCATCTGATTTCTGCACATAGTCTGTGGAAGAGCATGGAATAGAGAGGGACCAATGGAGGCTGGAAGCACAGGAATGCAGAGACAATCAATGGGATTTTAGGATAAAGCACTGGAATTTTATGAACATATTTTAGAGCAATGATGTTCAATCCCAGACCCAAACAGTACAGAGAGTGCACTGCACAGACTGTGAGTGCTCCCAGCAATAACAAAACCCAAGTTGATCATGGATGGACTAAAGTTTGTCAGTAGGATAGAGCTGCACTGGAAAATTTTCAGAGAACTGCAATTATGAGAGATTTGCAACCTCCACCTTAATGTTATGCAAGCTGGCTGATTTAGAACACAGCCATGCCTGRAGTCACCAGTGACCCTGCAGAAAATCAGCAGTTTCCTTTTACAGAGCTGCTGCTCCTAATGCCACCCCATTTTTAACTGGTAGAGTTCCTTCAAGTATAATGTAGACAAAATACATAATTAATCAGCATTTCCACAGGACAGACAAAGCTAAAWGCTTCTTCATGCCAATACCAGCAAGGTATTAACAAATAAATATAAAACACTARGATTTTTAATACAAAGCAAGAGTACAACTTCCTATAGTGTATTGTATTCAACACACCTTAAAGGCCACAACAAATGCTGTGARTTAGGAACACAGTTAGCAAGAAGGAAAACACAAATTCCTCCTCATTCACACTTTCACATAAGGAAAGAAAATAGAGATACCTAAAGTAGATTTTAATCAGATAAGTCTTTCACCTGCACAATGAGCCTGGGAAATTGTCTGTCTGTAAGTAATGCTGATATATCTATACATATAACAGTGCACATGTATCTGTAAACTACATGTTTAAATATATATTTCAGTAATAAAAACTATCAAAGCTTTTAAATACATAAGAACATTTGCACACACAAAAACCACTCACTGCATAAATGAAGAAAAAGAACACTCATTACTTGGCTTTGAATTAACATAGGTAATAAAGAAATCTTCACAATTAATCCATAATTGCATCTTCCTAAATTATGACACTGGCAAACCTGAAATGATGAACTCTAGCCTCTGAGTCTCAATGAGTTCATTGATGTCTATGTTCCTAAATATAACACAGAGTGTGCACTTTACACCAGGCCCAAGGAAAAAAGAAATCAAGATAGTCAATTTTCCATTGATTATTATGCAAAAAATTAATACAGAATAATGCAAAAACTTTTCACTGCACAAATTCAGTATTTTTTGTTTTGGAGGGGTTTTGTCTTTGGTTTTAGCTTTGGGGTTTTTTTCCCTCATGGCTTTTTGCTTGTTTAATTTGGGTTCTGAGTTTTTTAAMTAGTGTTTTTGAACTTACCTACATTTCTACAATTATTGTAAAATTATAGTTATTGTGATTGTATTATAAATTATCATTTATAAAAGGTTGAGCAGCACTTTGAATAATCAGGTATCATTTCTAATGCCCCAGGTGAAAATCTGGTTCCAGAATCGCCGAGCAAAAGAGAGRAAAATGATCAAGAAGAAAATCTCACAGTTTGATGGCAGCGGGGGCTCAGCTCAGAGTGACTCTGGTTCACTCAGCCCAAATGAACTGTCACATTCTCTCTTCCCACCACCACATGGAATAAATGGATTACAGCCTAATGACATTCATCAAGTCATAGTTTCAGAATGAACAGAGGGGRAAAAAACAAAACAGGAAAAAAGWAAAAGCAAGAATGGATTTCTCCACTACAGCCACCCCCCACCTTGGAAACTCAACTTTGCAAGGGACCATTTTCATTTATCTGCCTTCAGAGTGCTGATTTCTAAGCAGGAAATCTGAGCCTATAACCAAAATATTTTAATTATTGCAAAAATCTCAGGGACTTTGTGCTGCTAAGATTCATCKCTCGGTATCTTTTAGCAGGTAATTTGCTACAGACACTGACAAAGAATGATGCAGCTGAAGATTCAGCACAGGTAGCTCTAGTCTGATCATACATATACACAGAGAACTAAGAGAACTGATTATAAAATAGAGCCCTATTGCAGAAAATATAAGAATCTGGRTGTGTTTGGTTTGTTCCATTTATATAATTAGAGGAAACCGTAGATGTTAATAAATATTTACACTTCAATGGACTCAARAGAATGCTACTTTTTGAAAACAGCAAAACCATTTAAAACACTTTTAAATGCTCAAGGAACATAATAATGTTGCTATMCCAGCATATTGCATTTAATTAAATAACACAGATCATCTCTGCCCTATGGAACTGCATTCAAGCAATAATTACAGACACAGAATATACCAAACTTACCAAGATTTGTTCCACTGTAAGAAATGCAGCAATCTCTGACTTACATTAGAAAATGCCAGATAATTTGGAAGATAAGCATTACCTCAGTCTTCTAGGACTGCACATATTATTGCTCAAAAATCCCAGCACAAATGGAATGGAAACAGAACTGTTACTACAAGCAAACCACCAAAAAGCAAATAAAGAATTGTCTTGATGTCTTTAAACATCTGAAGTGAAACAGGAGCAGTCTCAGGCCACTGATTTTATCCTTGACACTTCTTTGGGGCTGAAGGCAACAACTCTCCCAAAGTAGCTGAGAGGGTATTTTGAAGCTGTCACCTGCAGCTGAGCAACCACAAAAGAAATGTTCACTTCATGGGCACTCCTGAAAGAGGACAAATTAAGGACAGGATCACAGTGGGGTTTGCTTTAATTACTGCTCCATGTTGGCAGGTGAGAAGGTAGCAATGGTGTCTGAAAGACAAGTGGTGAGTCTGGAAAAAGTAGAAAGAAAACCCAAAGCACTAAATAAATCCCCAAGCCCTTCAGCAGTACTATTCTTKGGAATTTCTTAATATGACCTTTTTGCTGGTATACAAGTAAACAGCTCTACTGGGAAAATTTAATATTCCTGAAAATGTCAAGGGRAGCAAAGGTAATRAAAAGGGGGAAAAGCAGAACACAAACAGAAAACAGCATTATGAGAATCATGCATCACTTATTTCAGCAACATCAAACTCTTGCTCTCAGAAACAGCAGAATAAATTCTGCTTTTCTCYGTGCCAATGAGCATTGATAATGCACTGAACACCATGGACAAAACTTGTCAAAGCTCTCATCAGCTGGATTGATAACACTAGATGACAAATTTGAGGATATGCCTCACTATTCCCCATTTATTTTAAAATAACTCTTTTAGAGTAACTCCAAGAAAGCAATTCTKTTGGAAGCTACAAGAATAGCACTCATCAGAACTAAATTCTGAATTGCATCTTTGCAGACATAAATGTCTCAAACTAAACTAGGAAGAAATCCTGTAWCACAGATTAAAACTGAACTCACTGTAAACATTTTGTGGGTGGTTCCCCAATATATTTTCTAGTCATCTCCTATAATATGGTTCAAAGAAATGGGTGTATTCTAATGCAAACAAACTGTAAAGAGAAACTCTTGTGTATATAAACAGTAATAAAAGTCAGCCCGATGAGAAACGGAGCGTACATCTCCATGGCTTTAACTCAGGATCTCCTAAATCCACTCACAGATGTTCCAGTGGGATCACATGGACATTTTAGGAGCCAGAGCACGTTGTGGAACATCCACACACAGAGCTGGCTCTGTTCAGATTCACAGYAATGCACATGTGACACACACATGCCTTTTTGCTCTGCTCTTCAATCAAATAAATCCACATTTTTTCCTTGCAAGAGGAAGTTTCCCCAGTTGCAGCAGCCCCTCTGCCTGGGCTGTCCTTCTATACATGAAGGATCTAGCAGATAAAATAATCTCTCAGGAAACTTAGACTTTAGATAYACAAGAAAAAAGGGAAGTGAACCTTTACCTCAAATCAGCAGAAGGGCCATTTCTATGGAAACCAGGAGAGGGCTTTTGTGAGGCTTAGCAGTGGCACAGGAATGGAGAGAAAGAAAACTTCTAGTTTTCAGATTTTTTTTTTCTCTGATCAGTTTTGACATCAACAAGGAGGAATGGCAAGTACAGCTATAACACACAACTCACCCTTCATTATATTGGTGTATTAGAAATGCATGGCTTCAGATTTCCCTTCTAATACATGACAAAACTGAAATGAAACACATTTACCAGTGTCACATTCAACATATTCAAATCATCATCTTGCAGATTCTAACCAAGCTCCAGGCACTCAGGAACAGCACCCTGCCCTGACAAACTGTTCAGAGGAGCCACTGAAGCCACKGACTGCACTCAGAACCACAGCTGATAAAGGAATCACTCAAAATGAGCCCATTTTAGATGATTTTTAGTTGGAATGGGATACAGAGTACCTCATCTAGCAGGTTTAATATCAGTCTTGTGAACAAAAACTGGTTTTCTTTTTCATGATCTTTATCCTGAATGTTATCCATCAGATGTGCTTCAAATGTATCCCCAGCATATGTTAATAAATATTTAGGGGAGATTCTCTTTCATCCACTAGATAATGATCTCTAAGCCCATAGAGTGGATCAGATTATCTTCTCTGACTACAGCTAAGTCAAGTCAGAAGTTATTCCCCTTATCTGTTGCTGTGCATAACTACCCCCAATATGGATCCTAATGTCCCTTTCAACCTAAGTGCAGTGGCACAGCTGTTTCTCAAAATAATCTAAGGAAAAAATTATTAAACTCCTTTAGCCTAATCAGGATATTTTTTAGTAAACTCCATCAGTTTACTAAAAAAGAGTGATTAACTGCAGAGGATCAGCTCAGGAGGCTGCAAAGCCAGAGAGAGGGGGAAAWGGCAAGCAGCTCAAAGAAAATCCTTAGCCTGCCTCTCACAGGCCTGAGACACTTCCTCAGACTGCAGCTATGCTGTGAGCCAGAAAACACCATCCAAACCAAAATACAAATGGAGCACTTGATGCTGGCACATTTCAAAGGCCCATGAAGGACTCCAGGCCAGCCTGACAGGAGCCCATCCATGAGYCCTGCTCTGCCAGCACGGGAACACRAGATCAGGATGTGCACTTGCATGGAGGCACCACAARGTCCTTGCATTCCATTTGCTGGGCAGCTGTGTTTGACTATTCAGCATTGCTTCTGTGAAGGAGAAASTTCAGCAGATGTCATCAGCCCCTGAATTTTAATTTGTATTTACGTGGATGAAACACTAAAGGCTGTAAATAACATTTTTCAATATTTATCTTTCTTCCTTTGAAGACTTCTCCAGGGACTTTAGTTATATTCTCCCTTAGCACTGTTAAGCAATTAAAATAATAATAAATCAAATGYCATCCTTTGCAGCCAGTGGGTCTCTTCCCCAAGCTCTCCAAGTTCCCTGTTTGTCACTGTATGTAAATAGAAAACCATCACACTGTTTGAATTCAGCTGAYTGACTGCTGTTCCAGTTTGCAAGGTAGTGAGCCCCTTTAACACCATGCTGATATCAAAAGAAAACCTGCATCACACAACTGTCTAATTCCAGCAGCCAGCAAACCCCTTCTGATGTTTATCTGAATCATGCTGATTCTTATGAGAATCCTGAGAGGTGCCAAAGCYTTGRCAGARCTGCCCTCCTCAGYYACACTGGCCAGRAATACCTCACCAGGAAGGGCCTCTGGCACAAACTGCTCCTGCTGACACTCAGTGTAGCATCACAGTGAGTTTGCTTCATTAATTAACTTCTAAATATTGATCAGTTGAAGAAAAGAAAGAAAAATACATATGTATTTTTTCCTATCTTAGACTAGAAATGGGAAAGTACCTCAAAATAAGATCTTTACAATATCAATTTACAAAGACAGCAAAATTTAAAGCCCCAATTGGCTGTTTGTAGTAGTCATCCTGGTTAAGAAAAACCCCGGACCAGAAACCTGACAGCCTCTTGAAACTCAGATTTTTGAAAATTTATCTACATCAGGCATTTTCAGTATAGGCAGCACAGAGCTGCACACCCCTGCACAAAGCCAAAGCCCTTTTAGACATTACCAAATATTTGTATCACAAACTCAGTTTCATTGAACCTCACATGCAACTCCTGACTTGTCTTTCTTCAACAAATGAACACATCCAGATTTGCCTTATGAGTTCCACATTTCTACTTCTGAACAAAATAATGGGAACTTGCAGTGAGATGCAAATCACCTTGGGACAAGAGTTTGCATTCGTTCATCAAGCACAGAGGTTTGCACACCAGACTTACAATACAGCCTCCAAACTCCAGGAGCATATTCCCATTATCCAACAACCTACTCCTGCCTGAAGTGAGGGAATTCTGAGAGGCAACYTGGCATCACTTGTTGTATATTCTTCCTCCTGAACAATGCCTGTGTGGTGCTGGTTTGTGTGGCACAAACAGGGAAAAGGACATGGGAAAAAGACTCAGAATCTCTCAGGCCCACAGTAACGTTCCCTTTCTATGTTCTCCCAACAGTGCCTTTATTCAATACTGTGCTTTGGCTTAACTCCTGGCTTTTCTGCTCTTTGTTTCATGTTCTATATAAGAACACTTCYGATTCCAAGAAAGGAAGTGATTTCTGTGGATAAACATTGCCAAAGACCATCATCCTTCCACAAATCTTTCAGTTTTTATGGCATAATAGTTTCATCAAATAAACAGCATCCTACAGAAGTACTGAAAATGAAGCTTCTATTTCTTCCTGTGAAGCCATAAAGTTTGTTAAGTCATGCTGAAAAAATTCCCTGTAGTATTTACTTCTCAACCCCAATACTAAACAGACATTCTTTAAATACAGACATGGGACACAAAGGTGTTTTTTCTAAACAGTCTATCTTTACCCAGATGGTCGTTGTTCCTATGGGAGAGAACACACACACACACACAAAAAAAAGTCTACTGAAACTTCAGCTGAACTTTGACTTCACTCTATTATTTAAAAGCACAAGATGTTAAATATGAAGCTGCTATAGCAAAGTACCTTTTCCAATTAAAAACACTTGGTTTGTTAACACCTCAGACCCTCATTATAAAGCGGGCACACAGTAAGTTATGCTTCATTTTACACTCAATTCAGCAAATTATTGCACCACCTGCTTTGGAGCTCAGGCCTTAATGCCATCACATTTGTTCTTCTGACACAGTGTCCATTTCAATGTCTGTAACACTGGCTTGTTTATTAAATCAAAACTCAGGTTGCATTAAAAGGAGGTTTTTCAATCAAACACAAGACTGTGCCCAATGTGTTCCTGTTTGTCACACCTTGCCATAACACCTGAGTGTCATATTGAATGTGGCAGCTGTACATCCTTGCAGACAAGTCCATGGGATTTATTTCACTTTCCTGCACACATCCTGCTTGTCCCCTGCTCTTTCATCCTTGTGAAATTTTCAAGACATTTTTATTGGAAAAACACTGAACACATGCAAGCCCTGGAAGTGTCCAGGGCAAGGCTGGACAGGGCTTGGAGCACCCTGGGACAGTGGAAGGYGTCCCTGCCCATGGCTTTAAGTCCCTTTTCAATCCAGACCTTTCCATGGTTGTATGACCTTTGCCATGGACAGTTCACCAAAGCAATGAACCAAGACAATCTCAACTGAATATTAAAGCCCATAATGTAAATGCACAGCATAAGGACTATCATTTCTTCCAGTGCTCTCAGTTACAACACTCACCTTTTTGCTTTTCAGTGAAAGCAAACATCCAGAATTTCAGTGAGAGTAAAATAAAGACCAGTACCTTATTCATAATATATATATTTTATATCCTATATATAACTTTATTTCAGTTGTTTTATACTTTCTTTCCATTGGTTATGAATCTATATAAAGATGAAGATGAGTAGAAAAAATATCAGCTCCTTAAGTATAGAATAATTTTCTCTTTTTTTATCATGTTTAAACAGGATGTATTTTCAGTGTTTGTGTCAATTACTTACCTTTTCCACAAGTTACTATAACATTCTACACTGAATAAGAAAAAAGTATTTTGACAAAAATAGGAGAAGAAAATTTCATTTTATAGCAGTTTGCATCTTAAATTTTTTCTCTAGCTTGGAGTGTGATTTACCTGCAGCTCCACATAAGATGGATAATGTGTTGAAGTAAGAGCACGCAGCACTGATAAAACTGTAGCTCATAAAGTGTTACTTTCTGAGGCAACAAGAATTTTCGCTGTCAACTCATCTGCATTTTGCTGCAGTCTAGAAACTCCTGAAAAACAATAAAGATGATTTATGAGRAAAGTATTTTCCTGGGAACAACAGMCAGGGATGGAGACCCGTTTTTATGTCATGCAGGAGGAGGTGAGCTCATTCCTTAGAGTACCTGCAGGTCAGGGATTCTGATTTCGACACATACCAGGGCCAACACTTTATAGGAGCCACACTAATACTAAAAATGACCAACACCCCCCCTTATAATTTCGTTTTTCATTCTTCTGTTGCAATGACAAACGCCAATAGTTTTTGAATTATTTTCCATTTGCAGCAGGTGAGTAATTAAGTGCTTATTATAGCTTACACCTGTGTGCTGATGAGGGCATYCCCCTGAAGCATTCTGAGAGAAATTTTTTCTCCCGTTTTGCCATTTCTGTGTGGATTTTCTTCCCTCTCACCACCCCATTACGCTRCACATAACTCACTTTCCAAACCCACCAACAAACCCCAAAGCTCCGGGAACACTCCACAACCCCCGCCCTCCCTTATCTTCACCTCAGGTGCCCGGGGAGCGACACAGCGGGCAAAAACAAGAGGGGAAGGGCGGCAAGCGCTACCCGGCTGTTTTTATTAAAACCGTCACAGAAACGCACCTGGAGAAGAGGTTGAACGAAGGGAGGATCAGCGCCTGCCCCCGCCTKCCCTCAGGAGCCGCCCGCGACCCTCGCGCACCCGAGCGGCGGGAAGGGGCGCGCGCGCCTGAGGGAGGCGCGAGGGGGAAGTAATAAATACAGTAACAATAGTACAGATATTCGGGTCCCTCGTGCGCTGAGCGGTTGGGGTGATTTATTTTATTTTTTTAAAGCAAATTAAAATACAGGGAGGKTTTTTTTTCCCGGCTTCCCTGTAAGCAGCGAATTAAAGCTCCCCTCGGGAGCCGCTCGCGCCGGCTCGTGACCCCCGAGCACCTGAGGCGGGGGCGGCGGGACGGGAGGCCGGGGAGTTATAGACGCTAACGATAGCAGAGATGTTCCGCTTCCTTGTACACGGRGAGCTTAGAGCGAGTCTCTGAAAACAAGAGTTCAACAGCGTTATTCCGGCTTCGCTACAACCACCAACGCTAACTTCTCTCAGCAGCTCCCCGTGCCGGCTCGTTACCCGCCGCCCGGGAGCGGTGAGGTGCGGGCGGGCGCGCACGCACCTGAGCGGCCGCCTCCGGTCACCATGACCGGCTGCAAGCCGCCGCCACCGGCCAGCGCGGGCAGCCAGCACCGTTCACCGCACGCCGCGGCTCGGTACGCGGCCGCGCTGCCCTCAGCGCTCCCACAGCCGCTC
>CADDXX010000183.1:480895-569740 GCA_902810485.1 Alauda arvensis
CCCGCCCCCGGCGCGCGCTGCGCAGGCGCGGCGGGAGGGCCGGCGATGAGCGTCCTGCTGCCCAATATGGCGGACTTCGACACGATCTACGAGCTGGAGGAGGAGGACGAGGAGGAGCAGGATGAGCCCGAGCCCGTGGTGCGGAGCCAGGAGCTGCCCCGGCCCCGCGACGCGCCAGATCCCGTAGCGGTACGGGGCGCCGGGCACATCACCGTGTAAGGAAGGAGCGGGGGCAGCGTGAGGGGCCGGTGTGGCGGGGCGGTGGAGCCGGGCGGCAGCGCCGGGAGGGGTGAGGGCAGCGGGAGCTCCGTGCCCCGGCCCTGTCGGCCACGGCCCCCTGTCCAGCGGGGCCGAGAGCCGCAGCCCTGCGCCCCCCTCCCCCTGCTCCGTGAGGGGAGCTGCGCTTTTAACGTGGGATTTTCCGGTAGCTCGAGGGAACCCCCGGGCGTGAATGAACAGYCGGAGTTGGCTGTTGGGTGCAGAGGCTGCAGCGGAGCCCTGGCAGCCCTCCCTGCTTGCTCCTCTTTATCCAAATAATTTGTTCGATAAAAAGCAAAGTCCACGCGATGCGAGGAGGAACAGCATGTTCAAGCCATCTCGCTGTGACCCTTGTGTGCCACAGCTGAGCCAGGGAGCCCACACTGCACTGCAGAGGAGGCTCCTCTCTGCGCTCTACTTTATCTGCCCCAAACTTAGTTGTGAGTTTGGTTTAGATTGAGTGTTTTTATCAGTGGAACACAGCGTGAGCCAGAATGTTTGCTGCTCATTTAAGCAGTGAACAGAAGACGAGCAAGCTGTGTTTCCTTATATGTAGTGTTTACTCATAGGGATTTTCTTAGTATTCCTACTCCAGTAAGCTGAAGAATTAATAGAACCAAGTGCATCCTTGACAAGTTGTAAGTTGTCACGTTAATTTTCATGGCAGGGAGGGAGGTATTGAGATTTATGTATTGCAGAGACCCACCAAGCTTGTGTTGCTTTGGCTCTGTCTGTGGATTGCATAAAATTCACATTTCTCTCTGTAAATAGGTGCAGTGTGCTCTAACTCCCTGCAGCAAAAGCACTGTGTGGGGAAGGCTCTCCCATCCCATGGGAAGTGGTGTTGGATCTGATTCTCTTGGAAGCCTGGATCAGGGTTGCATTGAGCTGCTGCCAGTGGGGAGTTGCTCTGCTGCACCGCAGTGCATTTGCTCGTGCAGATGGAATTTCTTTGTGTGCTCACCCCAAATTGCTGCTGGCCTGACTAAAGGAGAGGTGGAACAAAAGCAAGATGTTCAGAATACCAAGTACCCATCTTAGGAGTTACCTGATTTGAAGTGCTGAACTAGAAAAAAACATTACACACTCATCTGCTTTGCTTTCTGTGATGCCTTTTTTGTGTTAGGGATGTTACTTACAGTTCCTTCTTGGCTCCAGCATCTTTTTGGGATGGGCAGGAGCATCTCCAAGAACTAGTGATGTCTACATCAAAAATCAGCACTTTTGTCAGTGAAGTGGAAATCCTTAGCTAGCTACCTGCCCTTACCTAACCACTTGAGCTGAATCCCCATCCAACTTATTTCCCTTTCTCCCACCCCTCTCAGCTTTCTTCCTGTAACAGGACCTACCTGCATGGTAGGAGGCAGCTTTTATTAGCTCATGCTGTATTTTTAAATCTCCTTTTACYCATAGAAGCAGTTACTGGATTTTACCAATAAAGTGCAAGTAAACCCTGGACACTGGAGTACATAATCCTAACCTCCTATTAAATGGGAGCTGGTTTGCTTCCCAAAGATTTGGTGTGTTGGGACTCTGTCACTTTTTGATCACACAGATGCTGCTGCTTTTGAAATCAGTTGGCTGCAGAAGCAGCCTGCTCCAGTTACTGAAGGAGAGACGTCATCCAGGAAAACCTGGGTTTGTTTTCTGAACCTGTCTGGAGTACTGCTAATGAAAATGTCTGTCCTGACAACTCAGACATTATTAAMGAAAGAAAACCAGTTATCTTTGTAAAGCCATTGTTTTCCTTGGATTTTTGTTTCACATGTCTCCTGTTCCTCAACTGACACTGGCCTTCTTGAATACTTTTGGTGTATAGAGAAGGGATCATTCTTAAATTCCAGGGACATCTGCTTCAGCTTTTCATGCCCAGTTCTCTTATGAAACTCCCAAACACTTGTTTGGTAGATTCAAACACTCAGTTTCTTGCAAGAGACTTTTGATTCTTATGACCTTGTCAGTGAGCTGCTCACTCTAAYAGAGTAACTATTTTGCAGTATCCAGCTGTATTAAATATAAATTCCAAGAGTTTTCTGAGTGTATTTAGCAGGATCTTGCTTTTCCCACTTTACTTTTGCTAGCCCTTCTACTGCTGTGCATGATAAGAGTGACCATGTAAGGTGTATTTATTTTATTTTATTTATTTTATTTTAGTCAGAGAGGGTGTGTAAAAAATGGTTGGCAGAATCTTTGTTCATCTTGTCTAGGAGTCTTTTAGAAAATTCTGTCCTATTTATTGTTTCTGAAAGCTTTTGAATTTTAGCACAGATAAATTACTAGGTCCTAGTAAATGCCTTTTCTTCTACAATTCTATTTTGATGAGTTACAAACACCTTGTGTGCTGTTTCTCCCATAACCAGTGTGACTCTGCTTGGTGTATCCAAGTATCTGCACACAGACATTTGCAGTGAAGACTGAGTCATGCCTGGAAAAGTCAATGCAATAACYTCCAAAAACAGAGCAGTAACCAAACTGTCACTGGTTATAGGGTTGTATTTATCTGCTATAATTTTTCCATATCATTAAATCCATGTGGATGGATGGTAATGAAATAGCCATTAAACATATTTTTGCCATTAGTATCCAGCTTCCTGCTGAAGTCTGCAGACCGCCTGGTTTTGGCTGGAAGTGAACTTTTGGTATTCTGTCCTGTTTTCTGTAGGAGTGCCCCAGGGCCCCACAGTCCAGGTGCTGATTAAGTTTSTTTAAATAAATAAAAGTTTATTTTCATCAGCTGGGGAAAGGAGGGAAGAGCCAGTTGAGATAACATTTGATTATTATCTGGTATTGTTCCACCTTCCACATATTTAAAACAGCAAATGACCTCAGCCTTCCACTCATTACCAAAAACTTCATTTTCCAAAACATTATTCATGGGTAAGGACTCTTGGAYAGTTCTGTTGGCTTCACAGGAAAATATTCTGAACTGGGAGATGTGAAATGTTCAAGGAGATTTCAGCTCAGGGCTCTTGAGGAATGTCATCCTTACCCTGYAATGCTGGCCAAAGCTCAGCTGTTGCCTCACAAAGAGCAGTGTGGGATCTGAGCTCCACTCTTGCAGAGAGGTTAAACAGAACCTGGATCAGGTGTGGGGAAAGGAGCTGTGCTCASAGGGGGTTGGAGAACTTCACTAAACAGGTTTAGCTTGTGCACTCTAGTAAGGCTGATTACTATCTATAAATACAGGAGTGGGAGAAATGAGAATGAGGTGAGGTTTAAGCCAAACAAAATAAAAAGGAAAGCTCCTGCAAATATTTCTTTTCTAGATGTAAGAAAGTGCTTCCAAAATCTTCCTGTTTCAGTTCAGGGTACAGAAAACCTGAGYTCCTGCTCTGTAAAGTAATAAACATTACCTTGTGGTACCTGTTGCAGGTGAGGTTTGCAACTGGTGGTTCAAGATGTTCATTTCAGCCTTTAACTGAGGGATTTTTGCATTTCTCTTATGATAGCTCCCTAGGMCAAGTTGTGTTCTTGCCACTCTGCAGATGGGGGAAATGAGGTGATGGGGTTTGCATGATGCCATCCATGAGAACAGGGAGGGAGGGCCACAACTGGCAACTGAGGTCATCCCAGTTCTGCTGCAGCCTCCAGGAAACAGTGCCTGGCTTCTGGAGGTGCTTGTCATGCAGTGAGAAAAGTGCAACCAGAGCACGTGGGTGACTGATCTGAATTTCTAAATGTTACACTTTGGGCAGCTWGCACTGAGGAGTCACAGAACTGGCCCAGAAATAAATCACCACCAGCTGCTGATTTAAATGACTTAAAGGACAGCTACTGGAATTGATGTTACAGTGATTTTTAAATATATTGAATTTTAGAAGATTTCATAGCCCTGCTCAGGCTAGATCACTAGTCTGTTGTAGGAAGTCTAATTAAGYTAATTACCTCTTGCTCAAGGCTTTAGATTGTAACTTCTTTGCATGAAAGATTCTAATAACACTTCAGTAGTTTTACAAAGTTGCCTGTAAAGCTGTACAACTGTATCACATCCTGCTTCAATCTTTATATTTTATTTGGTTGTTGAGTCACCCCTCTGCTCATTTAACAGGAGTTTAATGTCTCTAAACCCTGTAGTAAATAATCACAGAATAGTCTGTAAARCTTCTAGAGATATTGTAGTAAAACTGTGCTGAAGGCCATCAGTGATTCTGACTAAATAYAGTATTTAAAGTATAGTTAAAACATAAAGTTACATCCTTTAGTCACTCACAGGTGTCAGTGTGAGAAATGCCTTTCTGTAACTCAGGTTTCCTGAAGATGCAGCWACTGAAGGGAGTGGTTTGGCAACTRATWAAAATTTGGGGGTTTAAAATGTTTCATGACATCAGCTTTGAAATGTAACCCGAAACATGTTGTGATCTTGCATTCCTAATCAGATTTAATAATCTGAAAGCACTAATTGATCTTGTGCTTTATGGAAATTGGGGTGCCATGGGAATTTCAATGACTATGTGTGATCAGTGAGATAAAAGACAGTACCTGTGGTGGAGGAAGTGTTTGAACTCTGAATTGTTGAAGGTCAGAGGAGGGTTCTGAGGAGCAGCTGGTATGTTTGCTCTTTCTTTTTCATTTCTTTTGCTCTTTCCTAAGCTTCTGCTCCTGGCCACTGTAAGAATCAGTGTTGTGGACAAGATGGACCTTTGGCATGATTTAGTGGAATTGGTCTGTTATATGGGTAGAGTAAATAATTCTTGAATTTTCCAGTATTTCTATTGTGTTGTCTGATTGCTCCTACTCTGTGATCATTTCAGGTTGTTTCATTGCTGATGCACAGAAAAGTCTGTGTGCCTCAAAGCAAGCTTGTGAATGTGCTTTATAATTTTAGTCTTTTTTTTTTTTTAAGACTGAAAAGACTGCTTCATAGCTCCAAGCTTCCTTAAAACTAAATATATAACATTACAAAACCTGGAAGATTTCAGCTTAAAAGGAAGAGGTACAAAATGTGGAGGCTGACTTGCCAGATTAKAAAGAGAATGGAAATGTGCTATATTTATATAAATGTGCTTACCTAAAATCTTATTGTTTTTACTGTTTGGGGGTTTTTGTAATGTTTTACACAACTASTGCTCTTTACAAGAGGCTCTAACTTAAATTACTCATAGGAGGACTGGATTGAACTTCACCAGTGGTGTTGCCAAACATTTCAGTCAGATTTCTAGAGACAGCACAAGTTCTTCTGTTCTGCCTCGCTCTTCTTTGAGATTGATTTGATTTTTTGTAACTTCTGAACAGTTTCCATTGTCAGTTTTGGGTRTCTGGGTTGTTGCACAGGGCACAGGAGTGTGCATGTGTGATAGAATGATGGGCACTGATGTCCAGGGGAAGGTGTTGGAATCCTGAAGGTCCCTCCCAACCCAAACCAYTCCACAATTCAGTGATATTTCAGCAGTGTTGGTATKGGTACAAGGGACCAGCTTGGAGTATGGCAGGTGTCAGTTTGACTCAAAGCAAASTTTGTTCCTTCAATAACTCCTAAAATACCAAATGAATTTGTGCTCTTCTCTTTGGCAATGATTCTCTCAGGTATTTTGATTTTTTTAAACACAGGGAGTGAGGAGATAGTTTAGCAGAGCTGACTTGATGTACTGTATATTTAACAGATTGTAGCTGAGGGCCAGCTGCTGCTGTATTTTGTKAAATTACTGAGTTTTAAAGGTTCAGGAGTTTTGGAATAAGTGGTAACAGGTTTACAAGCCAAATCCAGCTCCCTGGCACTTTCACTGGTTGAAATGAAAACCTTTTGCTCAAACMCCAGAACACTTGAGTGTAGTCACAGTGGTACCCAAAACTTCATTTTCTTGAAATTCACAATTGTTGTAAAACTGTCCTTTGTGTAGGCTCTTACACATTTTGCTTGAGGCACCTTAACTCAGCCCAAAGGAAGTTTTTAAAACCACATGGTTWTACATTTCTAAGATGATGATGAATGGGTTCCTTCAAAAAAACTTCATCTGTTGCATGTGGAACAATTGTATGTGTAAGAAAGTAAAAGGATTGTTGAACCTGGGGTTTCATAGCTGGAGGGTTTTTTCATACAGAAATCAAAGAYTGAAACTTGCTGGCATCCAATTGGRAAGGAATTTTTGCACTTCTGGAGGTACTGAAGTGAGGCACCAAGCTGTGTTTGTGTCTGGAAATGACTGAATGGTACATGAGACCTTCTATTAACTTAGATCAAAAAAAACCTCGTGGAATAATGCAAATGTAAGGGCAAAAGAAATTAATAGTGGTTTCTTTTTAAAGTAAAAACTCTTATTACATTTTTTTATGAAGGGAAACGAAATAAGTTAGGTGGAATATATTTTGTTTGTCTCTTTTGTTTTCAAGGTTTGGCTTGAGCAACAAGTTTGATACAGAATTTCCTTCTGTTCTGACAGGGAAGGTAAGTGTGAGATTAAATGTTCTTTTCAATGGGAAGAGCCAGTGCATCCAGTGGTTTGTGTGTTGGATACCTGAGCAGGAACCCACTAAAAGCTGTTCCCTGTGGCCTGTGTGACCCAGCTGCTCTGCCCAGTCCCTCAGTGTAGGTGGCAACAAGAAGGGAGGATTTGCAGTGATTGTTATCATTATTGACATTCCAAACACAGCAAAGCTCTCCTTGGATCCCACTGTTTCCATGCAGATGTGAAAGCAACACTCACTTAACCTTGCTTTTTAAATACCTGGAGCTTGTGCTCCCTCCTGGGTGAATTAAGTCAGTACAAATACTAGAGCTGTCTCTTGAGTATGGCTGACAAGCCTTGAGTTTGTTTAGACAAAAATCTGGAAGTGAATCTGTTTTTTCTGAAGCTTTCAAGAACAAAACATAGTGTTAAATCTACAAATTAATAAGTTTTTGGTACATTTTCACAAATACTGTTTAGTTCTGAAAATCAGTGATGACAAGTCTCTTGGCTTTCTCTGGTCCTGTCATCTTACTTAATGCAAGTGTAACAAACTGTAATTTGTAGCTATTAATTCAGTCTTCACTAAATTCTTAGTTAGTTTTAAATTATTTTTGTAATTGTATTTGTTTATTTTTTTAAATTGCTTAATTCTTTTAATCTTGAATTTTTTTCTTCCTGCTGGTTCACTCTCTAGAGCTTTGTTTTTGCTTTGATTTATATCCCCCTTGTGYATCTTTTCCAGAATTTGGGAAGAAAAAAGTTTATTTGGCTCTTTTTACTTTGTCTCATGTCATCCCATAGAGCTGCAGTCCCTCTGCAGCCCCTGGCAGAGGTTGAGTCACAGCAACAAGCCACTAAACACAGCTGGATGTTCCTCCTGCTTCTGTCAGACCCATCTGGGCTTTCTCCTCCTGCATTTTCACACCAGAGAACAATGAATAAAATCGTTGCGTTGAGGTTGTGCAGCTGTTCTGACAGCAGCACCCCTGAACCAGGTTCTGCTGGGAGTTTCTGGGTGCTGAAAATCAGCCTGGCAGTTCTGCCCTTGTTTTAGGATCTCACTGAGCCCAGAAAGACAAATCCTACTGATGCCAGTGTGAGGGCTGCTGGCAACACTTTGCTTTTCACCACCTTGTCTGAGGCTTATTCTTTTYTGGGAAGCTCTTTCTGATCACTGAACAGCCAGAATACATTTTGGAAAAAACTATTTTATGTTCTTTTACTCAGTTTGTAGTTTATTATAAATTAGCCTGTAGAAAATCCCAGGCAAGAAAYGTTAAAACTAAATTTAATTATATAATTTCATCTCTTTCCGTCTCTCTAAAATATATTCAGGTTATTAAAAAAACAAACCTGCAACCAGGTCTGTACTTTTTAATACCAGCATCAATGGCTGTCACATTTTCCACTTGATTGTCCTCCTCTTGTTAAATAGACAGTGAGCAAAAGCTTAATTAAAAGTTCACTTGAGTGCCTGGACTTAATTTAGCAAAGAAAGGAAAGAGGAAGTTCCTGTGTTGGCATTTCCCCTTCTTGTTCTGTGGGTGTAGTCAGTGCTACAGGAGTGGCAGGGGCAGGGATTTGCTGKGTRTGGGGATGTTCCTCTGTTGAGAATCCTGAWRTTCTGTTATCTTRTGGATTTTTGGGGCTTTCTGAGCAAGGAAATGAATTCCCTTTTGTCAGGGGAGAGCACCARTCAAACAGGAGAGTAAACACATTTTTCTTCCTGCCTGCCACACACTGCCATGGAGGGCATTAAAAACCACAGTTGTGGGGCTTTTGGTTTSTAATACTTTTGCCAATTGCAAGAAATAAAGAATCTGCTTTTTTCTCTGGTTGAGGCAGTCAATCATCTTAATCCCTATGGAAAATGAAAATTGTCATTTTTCCCTATAAGTTTTTCTTCAAACCCCCTGTTAAAWAATTCACAATAATCACTATAGTACTCAACTGAGACCCCACTTTATGATCCTCTGTTGTTAAAATGCAATTTTTTTGCTTTTTATGAAATTGAAATTTATTAATAACAATGACTGTTTATATTTACAAATTKGGATTAAAATGTTAACTCTGAACTTGCTTTAGTCCTCAGCTCCTCTAAGACAATGTCATAGTTTATTCATATTGCCTGTGTAACATTAATGGCTTTGCTGTCCCCTGTGCCTTCATATTAATAATAAATCCCATCTGCTAATGGAGTGTAAGAGATGAAGCCATTAGATGGGTTTGATGGAGTTCATGGAGTTCTCAGTGGTTTTCTTTTCAATAAATACAGATGTAAAAGATGCAGGTTTTTAAAACAGGATGAAAATCCTCATTAGAGAAAACTCTGTAGCTGCACCTTTCTCCCAGAAGCACAGACTTGTGGGATTTATGGCACATTCTTGTGTTAGTAATTTACTTAAGCTTCCTGCCCTCAGTTTGCCCATCCACATAATGATGGCACCAAACTTYCTGATTTTCTTTTTCTGCAATCTGGAATCCCCCTTTTTCTTCCCCCATTTCCCAGTCTCCCAGTTTTTACAGAGACTGCAGAGCTGTTGCAGGTTAGCCTAGAGCTACATGCTTGTAATTACATCTTCAGTGTTTAAYTGAGACTTAATTTGTTGTTTTCCTTGGAAGAGGTGAATGTGTACCTTTGAGGGTAAAGCACAGACAATAAAATAATAAAGGAAAGGAGAATCCCAGGCAGGTCAGATGTTTGGCCTAGCTAATTCAGTTGGATTAATATTTGTCTTGCAGGATGAGACATAAACTCACCTGCTTTGTAAATCCTGAGCCAGGCTTCTTTGCAGTGGAACATTATAAGTAAAGATTTGACTACACTTAATAGAGGCAATATTTAACTTCTAATAATGTAATTGGACCTTGGCCTAAATTGGAATGGTGGTTAAATTTAAATACTGTGTGCTGCAGGTTTACAGGATTATTAATTCTCTTGAACAGCCTTTTAACAAAATATTATCTGAGCTGTGGAGCACAGCACACACTGCTCCAGGTGACCAGAAAACGATGGAGGCAGTGATCCTTAAGGGGAAAAGTGGAATTTCCTGCTCTGATCTTGAGACAAAAGGGGTCCTGCCCAGAGAGGAGTGTGCAGTGCAGGCCATAAAGGCAGGGCTGCCCATTGTGGTGCTGTGATTGATAGGGCTGCTGAGCATGGTGATTGAAGGACAGAGATCAGGCCTGCTGGGCCCTACTGGCTCCCTTCCTGTGTTTGGAGATCCTCTGCATCCTGTTGTAAAATATTATGACACCCCCTCCTCTCCTTTTATGTTTTTTTGTTTTTTCCCTCCTAAAAGGAGCTAATGTTCCTTCCCAAGGTGTACAGCACAGCCAGGAGCAAAGTGCTTATCTCTTTATTTTCAACAGACAGACACAAACTCTCCAAGAGATTTCCAGAATTACTCAAAACTAGGCTTTCTTGGGGAGATGTCTTTGTGTAGGAGGAGCTGTTAATTGTTTGTTTGAAATACATCAGCCCCTTCACATACACCTTTCAAAAGCTGTACCTGGAGAAGAGTTGTGTTAGAAAATCCAACACTTCTGTGGTGACTTTCATTTGGATGCCATTTCATTATTAGATTAGAACAGTTATTTACAGGTATTTTGTTCTTAATCATGGTGTAACAAAGCTTAACTGTCACTGAGCTGTAAACTGAGCAACAAAATTATCATTTCTTCTGTTCATCACAACATGAGACTTATCTTGTTGTGATAAACAGAAGAAATCACAGTTCTTCTGATCTCCAGTTCCTTTTGTTTCAGATGAAGAGGTGTCATTAGTGATAGAAATATTTGTTGTGATTCCATTTCCTAAAGGCAGAAACAATCCAAGAGTTTGGGTTAGTCAAAAGCATCTTAARTAATTTAATCTTATGTTGTGGCCAAGAGATTCACCTTTACATGAAAATACTTGCTGAGTTAGCAGGTAGTGGTGCTTTTATAATATTGTGTTAAGKTAAACATCAGACCAGAATTCCTGAAATGGGAATTTTCTGTTGCTTAGAGGCATCCAGAGTTGGTTTCTGGTTTAGCCATTTGCTCTGCAGAAAGGAGAGTGCTTCAACTTTCATCTTAAWATGTAGGAACATGTCAATGTGATGTGAACAGTGACTCCCTAAAAATTATCACAGGAACAGAGAATCYCCCTGTGCTTTCTTTTTAGGTCCCAAATTTTTCTGTCAGCTGTGAGCTGAGAATCTGGTTGAGTTCTCTTTGTGTTGGATGTTACCACTGATAAGGGTTATTCTTGTTAAACTGAATTCTGGGCTGTGCCATTCCATTGTCTTTGGCTGGTTTGTTCAGCTGGATTTGGAGGTTGGGCTGTGTTGTTGTCAAGGTCCAGTAAACTTTGTGTCTGAAGGAAAAGGAAACATTCTCTTTTCTTAGGGAGTCTCATTGCAAAAGTATAAAAGGGTTCTGGAAAAAAAAACCTACTTATTTTTATATTGCACATAAACAGAATGTATAATTCTAAAAGATTTATCAAAGGAAGTGCCATTTGTAGATATCTAAATATGAGGCCCATGGAAACTTCCTTAGGAGTTGAGAATGCCAATTAATGTAGGAATCTCAGTTTACTTTGAGGCAGTGACTGCAGCAGCTGTCTGAGGTTACTGCAAACCACCAGCCCAGATGTTCTTTCCTACAAAACACTCTCCCACGTTGAAGATGAAATGGTTTTGCTCTTGTGCATCTGGTATTTGTTATATCCCAGTACAAGATCTGGCACTGGCAGAGAAATCCGTAAAACCTTGTTCCAGAGACATGCAAGCACAGGATAGTTTGCCACATTGCAATGGGGTTTTTTCATTGCAGATGTCCCAGTACAAAGGATCTCAGGGTTCCTTTGACCATTTTTTTTCCCTAAACTAAGGTGTTGTAAAACAGACAATTTTTTTAGTTGCTCCATTTGTAGATGTAAAACAAAACAATCTATTTAATGTGGGAGGGGGCAAAATAATGACTTTCTATATATTTATTAATTCCTGCTATAAAATAATCACACTTAATTTATGTTCTTATGTTAGTAACTGTAGGGCTGGCTTGTGTGCAAGCCCAGCTGCCCCCTGACTCTGCAGTGCCTGGTGACCTGAATGGGCAGGAAGCAGATGTTGTGCTTATTTACCCCCTTCCCTGCAATGCTTTAAAGAATTCAGCTCAACAGGCAGAGGCAGCAGCATCAGGTCCTGGCCATTTCCTGCCCTGTGGCTTTTCCCTTGCTGAAAAGGATCTTTGTCTTTAAATGAACTTTAGTTGGTGTTGCTGCCCTTGTTTGCAGAGTCAGATGGGCAGAGCTGGGCTTGCTTGGGGGTTGCACAGCTTTGTGTACACACTCTCTGGGGGATTTSCATCAACGTRGCAAGTAGATGGGAAAGATGAGGTTTTTATTTGGAATTGTGCCTGCCTGRTCAAGTCTCTTGTTGGTCCTGATTTATTCTGTATGTGTCTTGGAGTGCTGGACTGTGTTAGAGTCCAGGGTGTCATCCTGGAGTCACTGCCTCAAATCCATGTTTGGCTTGTCAGATGGAAGGGACTTGGATTCTGTAGGAGATGAGGGATTTGGGGTATGTGAGCAGGTGAAAAATGCAGTTATTGGAGAAAAGAGCTGCTTTCTGATACAAAATGGGGSTTCCACACTGCCTCTGCAGTGGCAATACAGGTACAAAATACTCCTTAATTTCAGAAAGCCAGTTTTCAATAGGTAGACTTTATTCCTAACCCTGTACAGGGTGCATTTCTCTGAATTAAATACAATCCAATGTGTTTCTTTCCAGGCTTTCCTGCTCTAGGCAGCAGCCACAAGGGAAGTTGTGGCTTCAGTGTGGGCCACTTGAGGAAGTTAATTGTGGGCAGAGCCTTCACCCAGGCACAGTGTAGACTCAGATTAATGTGGACAATATTCTCCCTTTCTGTGATACCCATTTTTCCTGCAAATCTCCCCCATTCCCTTGGAAAGCAGAGAGCTGTCATTATTCCATGTTTCTGCTCAGTGTAGCCAGTGCATGTATTGCCCAGCTGTGTCCCAATTCTGATTCTGTCTGGGCCAACTGTGTTTTCAGGCCCATTAATTACTGGTGCAATAAATATGGATGAGGCTGCTCAGCTAAAAGATGTTTAACTTTTAAACTCAGGTTGGTGCAGCAATGCACCAGAAATGAATTTGTTGCAGGAAAATGACTTTGCATGCTCACTGGCTGACCAGTGCTTTAGAAGATTGTGTAATTCTCTGTTTCATTTGAACCTGTAGAGGCAATTTCTGAGAAAACACACCTGTGCTGGCTGTCCCTGAAGCTGAGCCCTCTGTTGCAGGTGGCCCCTGAGGAGTTCAAGACTAGCATCAGCCGAGTGAACGCCTGTCTGAGGAAGAACCTCCCTGTCAATGTGAAGTGGCTGCTCTGTGGCTGCCTGTGCTGCTGCTGCACTCTGGGCTGCAGCCTGTGGCCCGTGGTGTGTCTTAACAAAAGAGTGAGTCCATGGAGCATCTTATTCTAGGGGTTTTTGAAGTATTGGTAGGATTAAAGAACTTCGCAGAGTATCTCCCCCATTTTAAAAGCCTGGTTTGGCCTCACATTCAAAAGGTTGTTCTGGTTTCCACCTTAGAAAATAGGAAACATTTGAAATTACACCAAATTACCAGTTGACTCAATAGTTTTAAGAGTAGCTGATCTCAGCTCAAAATTTCCTAAAAAACCCTAAATTCCCAGGATTTCCCAGAATTGAGTGCAGAATTGAACCTTCATGACCCTCAAAGAGGGCAGAATTAGACTGAAAAATCACTTTTCCTCTTCACATTCCCTGTCCCCATTCCCTCCACCCCTCAAATAAATAGCTTTAAAATTTAAAAGTCACTTTTCTATATGCAATAGACACCATAACATTTCAGAGCTGWGGTTTATTTTCCATATTTTACTGTGCTGTTTCTGTTAAGAACAAGTACAAATYTATTTTCTAAAGACTTCCCCTCCARYAGAGACTTGACCACTCCTATAATCAGGTCCAAAGTAATGATTTTGAWCAGCACTTTWGTACTATCAGGTGCACATGATCTCAGTTACCTCTGTGGTTTAGRTTTAGAATTGATTTATCACAGCAGTAAATATTGAGGAAGTGCATTAATGTGTTAACTTGTTGAAGTGCTCATCACTGAAGCTRCATCACTTAAAAGTCACAGGACTTGTTTTTTAAAGCCATTTTTAATATCCCTGTACCAGTGAAAATCTAAGTAAATGCCCATGTGGTGGTGTAGTAWWAATTAAATTAAATTCTCAAGGCTACAGAGGATATACATCAAGTAAAGAAAATGATGGCTCTTCTGTGGGAATGTGAGGGTGATACCAATCATGCAGTGATTAAAATTAAATGTATACCATGCAGGATCATCACAGCTGTCTTTTTGTGACCTTCAAAATCACTGAAACTTGAGAAATCATCTCCTCTCCACAGCTGTGGGAAGAGAAGGACAGGTTTGATAGCCAGGAGTTGAAAATAATTTGTTGTGAACTGGAGTTTGGTGGTGAGGTTTTTTTTCAAGATCCAGATAATTCCATTAGCAAAATCTGGAAATTAAATGTATGGAAACCTGTGTTTGCAGCAGAACACCTGCAATGAGTGCAGGATTTGCCCAGGAGAATTTGGGAGACTCTGTGTTGTTGSCTGTGGGAGGTAAAAACACCAAATTCCCAAGGATCTCTTGCTAACTCAGTGAAMTCTGGAAAAGCCACAGGCCTAAGTTGGACTCCAACTGAGAAATTTCTCCAGTGATTCTAAGTTAACAAAAAACCCAGGAGTGKTTCCTTTATTGAAAAAAGGGGGAGKRGGAGGGTTGAAGTGATAAGKTTTCCAATTATTTCTTCTTTGCATTGTTATACCTTAATAAAACTTAACTTATTATAAATTAACTTTAACCAGAAATGCAGTARTGAGATCCTTCTGGATGAGACTGGCTGCTGAACCATTTCTGATACACTTCTGACTTCCTTTCTAGACTAGAAGATCAATTCAGAAGTTAYTAGAATGGGAAAATAACAGACTATATCATAAGGTAAGAAAGGAGAGCTTGTTTTTTTTCAACCTTAGGAATATTGGCAATGAAGGATTTTACAGTCTTGTCAGAATTCCATACTTTGTACTGATCTTAAATAATAGATCCTGATAATTCACTATTGCTGATACTTGTTTCATTACCCATCCAAACAAGGCTGTGCTAATCCTTTGTTAATTATTTCCTTAGCTTGGTTTGCACTGGAAGCTGAGTAAAAGGAAATGTGAAACTAGCAATATGATGGAATATGTGAGTATTGCTTGTTCCTTACTGCTGTTCAACAGAACTATAATTTAATAGAGAAAACCCTTCACTCAGTGACCCTGTGCAAAAAGATCTCTCAGACAAATGTGCAATTTGGTCTGTAATTTGGGACTTTCTGCACTGGAGTAATTCCCACACCAGCACCAGTCTGCAGTTCTTTAACTTACCCACCTTTTCCAGTGGTATCCATAATTACTTTGATTCAAATAATTTTGCAGAAATGTTGCATCTTTATAGTAATGTGGTTTTTTGGTTGGATCTTTTCTTTTGTGTTCTTATTTTTGGTTTGTTTTGGTGGGGTTTTTTTTTTGCCACCTCTAAATTTCACATGGTTGCAAACAAGACAGACCTTGTAGGAAAGCAGAATTTCAAATATTTCTGTGGTTCTACCACTCCCCTGTCCACTTTAACATGTAGCTGTGAAAACTATGTAGGCTTCAGGGAGAGATTCACCCCMAAAAAAGCCAAGCACCCAGAATCCCTCTATTTCAGAAAGACTGCAATCTCTGCWTTGTTACCCTGGGGAACATTCCCTCCTCACAGACTATCTCAGATATATTTAGTCTTATGAATTAGCTAATGTTCATGRAAATTGTGCTGAAGCTTTGAACTTTTTGGTTACTGTCTTCTATTCTTATCTTTTTTCCTTCCTCAACAGGTAATATTAATAGAGTTCTTACCAAAATACCCCATATTTCGACCTGACTGAGGAACAACATTGGTCTTTCATGTTACCTGTCATTTTCTACCCTTAGTGCCTTGTAGATGATTTTGGAAAGAAGATGGTCTACTTTGCTGTGACTTAAAAATGTTCTTCAGTAGAAATCTTCCTTGCTGTTACTTTCTTTTGTTAAGAAGAGAACAATTTGCACATTTTTTTATGTTAAACGAGGCTTCTATGTTGCACTCTGAATTTTTAACATTACCAATAACTGATAGAGTTGCCACTAGGGATCTTAACATCAGTGCTGCTTAAACTTGTTCTGAGCATGCTGCCTTATTAATTTCTCTCTTTGCTGTCCTCCAAYGTGCATCCTAAAGCTGTGTCATCCTAGATTTCATCCTAAGTGTTGCAATCCTAGAAAAACCCTCAGTAGGAATGTCCAGGTAAACTCCAGTAGTAATGATTTTAGTAGAACYTGCTTGCATAGGACTTGCAATCAACAGCACTGGTTTTGTCCTGCACTTTGCAAAATCATCATTTACATTTAGGGGGGGGTTCATTAGTTTACCCACTATGGATTTGTAAATATTGACTCTTTGCATAATGTAAAGTGTGGTATGCCAAGGTTTACAGAATGTATTATAGCTCTTACTCTATTGCCAACAGTCCCCCAGCATCTGCTCCATGTGCTCCTTCCCCTGGGATTGTACAGCCCCACCCACACTGGTTTTATGGGAAAGCCATGAAGAGTTTGTACATATGTCAGATGTGTAGGGCTCAGTTGCACTTTGTTTAGTAAATGGATGAAAAATGCATAGCATTTCTGTCTTTATTTTGAGAAGTATTTCAGGTGGTGTTTGCAGCACCTGAARTACAAAGCTGAAATCTTCACCTCTGCAAAAGCTGCATTTTTGGGGTAGATGGCAGCTGCTATTAACAAAATACCCTGAAGTCTCTTTTGAAGTGAGGAATATATGGATGTTAAGTTCTATTTTGTTTTGAAGTCAGGAAACATTAACCTCAAACTGGAGATCTGTGTTATAAAGGAGAAAAATTAGGAACAGCCAAATCCAAGCTGAAGTAGCACCTTTGATATTGTTGTGGTGTGGTTGTACTTCAGCATTTTCACAGTTAAGTGACATGAAGTCCCTTCCAGTGGAARTAGGTTTTATCTCAGTCCAAGAGGAGTTTGAAAACATGCTGAGGGGAGGAGGTGCAGCAGTGGAAAGGGCTCCTGAATATGTTTTGGCAGTCAGGCACTGTCTGGAGAGCCAGGAAAGCCTTGTGGAATTCAGTATTATTTTGGATTCTTCCCTGTTTGCCTGATCTCAGGAAGGGAAGTCATTGTAGAAAAACTTCCTCTAATGGCTGACCTAAGCAGGAGCACTCGAGAAAAGAAAGCAAATGGAAACTGTTGCAAGTTCCCTGCTTTTCCTAACTAAAAATAACAAAGCCCAGCAGTAACTGAGCACCTGCAAGTTGYGGTGGATTTCATTATCAGTGTCCAGGCATTTCTTTGCAGCATCTTGACTCYCTGCAACATCATCCCAAGTTGCTTTTTACTTTCAGGGTGACTTGGGCTTTCCTCTGAATGTATTTGCATCTCTCCWGTTTGCAATATGCTATTAAATACAGTATTTGTAAGACCATTGCATCCTAATTCCTGTAGTAGGTCAGACTCCTTTGTACACAGTGTTTACAGAAGGCCAGTTTTATGCAAGTTGTTACTCAAAGTTGTTTGTGCTGTTTCCAGTCCCAGACTGATGGTTCAGAGTCTGAAATCTGCGTATTTCATGCAGAAACTTTGTTTGACTGGTAGATTGGTGACAACTAAATGTGCAATTGCATTTGTAACATGAATAAAAACCTCCTGTGTTGTTTGAAATTATCATTAGCTACACCTTGCWACTCAGATTTCCATTGCAGAACCAAGCAAAGTGTTATCTCCAATTTATTTCTTTTTTTGGGGGGGATGAGTGTTAACTGGAAGCAGAGAAAATAATGGCAGAAAAAAGCAGAGTAAACCAAAACTGAAATGGCACACCCAGTTCTTTCTGTGGGTTTCCCTGGCAAATGAGTTTCTGGAGTAATTAACAGAACAATGGAAGTTTCTTACTGTTCTGCCAGAACTTTGTTGTGCAAAAAACTCAAGAAATCTGAGCAGGTTCTGATTTTCTTCTTCACATGACTCTTTTCTCCCTGTACTTTTCCAAGTGGGAGAAYAGGCACTTCCCATGGAATCCCAGAATGGCTTGGGTGGGAGGGACCCCACAGCTCCTGTCATTCCACCCCCTCCTTCCACCAGCCCAGGCTGCTCAGAGCTCCAAACTGGCCTTGAACACTTAAGCACATAATATTAATTTGTGAAGTTTACATTTTAAGTCCATAAATCCTATACATTTTTATTWGTCCTTAATTAGTAATTGTGCAGTCTTCAAACCATGAATGGGTCTCGTCTTTGTGTTTTAACTGACATTTAATTATGTGGCCATAAAGCAACTGGTAAAGAACCAGAGCCAAACCTGTCATTTACAGTAAGCTCTTATGTTTTAATAAGCAGATGAATTTGCATTAAAATGCAAAACCAGCAGCAGTATTATATTTGCATGTGAAAGACACAGGATTCACAGCTCACTGAAAGGTGAAGGCAGCTGGCAGTACTGCTGAACTCTGTACAGGRGTTCTTTTTGCTTGGGCTGTCCTYTAACACCARAAYATCACAGGTAATTCTGTCTCCCAARACCAGAAATCTCATTTTTGACAGTAAATGATGAGCATGAATTGGTGAAGTGTTCATGGAGGATATGAACAGATTAATGTCAGCAGAGTGAGTGGAAGTGGTAAAGAAAGTGCCTTGGCTGGTTCCAACACCATTGTGCAGAGGAGAAAAGGGAACTGGTCCCTCTCAGGAGTGGGAGTTTGCAGCAGATTTTTAAAAGCAGCTACTGTCTACCAAATCAGTGTTTATTTCTTCACACCAACATGTTGACACTAATTTTGTTTCTAGATTTTATCCAGGAAGTCTTTGGGTTTGTATCTAGAAAGTTTTGTATCTGGAGAGTACTGAAGGAGTACAGAACTGGCAGAGCATCAAAGCTCTTCTGAGTGATTCCCCACCTGCTCCTGCAAAGGAGGAACACAAAAATGTTCAAACATGCACACCCAAATCTTGGGAGTGTGGGTTCAGTTGTRAATGGGTGACTTTAAAACAGAAAACAAAACTCATTAAATCTGGTGTGGTTTTGATAAATACAAAAATAAAAAGTTCCTATGCTTTTTTCTTGATAGGTACAAAACTCCATATGCAAAACCATAAATTGRTGTTTGTTATTGTCCCACTGACAGTTTACTACATTTTCTTGTCAGCACACTACCATTGGAGCAATAAAAATGTCAAGCTGTTAACATTCACCATCAATTATTTATCACTTTAGTAAGCAATGTTATGTGATTCTTCTGCCATTCTTTTGTTTTCTGCTTTTGGTGTTCTTACAGTGTTGTAACATACTTGTATTGCTTCAGAAAAGTGGTTTTGTTTAAGCTGTATGAAACTGTGTTCTTAACACTTTTATTCTGTTTACAAGTGAACAGCCACTTTTTTAACAGGACCTCACATCTGGAGAGTTTTGTCTCTATTTTTTATTTTAAATGAAAATAAAATTCTAACTGAGCTTGCTTTCTACAATTTACTGCACTGGCTTGTGCCATTGAAAGAAGCTGGAAGTCAGACATGCTTCATCACTTTGAGACATTTTTCTTTAATTAAAATCAAAGATGAAAACCTTGAATAGTGCAATGTGTTTATGGAAAAGAARACACTGGAAATGTTCTGTGTCTTTCCCTGTAGGGGTGTTTTAGTGGATGGCAGCAGTGGTGAGTGTGTCTAAAKGAGACACACCTGCTACAGCCAGGCCTGGGCCTTGGCTGCTTCAAAGAACAAGACTTGGAAAGCTTAGGAAGGCTTTCCAAAGATGAAAAGTGCAGAATGATCATTATATCTCATTTTCCTGGTGATCCTCCTTCCTGCCAGGACAGTGGTGCAGTCCCCATCCCTGGACTGATGAAAAATGTGTGGCTGTGGCCCTGGTGGGTGCTGTGGTGCTGYTGGTTGATGGTTACACTTGGTGATCTCCAGGTCTTTGCCAACCTTAATGACTCCATGATTCCTGTGGGCTCACAGGCCCTCCCTTGTAAGGACTTCSTGAAGGAATGTGTCCCTGCAGCAGAGGTTTTCTCACACCTCACAGGGAGCCAGCCTGCCTGAGCAGGGACAGTGTGTGAGGGTGAACAATCCCTGGCTTCCCAGGGCTTTGTGTGTGTGACAGCCTGGCTTTGGAGCTGTGACAGCAGGACTTAGAACTAGAGCCTCTGGCTCATCCCTGAGGGAAAAGCTGGCATTCCTGAAAGGGGCACGTGCARTGCCTTTGTTGGGAGTTGTTTTGGGCAAACCCAGGAGCAGATGATGGGCTGCTGGAGCATGGAGCTGATACTGGAAGTTGGCTGAGCARTTCAGAGAATGTCACTGGGATGTTCAGCCAGAATGGGGCTGAGGGGCTCAGTCAGGAGTTCATCCCCTCGGGGGGKTTAGGACCTGTCACTGCCAGATTGGGCAGCAAAGGCCTGTGTTAGGGATATTTGGGATTTGGCCCTGACTCCATTGGAAGGCAGTCTCAGACCTGTTGCTAGAGCAGCTTTGCTGTGGTGTCTGTGCCAGGATATTTATAATGCTGTGTCTGGAATCACTTGAACTGTTCTAGATGAGTTTATTTTTCTAGTGAAGCTTGGAGAGATTAGACCAAATTAAATGTTAGCCTCCTCTCAAAAACAAATKTCTGTTTCTGTTCATCCTTCTTGCATTTATTTGAATTATAAATGAATAGGAGTGACCAGGAACAATATTCCAGTTAATGGCTCATGGCCAAGGCACCAGGTATTTATTTCAGTGTTGATAGTTCCCTCTCTTGTGTGAAAAGAATGTGATCCATTAAATTTAAAGGGTAACRTTTGTCTCCTTAGTGGCTGTATTGTATTTCTGRTCCATAGCTATTCTGTGATAAATCYGGGGCTATTTCTCTTCAGCCACTTGTAGTTTGTACAAATTCCCTGCAGACACTCTCATTTTCAGTCCAGGCTCAGCATCTGACACTTTGTACTGGTGAATCTCTCAATATTTCCATTACTGTGTCCTCCCAGTCCTCCAGTTCTCCTTGTATTTGTGCTCCCAGTCTTCCTGTAAAAAATGTTTGTCACAGGCTGATTCAATCTGCAAAATTAACACAAATGAGTTTACTAAAAAAATTCGTTCCCAGATTGATGCCTGGATTTTGCTTATGATTTTCTAAATGCACTTTTACTTACTTAGTCTCTGACCTGCTTTAAATATTCTATTATTTCTACATCTGACTGAAGCAGTAATTCCCTTGTAGTGGTTTATCTGGGAGATCAAATCTACCTGGACTTGGTTGATTKGCATCAGTTTATTTTATAAACATGCAAACAGCAGATTTGGGTCTGGGCTAAACTGCTGAATTCTGCATTTTCCCTAATCACTGAATGTGTTTAGATAATGCTCCTTTTGATATATTCACATTTTATTTCACACTCTTTATGTTAACCTTATTATCTGTAGTAGCCTTTCTTGAGCAGTAAATTGAAAATTCAGCAGGAAATAGGTTTGTATATTTGTATTCAGTGATAACAAATATAACCTGAGATGCTGGCTAAGAAAGAAACACTTCTTAACAACAGTGCTGGTCCCATGGGATAGGTAATAAAACTGGAAAGAGGAATTACAGTAGCTCTCAGACTAATAAGAATTTAAAATTAAAAGACAAATATTAATCAAAAGGTGATGACTGATCTGCATTTACTGTAAATTATATGGTGTGCAAGCCTGGAGGAGTAACTGAAAACTCCTGGTTCTCCAGACAGTTTCTACAGGGACATTTTGACGGTGTTGTGTCTGAACAGAGCAGCAAATCAAAAAGGAATTCTGTGTTTTGTTGTAAATGGAAAACCGTGGAGAATGGAAAGCCACCGTTGAGGCTTATTGCTGAGCAGCACTTTCCCACCTCTGTGGAGTTAACCTGGATGAATCCGTGGGTATAAGCAGAGATCTCATCAGCCGCCGGTGGTTTCTGGATGTCCCATTGCCATTGGAGTTGCTGCGGTGAGTATTGATTGAGCATTGCCAGAGCAGGATCCAGCAGGGCAGGAGGAGCAGGAAAGGAGCACTGCCACCCCGGAACCACAAGGCCGAGAGRGGGAACATCTTAATCCGGGATTTTTCCGGCACTGWTTATTGCATGGAAAAGGTAACTTGCTTCAGGATTCACTATGGGTTTGGGGAACACTAGTGCTGAAAATCAGCTTGTTCTGCGTTTTTTCCCTGTGGTACTGATGGAGTTAAGGCTCTGGAAGGAGAGGGCGATGCTCCGAACAGGAGCTCCCAGATGGAGCTGCAGAAGGAGCCTCGGGCGCTGCAGCTCCAGGCTGTGAAATTCAGCATTCACCGAGAAGCTGCCCAGCCCGACCTGGGAGGTGCAAACCCCACCCAGACAGCTCCGAACGTGTCCGCAGCTGTTCGGGAGCAGCGCCGCGCTGACAGCAGTGACACTGCCGTGCTCCCCGTCCCTTCCCAGCGCCTCCCCGGCAATCCCGCTGGGCTCCTCACGCCCTTCCCAGGGAGCTCCGAGCGGGAGGCTCGGCAGTGGCCGTTCGGGCTCTCCTCCGCACGCCGCGCTCCTCTCCGGGCCGGAGGAGCGCAGCGAGCCCCGGCTGAGGGCCGGAAGGTGCGGGCCCCGCGGTCCCGGGGCGCTCGGCGGGCAGGGCCGCGCTGCCCGTGCCGCGCATGCGCGCGGGCCAGCGGGGCGGGTTTGGCGGGGAGCGGCAGCGGGGCCCGGCGGGCTCTGAGGGCGGCGTTAGGGCCCGGCGGGGCCGTGAGCGCGGCTCCGGGGCGCTGTGAAGCCGGCGGCACTAGGGCCCCGCGGGCAGTCGGGCGGGCGGCGTTAGGGCCCGGCGGGACGCCGCGGCCGGCTCTAGGGCCCGGCGGCGCGGGGCGGGCGGCTCTGGGGCCCTGCGCGCCCACGCCGGGGGTCTCGSCCCCCCCTCCCGCCATAGAAGGAGCAATGGCGGCGCCGTAGGGCGGCCGCCGAACCCCCGCCCGAGCGCCGCGCCCGGGCCCGGCGGGAGCCGAGCGGGGCCGCCGCTCCTCCTCCTCCTCCTCCCGCCGCCGCTCCCCGCAGCCCCGCGGCCGCCATGGCCACCGAGCTGGAGCCGCCGGCCGCCGGCGCCGTGTCGGGCGCGGCGCCGCTGGAGGCGGAGGAGGACGAGGAGCACTGGCTGTACGGGGGTAGGTACCGCCGGCCGCGGGGGCAGCGCGGGGCCCCGGCCGGCAGCGGGCCCGGCCCCGCCTCAGGGCCGCCCCCGGCCGCGGGGCCGTGCGGGAGCGGGGGCGGCCCCGCGGGAGGGAGGGACCGGCCTCTGCCCCCGGGTCCCCTCGGAGGGAGCGGCCTCTGCCCCCGGGCCCGGAGAGRCACCGGCCGCGGCCCCCGGCCTCCCCTCAGGAGCGCTTGAGCGGCTCTCTCTGGGCGGGCGGCGGTGTGTTATTGTCCTTAGGGCAATAACACTGATGCGCGGAGGTTAACGCGAGGCTTTGTTAAGAGTTGCAGTTCGCTAATCACCCAGACCTTGTGAACCGCTGGGCTAACGGGCCTGGGATGCGGCCGGCAGAAACCACAAGACTTTATTGAAACGTCTTTGTCCTCCACATAGGCTTTCCACATGAATGCTTTTATGTTTCCTCTTCCCTGGCACGTTAAAATTCTATATAGAGACCTTCATAGGTGATTTCAGTTCCTATCAGATAGTTGTCTCTGTTCTCTGAGACTTAGTAYATATATTTTGAATTTGGTTTGGTGTGAGACATCACCTCTGCAGATGGGTGGTGTTTGTGGGGTTGGGTTTATTTTTAGCTGTTCCATTTCTAGTTGAACTTTGTTGAAAAGASAGTGTTGGGGTTATAGTGCCTTGGCACCACTGAGTATTTCTGTACCTGTGATGCCTTTTGTGCTGGAATTAGCTTTTTTCCTTTCACCTGAATAATTACCTTGTTCTTACTGTTGTTTTTGCAGATGACACCACTGCTAAGCAAGAAGATGGACCAATTTCTGGGTGAGTCCTGAGATTGTTTATTCATTATAGCAATACATGGTGTGAAGATTGAGCCTTGTTGAGCAGAGCTTCATGACTCCTTTAGAGCAGTGCTGTTGCCAGGAACAGCAGCCTGTCCTTTSCCCATCCCATGGGATCATCCCCAGCCACTCCAGTGGGGGTGGCAGGTATTTGTGGATGTGGGAGCTGAACTGCATGAGTGGACTGGTTTGATTTAGAACTTTTAACCCTTTTTTTCTCTCAGCACTTAGTTTCAAACCAGATCTGTTTTCYAGTTTAATTCCCTGGGAAGAATTATGCCCTGAGGATTGGCTTTGTGCTGGCCTGGCATTGGTAAAACTGGCCTGTGCTTTATTGGTCTGGGAAAGGTAAAAACCTTGAGGTTAAAATCTTGACATGCTCAAACCTCTACACATTCTGTGAGATCTCTCAAGTGGTGTGGTARGACTTGGAGATAAAATCAATGACCAGTTTGGCTCTCTGTGTGTGGAAGGGATTGTCTGTCCTGGGCTGTATTTCCTCTCTGTTTGKAGCTGTGTGTTTTGCACCAGCAGAGCTTGGTCTCAGCACAGGATTATCTGTTTGCCATTTGAAATGTAACATTTTTCAGAAGGCTTGGTTTTCACAGGGCTTATGTGTGTTCAGCCCCTTCCAAAGTTCAGTTTAGTGTTTATTGTCATTGTAGATTCAGTGTCTGGAATGCTGAGGTTGTTACAGTGCTTAGGGAATATGAAAACTTGTTCAAATAAACAAGTGGTAAAAAACATGGTAAATTCTTACCTAAAAACATCAAGTGAGCTTTGTGAGGAGGAACAACTTTTAGACAGAAATTTGCAGCTGCTTTACATAAATCTGCTGTTCCTTGTCACATTCATCTGAATGTAATTTTACTTTAAAAGCAGGACTAAAAATCTGAATTTCTAGCAACTGTCTCCAATAACAATAAAATCAGGAAGGAAGAACATTAGTGGCCATACTGGCTCTCCTTTTTGTTTCCCCTCTTTTTACTTTTTTCCCTCCATATTTCTTTGTTGCACAATGAGAATCTACCTAAATGAAGGGCTGTGGGGCGTTTTAAGGAAAATGACTCTTTGTTTGCTGTGCTGTCAGCAGCTGCAGCTCCAGGAATGCACTGCTGGCTTGTSTGGAGTGTTTGTCCCCAGTCAGGAAGCAGAACTCTGCAGAGTTTGGGATGCAGCATCACTGACATTGCCCAGCCTGAGGGATGTGTTAGATGCCAGCAGGATGCTGTGCTGTCAGCAGTGCCCAGGATTGTGTTGGCATTCTGGGGAAGTGAAATCTCTGCCACATTTTTCTATGCCCAGATGATGCTGGGGACGTGTCAGATGGTTCATTCCTGAAGCAGAGAGGTTAGGGGAAGGCTCCTGCTTYCCAAGTGTCTCTCTGAACTCCAGTTCATGCATTTTAATGCACACCCACAGATGCTTCACATGACTTGAAGCTCAAGGTAACACTTGTCACTCTTCCTGAATGCAGTTATCTCAGTTCTAAGGAGATAGGAGGTCAATGCTGAGTTGCTTGGATTGGGCAAAAAGTTTTTTGATCCATCAGAGAGATTTTCTCCAGTGGTCCATGCTTTGGTCCTCATGTCTCAGCCTCTGTCTGCAGCATGGAAATACCTGGAGGCTGATGTTCCCTCTGACATCTTGGCTGTCTTTTATACCTGAAAGTGTGTGCAGGTGTCACATCAGGAACTTGGCACCCATGGGACCTGCCAGCTGCCCAACCTTCAGCCTTCTTTTTGATCTTGGCCTGATGAATTTCTTTGTATATGGGACTTTCCCAAAACGGGGCTTCAGTTATGCTCAGACTGTTTGTTCTTTGYTTTACACTCAGTAACAGTTGGGTTGTGTTATTTTGCCTTTCYTTTATGGTGTCTCCTGTCACTCTTAGGTGGCTTTGATGTGATCAGTGTMTGGATGCTGTGAGATGTTGCCTGTTCCTTTTTGAAGACAATCCTGTGGATATTTGTTGTCCAACAGGACAATTTTAAATTAATAGCAACATCCCCACAAAGCACTGGTGGAGAATTGGGTTTCCTTGGCCTGGCTGYTCTCATTGTCTCTCTTGAAAAAACTCAGAATTRTTTTKAAGTTCTACCAAGTTTTACCTATGWCATTAGAGACAAATGAGCTYTCTGTATTTCAGTTCTGTAACACTTGGCACACTCTTTTGTAGCATATGTACATTAATTCCACTTTCTTGCTTGGCCAGTGCAATAAACAATGTTAACATGTACAAACTCTTAAACTGGAGGTAAATCCAAACCTGACCATAGTTTCATCAGGRCTAATTTGTAATGAGTGAGAAGAATGGGTGCATAATTATTTGACTTTAAAATACTTACAGTAAACTATTTGTAAAAACAAATAACTTTTCCCTTAATTTCTCTGGGACAGATGCCTTTGCTGCTGACTAAATGCATGTGTAATTATTAGCATCCTTAAGGAGGAGGTGAAATTTTGCTGATTATGGTCTTATTCTTATCAGTTGTGATTGTGCCAAAGCCGAGCTGAGCCAGCTGCCACTGAGCTGTTGAGTGCTGTCAGGTGCTCTCTGGATGTGTGAAACTGATTCTTCCCAGCAAATGCAAAGCCAAGCCAGGAGGATGGATTTTTTTGTCAGGTAGTTGAGCAAATGCCAGCAGAACAAACAAGAAGAATAAAGCTTTGTGTGAAAGTCACCTGGGCAAAGGCTTTAGAACTGGTTGTAGGTGACCCTCTACGCAGGACTTGTCCACTTTCTCTACTGTGTCATGGTCACTTTGTTTTCTCTGTCCCCTTCACCAGACACCCAGAATCTGCTCACCCTCTGCAGGATGCTCCCCAGGAGAGCCGGCCCGCCAACAGCGAGGACAGAGACATGTCCCAGCACGTAGGTGTCCCTCTGCCCCGAGGGGATGTGTGCTTCCCAGCACTGCTGGGGACAAACTGGGAGTGCAAACACCCTAATGMCTGATATCTGCAGTGCTGGGATGCACTGCCAGCCATTCCCAAAGCAGCTCCAGCAGCAGCCTTGTCCTGTCCTGCTCTGAGTGGTGGGGAGGGAGCCCTGGAGCAGGCTCTGCTCATAMCCTGTCAGGAGGCACATCAGGGTCTCTGATGCTGCAGTCTGGTAGGAAGAGCAGAACACGAAGTGTTCCAGCTTAGTATTCAGTGTGACTTCTCAAGGACCTGTAAAACACTGGTATAGAAAGCCCAAGGTGCTGTTTCAGGTTCAGACCTCTTAGAATGCAGTGATGGCTCAATGCTGAAAGAGGAGGAGGAGGAGGGTTGCTTCTCCCCACCCTCCTCTCTTGGACTCTTTGATGGGTTTGTTTTCTGCCACATCAAGAGAGTTCACTCAGGGTGCTGACAGACCCATGTGCTGTGGAAAAGGAGAGAGGGTGAGGTGCTAATTCATCTCRTGCTTCTCACAAGACTGCACTTGCTGCAGATCTGGAAGATTTCTTTTTCATTTCCCTTTGTGCCCAGCACTGGGGTTGCACTGGAGTCACATCTGTAAAGTGAAGTGACTTGGGGGCTGATTGTGCTAAATCAGCCAAACCAAACTCYTCAGCAGCTCGCTACCACAGAAGTTGTGGTGACAGAATATTTGCCTTGAGGTTCTTAGGTGAAGTCTGCTGAAAATGTTTTGGTGGTTTTCATTTGTGGTTATGTACTTTGACCATGACCCTTATGAAAGAGGTGTGTCAGAAAAGCCCCAACTGCCATAAAGAATGGGACAGAGGAACTGAGGGACGTGGTGTTCTTAGAACTGAGCTAAAACCTTCCCCACAATCACAAACAGTACCCCAAATTTCAGGGGTAGGGCCAAATCTCCAAAGAATGTGTGAGTTTCTCTGTGGGCAGCTGCCCATTGTTGTTGAAGGCTGTTAAAGAAGCTTCCTGAGGTTTGGCTGTGCTGGGGAATCCTCAGCYGTGTGTGCTGATGAGCTGCTGTGTGCCTGTGCTGTTGCAGGCCCTTCCCAGTGGTGAGGATGATGAGGATGACAGTGACAGTGACAGCGATGACGATGACGTGAAGGTCACAATCGGCAACATCAAGACGGGAGCACCGTCCTACATGTGGGTACTGCTGGCTGTGGGGTGGGGATCCCAGCATGCTGGCATGGGAGGGGATGAGCTGGGAGCTGCTCTGGCTCYTGGGAGCAGTGGCCACARCACCACAGTGGGCTCAGGAGCTGATGGGCAGCTCTGCCCTGCAATTGCTTGTTGGAGAATCCATCTGTAAAATGGGAATGATAATCCATGGGGCTGCTGCTGGAAAATTAACTTACTAATTCCTGGGCTCCCTGGGGCAGAATAAAAGATGGGAAGTTGTGTTTAACTCATCTGTGAAAACTTCCAGAAGCAAAATCTGTATTGCTAAGAATTTGCATAAGCTGTGAATTTACTAATTTCCAGCTGTCTGATTTTCTGTGGCTCCGAAATGGCAAGGCTGGATTTGAGGTGCAGGAAATTAGATTTTTTACAACTCTGCCTAATGTGCATTGAATAAAAATAATAAGACAGCACTTCTGCTTTCTGCTGGCTGCCTTCCTCTTACACAAACAACTTACCTGTGCTTTGCTGCATATTCTAATTTTTCCACTTTATGGATAATTTCCTTCTCTTGTTGTAGAGGTGGTTTCACTCTGATGGATGACTCTGAATAGCAAACCCAGGTGAACTAAAGCATCTCCTGAAGGGTGTCAGGGCTTGAATAWATTTTGCATGAGAATCTTTAGCCAAGTAATTTGTTCAATTGCCAATGTAGTGATTCTTTTCCAATAGGGGAACTCCTATGAATCTAAACTTAAAAACGGGTAGAGGCTATGGAGCATCAGCTTCAGGTACTGCTGTTATTTTTATCCTTCACCTTTGCAGTATTTCACCTACCTGGCACTGACAGCTGCAGCAGCTGCAAATCTTGCTCTGTTTAAAAGGGTATAGAATTAGTGTAAACCAGGAATAGGAAGTGGATTTCCTAAAAATCAGTGCTCCCAGCACAGTCTGAGGGATGCAATGGAGTGATGTAATTGCCCATCACTGAGCAAGGTGATTGCAATTGTATTTAAACGAKGAAAAAATGATTGATACTTTTATAGTAAAACCACAGAATATTTCTAAAATATATGTTGCACTGGGGCTGAGCATTGCAGCCYTGGAGAAGGGCTGGAACTCAGTGTCCTGAGCTACTTGCAGTGTAAGATGCTAAAAGAAGCAAACTCTGGCTTTGAGTATCAGCTGTGCTTATTTGGCTGCTGAAGTTTTCCACAGCATTCAGTTGAATTTCTAATGTAAATTGAGTCTTGGATTCTGTCCTTCCACATATGTGAGACTGTCCTTTCATGGGCTTCATCTACTGCCTTCCACTAATTGCTTTATCCAAATGAATTATCTTCTGATTGAGAAAATAAGAACAAATTCCCCTTGTAGGTTCTGTACCTGACAGGTTTTTACAGACTTCTGTTAGTCCACTAAAGACTGATCCTGAAAAAATCTCTTTTTTTGAGGAAATTTGTCTGTCTTGGGAGAGGAAAATAAATACTTTGCCTGGGGAAAAAAAAATTTCATTTTATTTTCATTTGGGGTAAATTTCATGCATGTCCTAATGATTTACTCTGTCTGTAGTACCAATCTGGGTTGAATTTGCTTCTCTGCTGTTCAGCTGCAGGTGCTGCACACCCTGTTTGTTTATGGAGTGACTGGAGTCCTTTTTATTAAAAAGCTGATTGTGGTTACCTGCGTGCTGTAAAGCTGGTGATTAATTCACTGCAGTGCTTTGTTTTTGCTGGAATAATTTGCAAATGAGTGGATTAAAGGCATTGCATTAAAAGTTGTAACAGTCCTTCTCTCCCCAAAGCCAAGTTGCAGCCCAAAGGTATTGACTTGGATGCTGCAGGGAACATAAATGGATTGCCTGTGATAGAAGTGGATTTGGATTCATTTGAAGACAAACCATGGAGGAAACCAGGTGAGGCCTCACAGTTCCTTGTGGTAAATATTTGCTGCAGTTCTAGTTGTGTCTCTTTATTTTCACATGTAATTTCTGTCCATTTATTGTTGCCAGGGAACAGGGAAGCTGGAACAATGTGTTGCTCAGCCTCTGCTGCCTGGCTAGACAATCAATGGCATTTACTGATTGAACAAGCCATGCTCTATGTGAAATTGGGCTGCATTTATTGTAGTAATTGAACTTCCCTAAAGGGAGCAGCTATTTTTTTTAATGGTCTATTTTATTAATTCCCTGCTTCCCGAGAACATTGCACTGATGCCAATCCAATAATGTTTGGCCTTAAAGGCAGCTGAGTGGGGTCAGGATTTGAGTGTTGATATTTGTTTTCCTCTTCCTGTGCAGGAGCTTGTTCTGTGTCCCCAGGCCAAGCCCAGAGTTGTCCCTGTGGTCCTTCCTCATTTGAGTCCTGGGGCTGCCCACACTTATTTGTATGAAGGAGATTTCTCCTCTTACAGCTGTAGGATGCTACAAATCAGCTGCTGTTTTTCTTCTGATACAAAAGCAATTGAAGGAAAAAGACATCCAGATTTTTGCTGTGCTACTCTCTTAAAAYGTGCTCTGATGAAATGTCAGCTGAAACACAAAGTCCTTTTCTCAGCCATCATTATTCTCCCTGCCAGCCCCTGTATTTCATTTATCTTTCAGCAATATTGCTGTGCTGAGTAAGCAGAGCTTCCCTGAGCYTGCCTGTGGTGTGGTCTGGGTATCTCCTGCCCACATGAAGGGCTGAAAGCTCCATGGGCATGCCCAGGTCTCAGAGCAGCCCTGAAGCACCCTGCAGACAGTGCAGGCAGGATGGAACAGAAGCTTTTCTTCTGCAGGGATTTCTCCTTGAGTGCCAAGTGAGACAGAGGGCAATGGGAAGAAAATGAGTTAGAAAGAATACAGTGAAGTTCAAAGATAAAGCATGGACATGGTTGTGGCCATGCTGTCATCCCTGGACCAAAATAGAGCCAGCTGGCCCTAAAACAGTRTTGGAATGCAATAGAGGGAAGATTGCTGCAGAGCTGTGTGGTCTGTAAGTTTATTTTAGATAGCAAGTAGCTCATTACTCAACAGCCTTTCAAGTTCCTATCCTCTCCAGTTAATTGTTCAGCAGGTATGTCTTTGAGTGAGGGAGAGGAGGGAGAAATCGTGAGTGGAAGAACTGATAGAGGTCTGAAATAGAGGCTGATAAAATCAACAAGTGAAYGTGTTGCTGAGTCGGTGTGGATGCAGTTTGCATGTTTGGGTGGTACTGCAGGAAGAGTGGCCAGCCCAGGAGATAAACCTCACTGCTTAGACCTCACAGTTAAGCCAAGCTCAGCTTGGGCAGAGTTTTGCTTTGCTCTTGTAGCAGCTCTTTGTTTTGGAGTTGCTCTGTGTGGGAATATCTCTGCGTGGGGGATGTTTGAGGGACACCTCAGCAGGGCAGGAGGTGCTTTGTAGTGCTGGGAGGTGGGAGGGGTGCTCCTGGAATTCCTGCAGCTGGGATTGCCCTTCTGCATCTCTGGSTTCTTGGCAAGCACTTTGTGGTCACCTGTGTTGTTCAGAAATGCTTGTGCTGAATTAGCRCATTGCACAGGAGACTGGCAGTGAGAGATAACACTCTGGGATGGCTAATTAGGGTTGTGACTGAACTGTAATTACTTGTGTAGTCTGGGATGCATCAATAAAAACCTTCCACTTTAGCTGCTTTTCACAAAATGGGAGCCCCAGAACCTCCTCTCAAAACAGCAAAGGCAGTGATGGTCAGGAGGGGAATGTGTGGGCTTAGTTCTGCGGGGAGAAAGGGGGTCTCAGGGGGGCCCAGGGCTGTGCTGTGTGGCCCAGGGTGTCCCAGTGTGTCCCAGTGCTGTGCTGTATGTCCCAGTGTGTCCCAGTGCTGTGCTGTGTGTTCCAGTGTGTCCCAGGGCTGTTGCTGTGTGTCCCAGTGCTGTGCTGTGTGTCCCAGTGTGTCCCAGGGCTGTGCTGTGTGTCCCAGGGTGTCCCTTTGTTGTGCTGTGTATCCCAGTGCTGTGCTGTGTGTCCCAGGGGGTCCCAGGGGTCCCACTGCTGCTCAGGCCATGTCCCCCTCCCACCCAGGGTGCAGCCACTGTGTGGCACCCACAGCTTTCTGACAGGGGAAGGCACAAGCTGGGCTCCCTGGAAAGCTTCAGTTGCCTTAACCCTTTTTGTAAGCAGTTAAAGGACAGCTTGAGAATGCAAGTGTGCAGAACCTCTGTGTTAACTCCTGCTCCCTCTGCCAGGTGCTGATCTCTCTGATTACTTTAATTATGGATTCAATGAAGAAACATGGAAAGCTTATTGTGAGAAGCAGCGGCGGCTGCAGCTGGGGCTGGACCCTGCTCCTCCCATCAGCACTGAGAACAAGATCACGGTGGGTGACTCCTGCTCCTGGCTCCAGGAAACTGGGACTGGGTTTGTAGTCACAGAGATGAGGGTGTAAGAGCAGGAGATACCTTAGTTCTGAGCTGTTCTATGTCCTTTCAGCTAAGAGAAATGCAAAGATGAGTATTTAAAGATTAAATCACTGTTGAAAATCTTTTCTGTGTGGAAGGAATGGTTCCATCAGCCTGGCAGGTTTAACCACTACAGCAGCAAGACTGGAGTGGATTTTCAGTTGATTTGTAGGGGTGTCTGCTTGGAAAACCCTCTGGATGAGAGAAGTGCAGGGAGGGGAACTGGGCCCCCAGGGTTGTTTTGCTCACTGCTGCAGTGGTGTGGCAGCCTTTTGTGTTTGCAGGTGGCCATCAGAACTTCAGCCAAATTGTCAGCACAGCAAGTAYTGCTCATTCCAGTTTTGACTTAGTGACTGCATGGAAAATGCTATGAGTTCAGTAAACTCATAACAGGACTTCTGATGGGAGACAGTGGACAGCAGGCTGAGGCTGGAATGGCCACTAGGTGACAGAAATGGCTGTGCCTTGACTGAAGAATAGGTTGCTGTGATTTTTCCTTTTCTTTTGCTGAGGGTTAATCTCTGGTGCTCCATTCAGTTGAAAGAGGGGCACAACACCCATGTRTTATCTATTTCCTTCCATAGGTTCAGCAGGGAAGAACAGGAAATGCTGAAAAAGAAGTGGAAAACAACATCATCAAAACAGAGTTCAAAACAGACTTCTTGGCTCTGGTGGGAGGACGAATGAAGGCTGGGCCTCCTCCCAACAGGTAAGGGAGGAGCTTGTTTTTCGTGGGGGCACCTGGGAACCACCTGGGAACCACCTGGGAACATCTGAGTCTGCTCAAGCCTCAAAGAGAAGCTTTTAAGCTTGGCAGGAAGCTGCTGTGGTCACTCAGTCAGTGTCACCTCCAGCAGTGCAACCCCTGCCTGCCCATTCCCCCCTCCTTGGTGCAGGCAGGGAATCCTGGATCCCAGCTGATGGGACACATCTCTGGGAGTGGAAGGAGCCAGGCARACACCTCAGCTTTGAGGGCTCACACTGCTGACATTGCTTGTGCTTGCTTGGCTTATTCCTACTCCCACGATGTTAATCTTTGCCTCCTCAAGTGGAAGTGGATTACGAGTTTGGCAGAGGATAAGAGGAGCTGTTGGTTCCTGAGCCTGTGTGCGACGCTGCTGGATGTGTGGTAAAACAACTGAGTCATTCTGAGGGGCAGCCTCTGCTGGGGAAACCACTTGGCCCTTTGGWGATCCATGGGGTTTTAGCAGAAGCTTCAGAAGAGCACACCAGATGAGCCAGAGCTTTGGGCTCAGGGTGCTTCTGTTGCTTCATTCACAAAACAGCTTTTGCACACCTGCCTTGCAGAAAGCAGCCCTGCATCCCAGCTTCACCCCTTGTCTGGGAACCAACTCTGTGCTTCAAGGATGAGCAGTAAAGCTCTGCTCAGGATTTGAGCACTTTGGGGGCATTTCTGTCCYGGTGTGTAATCCCTGTTTTTACACCTATTCCTGGTGGTTCTTTGGATCACATTTCTGGGTGTTCAGAGAGCCCAAACTCACCCCTGCTCTGAGGGAAATTGTTGAGGAATGCAAATGGGCTTCTCGTCCCAACGTGAGAGGTGTTTCCCTGGTGGGAAAGAAAGCATGAAAAAAATCTGCTGACAGCAAGGAGAGCTGCTCCTCCTGGTGCTTCTGAGGCTAAGAAGCTGCGTGTGCTTTGTCCCAGGAAGCTGGGTGGGACCATTGATGTGATCGGGGGCCAGGCAGGCACCATCCGCAGGGTGGAGGGCAGACGGCGGGACAAGCACGCCTCGGAGGAGAACCCCATCCAGGTAAAGCTCTGTGCTGCCTTGACAAACTGCTGCTTTTATTGCACTTCTGGGCACCCCTGGGCMAGTGTCTGTGTGCTCCTGAGCTCCCCTACCCCAGTTCATAGCTGCAGAGCAGCAGGTAACACACCGACCCTGTTGAGGTGTGTGCATGGATCATTCCCTTCTGCAGGCTCAGTTAGTTCCTGGGTTAAGAGCTTGGTCTTGCTAGGAGTCAGATTTGTCCTTTAAAGACCAGCCTTCCCTTTGGAATGGTAAGGCCTGASTTCTTTCATCATCAGCTCTCCCAAAGTATTCCTAGGAGTGTGTAGCTGGGAATCTCTTCTGTGGATTATTCCCTTCCCTKCCATTGTGGGGTTGGAATCTTCAGATCTGCAGTGAAGGGTTTGTACCTGGGGCTGGTGTTTCTCTGTACTTTAAAGTAACTTTCAGTCTCAGCCCACACCTCAGGCTGAGCCTGGGCCTGTGTTACTGGATCTTGTCTCTTGTAAGAAATTAAAGCCTGGGTTTAAAGCTGGTCTCAGTTCTGGGCTTGCCTGCCCAGTGTGTGACCACAGTGTTCTGGTTGGTTCTAAGGCAGGAAGCTGCAGGGTCTGAGGACCATCTGCCAAACCCCCTTCTCTTAACCACCTTCCTCCTGCCAACACTGCTAAATTGCCAGAAAAACCTAAACGTGGAACTCATCCCTTCCTAGGCCCAATTCCTTGGATTTTTCTCCACAGTTGTGTGGTCTATTTATTTTTTCAGTAGTCAGTTTTCCAGATTTTGCCAACAAGAAGAATTTGCCTAAGAGACAGAAGGTGCTGGGAAAGGGTTGTTTGTTCCTGCCCTCACAAGCCCTGCCAGCTGCACTTCAGGCCACTGTGGTGCCTCTGCATTTTGGTCACTCTTCAGGCATGGCCACAGTCCTGGTGTGGGGATGCTGCCAGCACTGTGAGGGCCCTGCTGCAGGGGCAAAGGGATTAAAACACTCTCTTCTCATTGCTGTGCCCCCCCAGGTGCTGGGAGACCATGGCAGCAAGCCCCAGCCCCCCCAGCAGCCCCAGCAGCCCTCRCAGCCCCAGCAGCCTCCTCAGCAGCAGCCATTTGCTCCTCCAGCAGGGCCTCCACCTCCCCCCCTGGCCGGGCCTCCTCCTCCTCACTTCCTGCACCCTCCTCCTCCAGTGACTTCTGTGCCACCTCCCCTGCATCCTCCAGGTACGTCTGCACTCCCTGCAACCTGAGCTGGGGTGTCCCAGGCTCGGAGCAAATCAGAGTGTAATGGTTCAGTGCCATGGGGTGGGTGAGCACTCAGGGAACAGATCCTGACCCCTGGCCAGGCTTTGGTCAGTCTCCATCAGCCTATTGAATATTTGCCCTGAATACTTAAAAATGGCAGCTGCTCCTTGAAAAAATATCCTCTGGGCTTTGTTTCCCTGAGGGAACCTTCCAGTGCTMGTGATCCATTTGCTGTGTGGATGAATGTCAAGAAGCAGGTTCCTGTTTCTCTGGAGGAAGCTGAGAACTGTTGCTTCTGGCTTAAATGCACCAGGCTGAAGTGAGGGGGCCACACTCYGTGCTTCTCCTGGTCCTGGAGCAGCAGCCAGGCTCTGGAGAAGGCACCAGGAGCACTTCATGCAGTGATTCCAGCCTGAGGAGGATTCACTGCAGCACTCACAGGTTCTTTTCCATGGGAGCTTTTCCTGCTGCCTTAGATTGAAATGCTTGGCAAAATTGAGATGGACACACAGGAGTGGAACCTGCAGCAGGTTCTCCTCTCCAGCTCCTTCAGTTGTTCTGAAGACCAAAATAGTTGTTTTTGTGTTCACACTCAGAAAAGGAGTTCCACAGTGTAAGAGAACAGCAACGTTTTAAATGATAAAGGTAAAGAGATCATCATTTGGGGAAATTACATCATTTATAGGCTAATTCCCACTTAGTGGCACCAATTTTTCTGCTGCTSTGATTGCTCCAGTAAATCCAGAGATTTATTCAAAATTGTGCTTTGAAGTTTAGCTTGAGGTACAGAGAGGCCATGAAGTACAGAGAGGCCATGCTTTCCCTGTTGTCCTCACTTGTTTTCCCTGCTTGTTTCCACAGGCCTGCCACCTCCAGGTCCAATTCCAGGTGGGTGTTACCTTGTTCTTAGTAACAGCAGCAATTTTGATCACACAGGTTCAGAGCATTTGGACTAAGTAATGTGAAATAGGATGGCACCAGTTTAGAGCACAATTAATTTAAGGTTAATAAACTCCAACTCAGCATTACACCTGAGCTGCTTATCTTCTCTTCTGACAAATCTTTAGGTCAGAATCACTTATTGTTATATTCTGRTCAGAATGCAGTGTGTCTGCATCCCAAGAACTACTTTTCCTCTATAGGGCTAAAAGAGTTAATTGTTACTCCTTGAGGAATCTTATGTTCAGTATTTATCAGCCAAAATAGAAGGTAGTTTTTGCTTTGTTTTTCTTCCCATATCCCTACAAAACTAACAGAGCTTTCAGGTGTGAATTTGGGGAGGAGATCCTACCTTGAAGGAAAATGATTCCATTTTAAACAGGGCCTTGTATAGAGTAAAAAGATGTTTTAATGGTTTTTAACTGTGAACAGCACTTGTGGAGCTGCAAGATCTTGGTGCTGATTTTGCCTTCTGTGTCTAGGGTTGTTCCCACCACCTCTGGCACCACCACCAGCTCTCCTCATCCCAACCTTGGATGGGTAAGACCACACCTGGGTAAGATCATGCCATGGGAGCAGCTCCCCTGGAGGGAGGGAGGGAGGAGAACAGGTCCAAAAGCAGTGCTGGGGATGCATGGTCAGGTCTTRGGCTGGGGTGGGGGATGAGAGCAGAGTCTGCCTGGAATCCTCTGAGCATTCACCTGSATTTGTCATATTCAAGGCACAGGAAGGAGCCAATAAAATCTAGGGAAAGCCTGGAGTAGCTGCTGGCATGATTTGTTGCTGCAGATGCTTTCTCTGAAGGTGCTCCAGGTAGTTTGTGAGCAGAGGTGCTTTCCCAGGGCAAGCAGTAGGATTATGGCAGGTTTGGAAGCTGTGGCAAAACCCYGTGAGCATTTCTGGTAATGGGATTCCCATAAGAGTGCTCTATAGACCTCCAGGGAAAACAGGGTGAAGCTGCAGCACAGCCAGAGCTGTGGGGGTCCCTGATGTCAGTAACTCACCCCCTTTTCTCTCCCAAAGGCAGCCAGCCAGCTACAACAACAGGCAGCCACCTCCCTTTGGCTACAACTCTGCAGGTGAGCACGGGCAGGACACATCCAGCTGCTGCTCTCTCTCCTCCCTGGCAGCCCAGGCTTTTGTGGGGCTGACACACATCACATCTGCTCCAGCTCCAGGGTCCTGCTGTGTCCCACACARTCCCAGTCAGGAGCACACGCTGGGTTTGCTGCACTGAGGGGTGTGCAGCTGTGGTGATGCAGTGAGCTGAGGCTCAGRTCACTGTTCCAGGGCAGATCCCCAGCACAGAGGAGCTTCCCCAGTGCCTCAGTGCCTGTTCTCCTGCCTGTTTGCACACACATGTGCTCACCCTCACTCACATTCTCTCCCTTTTTCCCCACCCTCAGGGATTAACACAACCATCCACAACTACTGAGCTTGGCATCTCCTCCCCGAGCTTTTGAATCCTCCTCCTCCTCCACTTCACCCTCTCCCTTGCCTACAGGCACCATCTCCTGTGGTTTTTAGCAGGAGAGGCAGTGCCAGGATCTCAGCAGGTTCTGTGCCCTGCTGCAGCCCCAGTTGTGTCCCAGCCCTGCAGTGGCCAGGAGTGGCTCCTCCTGCCTGTGCTGAGCAGTGGCAGCCCAGGCAGCCCTGCAGTGCCTGCCTCAGGACAGGCTTGGAGGAGAGGCAGTGCCAGCCCTCCCCAAGGAGAGGAGCCTCCAGTGCTGCCAGGAGTGGCACTGCTTTGGGATACAACCTCAYTGCTCCAGCTGGCCACCTCTGCCTGGGAAATGCTGGTGGCTCTGGGCTCCCCAGGTGACATCCTTCACTGACAGCTGGTGCCCCTGGCCCTCCCCAGGTGCCACCCTAGATCAGAAGGTCCCTGGTGGGAGGTGGGACCTTGTACAAGTGGCCAAGAGCCCAGGGCTGACAGAGACAGTGCAGTGCTGCCTGTGAATGCCTGTTCTTGTGCTCTCCTCATGGAGGAGTTCCCTGTCCTTAGCAAACTGCTGGAAGTGAAGGGAAGGACAGCAGGGAGCTGGGCCATTATTTATCCCCTTGGATCCAGCTCTGCTGCCGGAGGGGATCTTTGGAAAGGGAGGGGCAGAGGGGATCCTGGGCATGCTCTGGGTGACGGGGGTTCTGCTCTCTGGCTGCAGATTCAGGGTTCATCAGCTACCCGCCCATCTCCACGTCCCACACGCCCTGGGTGACCACGGTGGACAAGGGCACGAGCAGCTCCAGCAGCAGCCACTGGGAGTACTCGGGCTCCAGGCGGGAGCGGGACCGGGAGCGGGACCGGGACAGGGACAGGGAGCGCGACCGCGACAGGGACCGCACCCCCACCACCAGCGAGTACAACAAGTGAGTGAGTGAGTGCTGCCTCCTGCTGCTGCTGCGGGCACCGCGGGGCTCTGCCCCCGGGCTGCTTACACTGCTGAGTTATCCTTATCGGGAGTGGCTGGGGAAGAGCTCCTGAGCATCGGTAACCCCAGCACAGAGCAGTGTCCCTGGCTGTTTCCTGTCTCTGGGTCTGGGGTTTTTTGTTGAAATCCAGCAGAACCAGTTCCTCTTGCTCTCCCACGAGGCCAGTCAATGAAATAGCCCCTCTGTGTTTACTCAGTGTTTCACAGCTCACTGTGAAGCACTGGCTGCAGGAGCTGCTGCTTCTTGTCTCCTAAATGTCACTGGCAGATCAAAGGACAAACAGCCTGCCCTGCTCTCCTGTGGGGCTGGGAGTGCCATTCCCTGGGAGCCAGCCAGGAAATGGGAGCAGGGCTGGAGAGACCACCTTGGTGAGAGCTGCTGTGACCTCAGCTGACAGCACTGCTGGGAGYACTTGGGAAAGGAAAAGGCTTGGAGCCTCCCTGTGTTGATCAAAGGTGGAGGCTGGGCTGCAGACACTTCCCAAACCCATCCCTTTGGTGTTCAGTCAGCAGCAGGGTTGGTGTTTTGCAGGTTYCAGGCTCAGAAATGCCAATAATCATTCAAAACATGATCAGAATGTGCATTCCTGGCACAGGGTACTTCCTGCTGGGGAGCTTCCCAGCCCAGGGAGGGAGCAAACAGGGCAGTGTGCTCCTAATTTTTTTTCCTTTATAAGCTTTTGGGCACCGTGGATGGGAGGGGGAAAAGAGAACAGAAGACAAACTTGCTAAAATTGGAAGAGCTCAGACTCCCCCCACTTCCTGGTCCATGCTGGAGCCTGGGACCAGCACTCCTGAGCACATTGCTGGCATTTCTGGGTGGTGTGGAGCACCCTGGTGCAGSTCAAAGCAGGGCAAGTGGCCATGCAGTCCTTTGGGGCACTCCCAGCTGATTGATCCTGGACATTTATTTATCCAGCTTTGTTTCCAGGAGTGTCAGGACAATGTCTCTTGAATTCCTTTCTCCCAAGTCTGAGCATTGTTCCCACAGAGGGACTTGTTAACCCTTTGGATTTTGGCTCTCAGTTGACCAGAGGGGTGTAGGGGGGGTGTGGGATGTGTCTCAGTTTGGGATACACCCTGCCCCTTCCTGGGCATTGAGTGAGGTGCTTGGAGCAGGTAGAGAGGTGCAGCCAGAAAGCTGTGCTCACAGTTTGAGGTGTTGAGCTTGTGGGGAAGAGAACAGCCCCTTACACAAAGGAGGAGAGGTTCTCTGGGGTGTCAGTGCTGAGGGGAGCTGTGAGAGGAGCGTGCACTGCGCTCCTGTTGTGGGAGCACCCCCGGTCACTGAGAGGTGCCAGCTGCTGCTGGTGACAGTGGCTGCAGCCCTGCCCAGTGGCTGAGGCTGTGTCCCTGTGCCCCCGTGTCCGTGTGCCCGTGTCTCCCATTGCCCCGTGTCCCCCGTGTCCCCGTGTGCCCGCAGTGAGGACGAGCGGTACCGGTACTACAGCCGTGAGCGCAGTTACGACTTCGAGCGCGATTACCGGCGCAGCCGCGACCGCAGCCGCGAGCGCGAGGAGCGGCACCGCGAGCGCCGCCACCGCGACAAGGACGACAGCAGCAAACACAAATCGTCCCGCAGGTCAGTCACTGCCGGGAGCTGCGGCTTCCTGCGGGTGYCAGCCTGCCTCGGCCCTCTGTGCGGCAGCCTCGGGCCGGAGGAGCCTCTGCGACAGGGGAAGGGACCTGGGGGTGGTTCCTGCTCAGTGGGGGAAGGAGGGATTGAGCTGGGCTCAGCTCACAGCAGAGCTCCCATCTTCACCAAAGCACACACAGAGGAGGTGCAAGGCCATGACAGAAGCATCAGCTTTGGAGCTGCTGCTCCTGTGCACCAGGRCAGAGCTCACAGAATCAGTTGGGAAAGAGCTGTAAGATGTGACCCAACACCACCTTGTCACCCTGACCATGGCACTGAGTGCCACATCCAGCCTTTCCCTAAACAWMTCCAGGGACAGTGACTCCATCACCTCCCTGGGCAGCCCATTCCAATGCCCAGTCACTCTTCCTGTGARGAACTTCCCTCTGCCTGCACTCAGAAATTGCCTCTTGAGCAGGAGGAGCAGAGCTCTTGCCCAGAGCCTGATGGTGAGGGGAGTGATGGTCTGCACAGAGGTGAAACTTCTGGGGCAGAGCAGCGTGTCCTGAAATCACAGCTTTTGTGCAGAGAATGGATTTGCAATAGATGATGTTCCTGGAAGAGCAGTCCCCAGCAAAGCACCAGCTTTGGGCTCTCTGGGCTGAGGCAGGTTCTGTGCTCAGTTCTGTCACTTCACATCCCTTTAATTACTTGCTCTTGCTCTATTTTTTCTTGATGCTTCAACTCCCTTCTTTTAGGTGAAATTCCTGTCAGCTCTGGAGGTAATTACCTTTATTTTGAAACGGGTATCAGAGAAACTCCTATGTAGTGACTGGAGGAAAAAGGCTGTTTCTGTCCTTAAGGAGATGAGTAAGGTTTCAAGGAAGGACTGATTGCTGAAGGGTTGGAAGCAAAATGATAGGAAAACTAAGACCATAATAAAAACTGAATGCAGAACAACTGGAAGCTGAGCTGGTATCACACAAACAAGCCATTGGCTTTAGGGTTATTTCTCAGCTTCCTCTACTCAGAATTGAAACCTTGGAGTAGATACCATACTGTAGGAACCCTGTGTCCCCTCCAACCCATTTTGGGATTCCCTGCTTGAGGCATGCTGAGGTTTGAGGCATGTGCAGATGAAAGGGTTTCATTTCCAGCTTCCTGCAAACTGAGCAGGCTGAAGGAAATCACCGACGCTGATTTCAGTATTACAGGACAGTCACACTGTCCCAGATAAAGCACTGACACATTGGCCACGAGGTGGAGGAAGGTGTTTTGTGGAGAGGCAGCAGCCTTTTATTTTTCCCTATTTTTTTTTGCCTTTAATGACTGTGAAACCATTTATTAAACCAGTCAGAAAATTACTTGAAGCCAGGAGCTTTTCAGCCAGGTTCAGCCAGTTCTGTGCCTGCTGCTGAACTGGAATTCCAGCTGTGCTRAGAATTGGTCTGTGCACCTGATGCTGCTGCTCAGGGAGCTGTGCCTGCACAGTCACACTTTATCCTGGGATAAATTTATCTGCTGCTTCCTGTACTCTGGGCTGTGCCTTAACTCTGCCACCTTCACACCACAGCTCCTGAGAGCTGCCTTGGTTTGAGCCTGTGAGAGAAGCAGCAGAAAATCTCCCAGGAGGGGCCAAAGCAGAGCTCCCCCCTTTTCCTGGTGGGAGGCAGAGCTGCTCCTGGGGCTGTGCTGGCTGCGTGGAGCAGCTGGCAGGGCACAGGCCCAGGGCATGCACAGCCTGCTCAGGCCCCTTGTGCCTGGGATTGCTCCCACATCACAGAAAYCCTGGCTACACATCCCCAGTTATCCTCCCACATCTGGAAACGTGCTGAGATAAAGGAGCTCTGAAGCACAGAGCCAGGTCAGGTGTGAGTCAGCAGAAGCAGGAACAGGCTYTGCCTCCCATGGGAAACCCACATTGCTCTGGCTCCACTGATCCCTGGGCTGCCTCCAGTCCAGGGATTTTTTCCCAACATGTTCAGAGGAGTGAAAGTGTCAGACACATCTCGGGTTCAGGATTCCTCCTCAGCTCAGGGCTCTGGCAGTTGTTGGAGCTCACTTGGGAATGGAAGAACACACAGATGGTGCCTGTGGACACTGCCAGGAGTGGCTGTGGCAGTGTATGATACTGCAAGCAGTATGTGACAGTGACAGTGTGGCAGTGTGTGGCACTGGCAGTGTGTGACGGTGTCTGGCACTGGCAGTGTGTGGCGGTATGTGACAGTGACAGTGTGTCGCAGTGTGTGACAGTGTCGCAGTGTGTGACAGTAGCAGTGTGTCACAGTGTGACACTGGCAGTGTGTGACAGTGTGTTGCAGTGTGTGACAGTGTGACAGAGTGTGGCAGTGCTGATGCATCACAGAAATGCCCGCGGTGCCCTCGGCGCTGCCGAGGTGGCTCCTGTTGGAGGGGGATCAAAGCCCCTGTGCCCATCAGTGGGTCCCTGCTGTGGCAGGGCTGTGTGTGATGTCACTCTGTCCCCTGTCCCCTGCTCAGGAAGCAGCACGAGAGCGAGGAGGGCGAGAGCCACCGGCGCCACAAGCACAAAAAGAACAAGCGCAGCAAGGAGGAGAAGGAGGCCAGCGAGGACGGGGCCCAGGAGGGCGAGGAGCAGGACACCAAGGAGTGAGGCAGCCCCGYCAGCCCTCGGCAGGAAGTCACTCCTGTGGCACCAGCGTGGCATTGGTGATGTTTTGGTTGGGGGGGTGATTTTTTTTTTTATGATTATTTTTTACTTTTTTGGAAGGGAAGAGGCTGAGTGGGCGAGCCTGGCACGGCCGGCAGCGCTCCGGGAGCCGAGGCTGCACGTGCCCTTACACTTCCTCTTTGGTTTGTTTTTGATACAAGACAATACAGCAGTACTAGTTACAGAGCACTGAGCTACTCTACTCATCCACATCCCCAGGGAGAACTTTGGTGTATCAGATCCTATGGTTTCTGATGGAAGATGGCTTCAGCTGAAACTAACGCAATTAGGTCATAGTTCTTGGTTCTTTCTGTCATCATCATTCCTTTTTCAGAACTAGGACAGTAAAGTGCAACTTGAAATTTATTGTCCAAAGAACAGCGTGACTTAGATCCCAGGAGCCAGCTTAGAGCCTGGTGTCCAGTAGTGACAAGTCTCATCCCTGAATAAATTTCTTCATAGCTCCAAAACAGCTTCTGATTTCTCCATGGCCAGCTGGGCGTGGCAGGAGGAGCTGCAGGATCTGCTCCAGGTGGGCACAGGGCCTGCCTGGATGTGGCAGCTTCCAGAAGCTGCTGAGGGCATTCACACAGCGTGTGCAGAGACTCCAAAACTGGCTTTTTTTATCCATGGCAAWGGTAGTTCTGTCATGCTACACCTTCACGTGGGGAATCAATGAAGATCCATAGCAAGAGCCTGAATTTCTTTCATTCCTTTTGACTTAACTGTTTTATTTCCTTTTTTTACTATGAGTTGACTGAATAACCTACTAGAGTGCAGTAGAGAACACCAAGTCCCAGTTAGCAGTTGCCCTCGTGGGGTTGGCATTTCTATTTGGGTATTACCAACACTCCTGTCCAATGCATTCCTTTCCCTTAGATCCCACAATAAATAGTCAAATTCCAAAGTTGCTTTGGACTTAGTATTGGTTGGGGAAGGGACAACAGAGATGTTTCTGGGTGGGAAGAACAGGGGAAATAATTCTGAGGGGTTTTGGTCTGTSTGGTCCTTAGGATCCTGCCCTTCTGTTCATGTGAGCCCACAAAAGTCTCATTTTCCTTTGACTTGTTATTTAAAACTGTCTGAAATATTTGTCCTAAAATAACACGGTTCTGAAATGTTCTGTATTTTTTGGTATTGTAATCTGAGAAGTGTTGAGTGTGCTGGGAAGTGCCCAGCCAGGAGAGCCCTTTGGTTTGGGTTCAGCATTGTGACAGTGCAGTGATGGGTTTGGAACTGCAGAGCCCAGGGGAGGAGAAGAACTGGGGCTTCTGCTGGGCTCTGGTTTTCATGGAGATGTTTTGATGTGCTTGAGCTCCAGGGAAATGTGTGTGCAGTGGGGCAGGGTTAGCTGGGACAGGTTGCAGGCTCTTCTGCCTCTGCAGCCACGGTGGAACCCAGATTTGGGAACGTCACTCACTGCCCCCTGGGCAGCTCTGCAGCCATCCCAGCTCCTGGCTCTGGGTGTGCAAGGAACCAGGGACTCCTCCTGGCAGCTCTGGGTGTGCAGGGAACCAGGGAATCCTCCTGGCAGCTCTGGGTGTGCAAGGAACCAGGGAATCCTCCTGGCAGCTCTGGGTGTGCARGGAACCAGGGAATCCTCCTGGCAGCTCTGGGTGTGCARGGAACCAGGGAATCCTCCTGGCAGCTCTGGGTGTGCARGGAACCAGGGAATCCTCCTGGCAGCTCCTGCTCAAGGCAGGGCTTCAGCAGTTTGGGAGTACCCAAAGCTTTGAGGAGAATGGGATGAACTTGCTGCACCCCAGGAGAAACCAAAGCAGAGAGGTGAGGAGGATCCAGGAGTGCTTGGTCTGTGCTCCCTGGCACCACCCAGGACAGAGGTGTCCCCCTCCCTCCCAGAGCCCAGCCTTGGCTGGGGCAGTGCCAGGGAGAGAGGGCCCAGACCCTGCCCAGCCTCCTCAGGAGCCTGCCTGTGGTGATGATGGGATGTGCTGGGATGTGCTGGGATGTGCTGGCTTTATCCAGCACAGGAGCTCTCACCTTGCAGGGGCAGCAGTGCCAGAGGGGGCCTGGGCAGTGCCCCCAGCCCCTCTGAGCTTTTTCTGCCTCCAGCAGGAACAGAGCTGCCACTGCAATGTTGCACAGGTGACTGGGGGTTGTCCCAGCCAAGGACATTTCTCCCTCCTTTGCATGCTCAGGTGTCCCTGGTGCCTCTSCAGGGGTGGCCAGGGCTGTTCACACCCACTGCTGCCCTGCTGGAGTGACACAATCAGTGGTGATCACAGCCAGTCTGCATCCCCACAGCCCTGGGGCTGCTCTGGGACTGGCAACAGGGAATGGAGCACGGCTCCTCCTCCAAGTCACACAGTGTGCTGAGGTGGAGGGGACCTGCACTAATGAGAGCAGGCTTTTGGGGCCAGGAGCAGCTGTGAGTTGAAGGTGAATAGTTTTTAACTGATTTCACTAAATAGAGGTAAACTGTTTGCCTTTCCTCTCAGGGAATGTAACAGTGGGGTGTTGGAAATAACCTGTAGTTACATCAGGRAGCTGCTGCAGGTTCACTGCTGTTGGGATGTGCTGTTTACTGTTGTTGAGGGATTTTTCCCAGCTCCTTTCCTGGGAGAGGCAAAGACAATTGCACTGTTTCCTGCTCCAGGTCCCTGCTGGGAGCAGCCCTGCTGAGGTGACCTGTTCTGGGGCATTTGTTGCTACATGGAAAGGAAGGGTAAACACCACACCTCTAATGCATGTTTTTCAGCAATATTACAATAATTTATAAAGGCATCAAAACAAATTCAACATCTATTAACAAGCTGATTTTGGAAACAAAATTTAAATTATGAGGACATTTTGGTGAAGTTGAAGGCACCTTGAAAGGAGATGGAGTAAAAATGGTTCTGCAGCCTCCTCCTCCCTCCACTGCCAGCCCAGCAGCTGCACAGCTCTTCCCTCCTGCCCTTTCCCCACATTTGGGGCAGGCAGTGGGAATCACCCTCTCTCTGTCCACATCAATATTGACTGTTCCAGGCACAGATTCTGCACATTGATTGGAAAGAGATAAAAAATTGCTTCATGTTTTTGTGTCCCGGCGAGGTCAGTGATGAGTTTTCCTTTGTGGGTTTTTCTGCTCTCAGCATTCAGCACAACAGGGCAGCAGCCCTGGAGCCCAGGCAGCCCCAGCTGTGCTGGCACAGTCCCCAGAGGTGTTCCACAGTCCCCAGAGGTGTTCCACAGTCCCCAGAGGTGTTCCTGAGCCCAGCCAAGGCTGCTGTGAGCATGGAGCTGAGGTTCCTGCTGTGTGCTGGGCTCTGGACAGGCCCTGCAGCTCCCAGGGCAGGAGCTGAAGTCACTGTGTGTAAACAAGGCCCAGGGACAGCAAAGGACAAATGCCAGCCCAGGAGAAGCTTCAGCCAGGGCTGAGCTCTTTCCTGCAGGGCTGCTRCAAGGAATTAAAACATTCATTCAGGGCAGCATTTGGACAGGGACAGACACCTTGSATTCTTACAAAGCTGGTCCTGCAAAAGGTGCAGCACAGGAGGAAAGATCTCTCAGTGCAACCTGGTTTGAGAAAAACCCATCATTTCCACTGCTCATAAAGCTGCTAAAAAAGGGAATTGCTCCAGGTGGAGTTTGCAAGTAGGAACTTTCACAGTGTCAGAGGTCAAACCCCCCWGCCTGGCTTTAGTTCTTTAGTTCTAAATTTTAACTGCACAGTGGCTTTGAACTGAAGCCAGGCTGGGCACAGTCTCCTTCTGGAGGTGACTTTTGCTGCAGCCAAGGACCCTTTGAGCTTCCCCTGATGCCATGAGCTGATATTTTGCTCCAGCTGCAAGAGGGACATGAACAGAGCTGCAGGAGAAACCTCACCTGCCTGACAGTGCAGGTGCTCCTGCCCTGCCTGARCTCTGCCCCTCAGCACTGGATAAATAAAACAGGCATCAGGCACCAGGGATGTCTGATAGCAGCCCATTCCCTTCCTCACCTTCCTTCTGGGGAAAATGCTGCTTTTAGCAATGTAAAACCAGGGAAACTTGTGTGCAATAATTGTGTGAGCCTTGCCCTTGACCTTTGGTAAATTCACTTTTGCAACATCATATTTCAATGAAACCCTCTTGCTGATACCTTTGAGAGTGTTGAAATTGTCCCTTTGCAATCAATCAGTGGAGTGGGCAGGATCCTGAATTGGATCTGTGGCAGGGCCCATACAGGGAACACAGCTCTGAGTTACTGTGGGGATTTCATGTGTTAACACAGTCCTGGGGTCACTGGCACCTGAAAATGAGGACTGGGAAATCCTGATTGATACAAGTGTCTAAATTGGGTCCCCATCCTTACAGATTGAGTAGCTGCTTCTAAAAGCCTCTGTTTTAACCTGTTCAGATCCTCAGTGGAAAGCAGAGCCCTGAAATCAAGGCAAGCCTCAGCAGCCCCCAGGGCAGGCTGTGGAGAAACACTGGGAAGAGCTTTCTGTGCACTGCCAGTCCTAAGGAGCTTTAATGAGCCTGGGAAGCTCCAACCACTGTTGGATTAACCCTTACTTTGAATTCAACATCCAGAGTTGTTGGTAAAATGTTTTCCATCAAAAGGAAGCAAGGAGTCTTCCATGGCACTGCACCAGGAGCAGGAGTGGAGCAGTCCCTGTTTCCCTGGCAGGTGTGGCCTGGCTGGTGCCCAGCTGCTGTTGGATACCTGCAAGTGTGGGAGGTTTGCTGGAGCTGTCACACGAGGCTGCCTGGCCAGGACACCACGGTCAGGGTSACTTTGTTCCTCTGCTCCTTCAGCATTGGGATCAGTTCCGAGTTGCTCATTCCTATTGCAGGCACTCCATTCACTGCCACGATTTCATCTCCACACCTGCCCAAAGACAGGAGCCACTCAGGCCTGGGTTCATCATCAGCCCTGCACCCACAGTCACCCTGAGCCAAATCATCAACCCCTCCTCCAAAGAACTTCTTCCCTTGAGTCAGAGGGGAAGGGAGAGGAGAGCAGTGCTGGTGCTGGGTGACAGCAGGGAGGGTCAGGCAGCAGGGCAGGAGCTGTGCTGGTAAAACACTGCTACCCCRGGTCAGTGCTGCAGCTCCAGGCACTGAGCTGCTCTCCAGGGCCCCTCTGCCACCATCAGAGGTGTGACAGGGGCTGAGCCCCCACAGCCCTGTCCCAGCACTCAGACAGAGCCCCGCTGAGCCCAGTGCTCCCACCAGAGCCCAGCTCCCTGCACCGAGCTGTCCCCTCCCTGCCCCGAGCCGTGTCCCCGAGCCATGTCCCCTCCCCTGTGCTGTGTGTGGCTGCCCTCGGTGCCAGGAGCAGCTCAGCGCCCCRGAGATGCCGGTGGGGTCCTGCAGCCCCACCCTGCTCCTCTCACCGAGTTAAGGCTCGAGTTAAGGCTCTTGCACAGGAGGGTTTTTGGTGCTTCTCTTGGGGTACCTTTCCTAATCCAAGAGGTTTTACACTCTGGAACCTCCAAGACTGATCTCAAACATCCCCATTCTACTTTCACCTAATTACTCAAACCCTTCACAGTTAGGTTTTAAAGGGCTGTAAATTCCTTTTCGTTGCACCTTTATGGAGAAACCAAAACACTGCTTAACGCAGGGCTTAGTTTGTTACAGGTTTGGCAACAGTATTTACTCTCAAATGAGTGCAAGACCGAGCCATTAACTTGGAGCTGAGCTCCTTCAAAAGGTCAGAGAGTCTGGGAACCCCCCAGCCCGGTGGTGGTGATGATCCCCGGGTACCTCACACCTACATGAGTTTCCTGTGCCGGAATGCRGGAGTCCCGGGCACGATGGTTTTGATGAAGAAGGGTTGGTTTCCTTTGCTTTCCTCAAAGCCTCCCACGATGCTGAAGCCCCAACTTTCCAGGTTTCCTTTCCTAAGGAGAACATCTTGACAGAAGTGAAGGTAGCTGTGTCAAAAACAGAGAAGTTATGAGGAAAATTGCCAGAGCAGGAGTTTCTGTTTTCCCTCATGGAAAGCACAGCTATGAACAGCCTCGTTTTCCTGTGTTTTGGATTTGAGACAMCCCTTTGCAAGGCATGTCAGAGGATTAATTCTTAAATCAGTCCTTTAGAAATCTTTTCTGAGTATTGGTTTGAGAGCTAAGAGGAAATCTCCGAGCTCTAAAGAGGTTTGGGACCTGCAGGACTCCTGAATAACTGGGTGAATTCTGCTGATGAACACCAGAGCAGCAGTGCCAAACCCGGATTGACAGTGAGCAGCACTACACCCATGAGAGCAGGGGATTTTATCCCCTCTGTGCCCTGCACTGGTACAAGGAAGGTTTTCAGCATCAGGGCAGCAAACGTGAGGTGCAGCAGCTGCCGGCTCAGAGCAGGGAAGGGTTTTCCTGCAGGACCCAGGATGGCAGCTCCCATAYTGAGCTCCCTGGCTCTGGCTGCCCCAGCGAGGTTTGGCTCCTCAGGGAGATGTGAGCTGAAGTGGCAGCAGCTCTGCCCGAGCAGTGGCACGGAGCCCCCGCAGCCCTGGCGGGTGACACAGGAGGTGTGGCAGGAGCGTCCCGTGTGGCCCGGCTCCATCCCGGCTCCAGCTCGGGTTACATCCTGGCACCGGAGCTGTGAAAGCGCTGCTCATCATCGCCCCGCTGAGCCATTCCAGCAGCTAAACTTTGCCTAATAAACGTTTTTGCCCCAAGGGCTTTGCTTGAGCAGTTTCAGATTTCAAAAGYCTTCCCGGCTAACTTCTCACCAGGAGAAAGATCCAATTATCTACTTTCAAACTGTAATTCACTTCTGTAGGAGTTTTTCACACACAAACACCAGGAGACCCGGCTGGAGCTCACTGATTCCCCCATGGTTTCCTTCCACAGGTACCACACAAGTGCAAAAACACAGCTCTGAGCCACGGCTGAGGCAGCTTCTGCAAATAAACAGCCCCAAGAGCAACAGTGGCAAGGGCTGCGTCAGCACAGAACATAAATAAAAACATCAGGCACATTCTCAGGGWGCTGGGAAGGGCTCTTTGCTAGGAATCCGCTTTTCATATTAAAAAGGGGCTCTAGGAAGAGAAACTTTCGTTTACTACGACCAAAAATGACTGTGGGAAAAGACTTGGAGAGTTTAGGGAAGGTCGAGGGGCAGGTTTGTGGTGCCAAGCACGCTGCTGAGCTGGCAGCTCCTGGGCCCTGCTGGAGCTGGGAGCTGCACGTGGTTGTTGTGGGMAGAGTCAGACTGGAGGCAGATAAACCCCAGGGAAGAGGGCAGCAGGAAACTGCTTCACCCCCAAGACTTCTCCACAAGCCACACACTGCACTGTGTTTTCAAGAGACAAAAGGTTTTAGAGAAAAAAGATAAATCAATCTGTAAACTTTTGTTTCTGGTACCTTTGGGATCCAGGGTGTATTGGATTAGAACATGGGCCCAGTCCAAAGCATTTGAGAGGGTATTTTACACTATCAGTGGCTGGTGTTTAACATAATGCCAGGAAGAAATCAAAGTTTCTGTTGGACAGAAACAGAAATCACAGACACAAGAGTTGAGGCTGCAATGAAGCACTGTGGGCTCAAGTGTTTCAAGGATCAAATRCACTTCCCTAGCCCTGAGCACTCATTTCAACTCACAGCTTTCAGCATCAGGTCTGGGATCAAACTAGAAAYAAATACATTCCTCTAGAAAGGGATATTTCTGCTGGACAGAGGAATAACTGAGGGGAGAAAAAGCTGAACAAACCCAAAATTGCACATGCAATGAGCTTTCAGCCTGCAGGATATTCCAGCAGTGAGGCCAGGGCAGCCAAAAGGAGCAGATGGCAGTGGAACAGCTGGTGCTGGGCCCAGTTTGGGCACATTTCTGGGGTTTTCTGTGTCAGTGTGGTGCACACAGGGTCTGTCAGGGCCACAGTGCCATGGGCATTCCCCTGCAGCACTGGGATYTGGTCCTGTGCAAAGGAAACCCAGTTTGGGATCAGGACCTGTCTGCAATGGGAACCAGAGCACAGCAGGGGAGGGCACTGGGATCTCCCTGAGCCAGCCTGAAGGGCCAGGGCCACCCTGCACATCCCCAGGTGACAAACACRGSTTCTGTGGGTGACCTGKGGCTGCCAGSTCYCACTGGGAGCAGATGGGAAAAGCARTGAGGAAGCACAGGAATTACAGCCCTTTTTGGTGCTGAAAACAGCAGGAAGATGCTGTCAGATCCCAAAGTGGGATAACCCTGCTGTGTGCACCCTGGCAGCCCTCACAGCCACAGACACAGCCCAAAGCCAGAATTCAGGCTGGAGTAAAAGGAAGTGGAGAGCAGRAAGGGCACCTGGAATCACTTCTTCAGGAGTCACATGAAGGGGGAACAGCAACACCAGCAGCAAAGGAATTTCCAGCAATGCATTAGATGGAGGKAATGTCAGGACACTCCTGAAATGAAGGCAGAGRTGCAGGAGCAGAGAAGACCCCAGTCCCTGCAGCAGAGTGTGGGGAAGCTGCAAGTCACCTGACAGCCAGAGAAATTGGGAAAGGATGAAAAGAAGCCCAGCCAGGTTTTGTCTTGCTGTAGTTCAGTGCAGCAGCAGCACAAGGAACAACCACCAGGCAGCACCTGAGGGTTTRTGCCCAGCTTTGGGCTCTCCAGGGGCAGCTCAGGGCCAGCTCACACCAGACCTGCCTGGAGCAGCCAGGCCAGTTCTGGGGGAGCAGAGGGAGCTGGGAGGAGGTGCTGGGCACAGGCCAAGGGCAGCAGACACAAAAGCTGCCTCTCCTTGGGCTGGTTTGTTGTGCATTTACAGGCTGCTAAGTAACACAACAGAGGCTTTGAGTGGYTCTTCTTTAGGTGTCTCAAGGAACAAGGCTGTAAATGATCCAGGCTCCTCACAGCAGGTTTGGCTTTGTGTTCCACCTGCACATGTTCCTGCATGGGATGACAACAGACCCTGCCTTTCCCAGTGTTTAGATGTCATTGCTGAAGGGAGGGAGCCAGAGGTTCACCTCTCCAGGAAGGAGAGGAAAATTCAAGCTTCTCTTGGAAGTGACTYGGTTAAAACCTGTGCTGCAAAGCTTTGCAGCAGGAAAACACAACTSTGCAGAATCATTTCTGCTTCATGCTGAAGATGACACAGTTACAACAGCCAAGAAGAGTTAGACTGAAAGAATGTCTGCCCCTAAGTCAGATGATCAAATTAGAAACTCCCAGACAGCCCAGGTGTTCTTGGCTTGTGTTAGGGGATGCAGGAAGAGCCACAGGAGATTTCAGTCAGTACTTCAGCAAGGACTGTATCTAACATTGACTATTTCTCWTTTAAAAAGGGGGTTTCAAGGTTTCTAAAGCATGGTTACTGTCCAGCAGGAGTGTGGGAATGATGGGTSCCTCCAGAAAAGCAGTGGAAGTTCCTTGTGTACTCATTATTCTATGATCTCATTGGCAAATGAGGCTTTCCACTGCCTTTCAGCTAAATGGGAGCACCAGGAATGCTTCCAAGTTCATCAACAAAGTAATTAATTTCTAGTGTTTGAGTGAAAGTCACCCTGTAATTAGCAGCTATCCATCCAGTCCCTAACAAACATACCTGGGCAATCCAAGCCACGTGGTCCAGAGGGGAGACCAGCTGAATCCCTGCTCCCTGATGTCCAGGGATGGCTCTGGGGAGTTCAGGGASAGGATTTCCAAGGCTTTCAGTGTGACTGAGTGGGAAGCTGCATTGGATTTCAGTGCTGAGACAGCTTCAAAGTAGTTCAGATGAGTCAAATCAATGCCATTGATGCTCAGAAGCACATCCCCTGTTGATGAAACACAATGGGATTATTGCAGACCTTTGGCTGAGGAGCCCATTTCAGCCTCAGGGGGTCAGGGAACCCTGTTTCCAGCCTCTCTGTAGTGTCCAAGTCCACTTCCATTGAAAATACCCCACAGCTCCTGAAGGATAAAGGGTCTGAGAGCCTCCCTTACCTCTCTTGATTCTGCCATCCCTGAAGAGGCATCCAATGGGCTGCACACTTGTCACATAGATAGGGAGCTTGAATCTGCTATCCCTTCCACCTCCAATTGTGATTCCCAAAGATTCCTTTGGCTCCTTTTTTATTGCAACTGTCTTCTCATGACTTACATATCCCTGAGGCAAATCCTGCAGAGCAATGACAGCACAAAATGCAGCTTCATTAATGCATTTAACAGGAGAAGCCCAGCTCTGGAAGATGACAGCATTTGTCTCCTTCACCCAGAGCATTCCAGCAACGTTGCTGGAGGGCAAAGTCAGCTTCCCATGTCCTTGCTGTGGGTGGAATCCAGAGCAGCATTTCTAAGGTGAACCATCAGTGCTGTCCTAATGACACCAAATCCATTTGCTGTAGGGAGAGGCTCCCTCTGAGGAGGGGAGTTCTGCACTGAGGAACAAGCTCTGAGCTCATCTCAARGCTGCTCATGCCAAGCTCTCCCTGACTGAATGTTTAAGCTGCAGTGAAGGCACACATTAGAGCACGGGCTGTACAAAAGGGTGTAAATGCTACTGAGGGATTTAAAAGCAGGAACCACACTGCAGCCACACAGGACAGCAAATCCCTGAGCTCCAGGGGCACTGAAACACAGCACTCTGAGCAGCTGCAGCAGGGCTGGCACTCAGCTGCAAGTTCTACACACAGATTTTCTCTCTGGGTTCAGCACAYAGGGGATTGTCCTCTTGCTCCTGCTGTTTGTTGTGCCCCACAAAGGGGTGGCAGACCCACACTGCAGTCACAGCAGCCACCTGGGGATTCTTCTCCTGGACCATAAAGGCCTCTGGCTCCACACCAGCTCAGCTGGGTGTCACTGCAACACCCTCAGTGTTGTCAASAAGCAAATCCCAAAAAATCTCATGGATGGCAAATTTCTCATTGCCTTTTCCAGACAACAAAGCATTAAACACCAGCTCTGCATCAACACTGAATAAATTTTGTGACTTTTCTTCCCTTAAGATCATGTTTCCCTATAGGTGACAAAGTGGTTCTCCAGCACCAAAAGCCCCAAACCTGGCCAAGCAGAAATGGAGCTGCTGATCAGTCCTCTGTGATAAAGCACCATCACAGAACAACACAAAGCATTCACTAAAGCAGGAAGAAGCAGCACCCTGGCCTCATTTTGCAGCCCCACCTTCTGGTAGCTGGATTTCCGTGGGTAGTTCAGCCGGCGGTGGTGCACGGGGCTGCCCCCATTGCTGCTGCTGCTGCTGCTGCTGCTGTTGGAGCTGCTGCCTTCCTCCACTGGCTCCCCCAGCTGCACCCCAGGCTGCCTCAGGATCACAAAGTTCACTCTGGATTCCGTGGTCTGCCCAGAGAAACAAGGAGTGGAAATTCAAGAGACGGAAGAACGGGTTAGRAATGAAGGACAGCCCTCATTGCCTTGGGGAGAGAGAAGGGAAACATCATTTCCTGCACAGGTTCTCCAACAGGTCCTCAATGGGATGCAAAGTCTTTTGGGATGAGCCAGGGGATGTGATTGGAAAAAAGGGAATGAGTCAGAAGGATCAGGAGTAGAGGCAGGCTTCACTCGTGCCTCCCTCCCCCACAGGTGGAAGAGAAGGTGCAAAGGGATGATTAATTCCTACAAACAACCAAAATAGTATCTTTGTTGTGCAACAGAATGAGCAGAGCTGGAACCCTGGCTGGTCCACACACAGTGACCAGGACAAGCACTGGATGCTTTTATTGCACRGGAAGTTGTTAAAACTCCTTCCCTCCCAGCTTTGTTTATCTATTGTTCASCATCTCCCATCCATTTTTCCCCAGAGTACCTCTGGTTAAACACTTCCCCAGCTGCATGCCTGGCCTTGGCAGGGCTGCAGGGGAAGTGCTCCCATTGTTCCTGCTGCTCTCACTGGGTTTGTTCCTTCAGATCACCTGACAGGACCTCATTGTGCAGGACCCACTGGGGGAAGGCCCACGTGCTGGGGGCCCTTCCTGCCCTGCGTGACACAAATGCAGTTGCTGCTCTCACTCCTTGCCACAGGAGCCTGCTGCCCTGGTGCCAGAGTGAACTCCCTGGCCTTGGAAAAGGGACTCTTTAAGTTACACTTAAGCAAGGACCTCAATTAGCCCTCAGAGGAACAGATCATGTTTGGAAAAGTGTCCCAGTTTTACCCAAATGTCACTTCCAAAGAGACTCAATGCCCAAACCTCAYGAAGCCAGTTCTGAGGCTTTGGTTGCTGGCTGCAGTGGGATCAAAAGRGTTCCTCACGTGGGAGCTGTGTTGCACACTGCACCAGGAATGCAGCAGCACTTGTGGCATGCAAACAAATTCTAAGAGGCCCCAGAACGGAAGCAYAACATGAAAAAGGACTCAGTGCTGGAACTCTGCTCCTTCTCCCATGGCACTGCACTCCTCTGATAACTGTGAGGAGAACTGGCTCTCCCTCCTGCTGACCTCACATCCTTTCTGGGATATAAACAGAATGGGATGAGGTGCATTGTGTCAGGATCTGGAGATAAAAACACAAACTGGAGGCACTTGCCTGGGGAGATRAAGAATTTAAACTGATCTATGTGATCTCTGCTGCACATGCAGCAATCCTTAATCCTTTAACTAGAATTCCTTGCCCACTCCTTCCATCAAAGTGTCTGGCATGCTGCAACAGGAGCACATTCCACAGGGAAAGACCACCCCTCTTCCAGTCATTTAGTACCTCAGAATGCTTTTAGGTCCTTTTCCAGTCTCTCTTCACAAATACAGSTACAATGCAGAGAAAGGGCTTCAAATCAGTCCCAAGGGATCTGTTCTTGCTGCCAGCCCATCCCATCTCCCAGCCAGCACCTTCAGTGGGACTGCTGGAAGCACAGGAGGCTGCCCTGATCCCTCCCTGTCTGCTGCATGAATCCAACAGTGCATCCCAACATTCCCTGTGCAAGCACCACAAGGAGATGCAATCTCCTCAGATGAACTCCTGTTCATGAGCCACTGCTTCCCCTCAGACCTGTCAGGGATGACTCACCACGGATCCCCACCACTGGTGTTTATCTTCATTTGGAAGCAGTGCTTCCCACACATCCAGAGGGGAATCACTTTCCATGAGAGAGATTTGGGGGAATGCAGCTTGCCCTGGTGTGTTCTGGCTCAGAACAGGAGCCCTGCCATCAGCCACTCACAGCCATTCCCACACAGCCTCTCTCTCCATGTCTGAACTCACCTGGATTATCTGGGCAGCAGCCTCAGGAGTTCCTTGCCTCAGATCCTGGCCATTTATTGACAGGACTCTGTCATTGCGACTCAGCTTCCCATTCTTGGCTGCCAAGCCTCCCTCTAAGAGATCCAGAATAAAAATCCCAGCCTCCTCATTCTTCCTGATCAGTTTGATCCCCAGGGGCTCGGATCTGTCTCTCTTYACCAGGGTGACGTGGATCACCTCCCCGTTGGGGGGAGTGCAGTCCTGCTGGGCAGCCTTGCTGGAAAAGCCCTTCTCCTGCAGCACCAGGAGGTGCAGCACAGGCCCTGGGTGGCGCAGGAAGGAGACAGCCTGGCAGTGAGTCACACTGCTGATGTTGACGCCATTCACCTACAAAGACAAACAAAGCACTCACTAATCAGAGCCCACRTTAATTAGGCACTGTCCACAGTGTGGGGCATGGCCGGGCTGGGGCAGGATGGAAAACTCCCTGTGCAATCTCTGCCTCTGATGCACATCAGGGAGCAAAGTTTTCTAAAAAAGAATGAAGAAGGCTGATGGAATTGGACTGTAATTGGTGAATAACTGAGCACAGGGACAAGCCCTGACCCCTCCCAGGACAACCCTGATAAATCTAAAAATGTTCACTCATTCCTTCCATGCCATGTAAATGCAGATCTGCTTTTCCTTTATTTCCAACACTCAGTACAGGCTTGGAGAAAACCCAAATCTCCACTTTTGAGTGGTCCATTGTCTACAAGCTTCTGGAATCATCCATCTAATGATGCTTTTACCAGGGTGACTCTGARAAGGCAACGTTTTGATCTGCCTGTTGTCACATAAGATTCTGTACAGCCTTTTAGGATGTTAATAGGCTCCTAAGTGTGGGACCTGCCCTATTTGCTGAGGCTGAGACATGGACAATCCAGCTGGATAAAACAGGAGTCACTCCATTGTCACCTGAGGAACCAACTCAGAGATCCCATCAGCCACTTGTGTGTGGGGGCTGCCAGCCTTCCTGATGCCMAATCCCACAGGAAAATGAGGGTTTATGGGTTGGCAGATGATTGGGCAGCCATGGCTGGAGGTGCTAACAGTTGTCACTGTGTGTCCAAGGTGTCACCCAGRGCCACACAGCCCTGCCAGTGTGGGCAGTGCCCTGGCTGTGGGTCAGGCTGGGGCTCTGCCTTCACTCTCATTTTGGAGCTGATACTCACTGCCAGTCAGCAGCTCTCACCATGGACCTGCCCATGGAGAATATGCAGCTTAAGCAACACAGTGGAGCAAGCAATTAAGAGACTTCCTAACTAGAGCAGAGAAATGGGGCTGCTGTGTGGAAACTGTCAGGTAGGAATCTTTTACTTCATCCAAATTTCAAAAARCTGTCAAATACGCAAGAGAAATATGAGTCTGGCTGGAAGGAATGCCAGAAGTGTTCCTGAGCCCCAGCAGACACACAATGCTGCTGACACAGAGATCTGATCAGTGCTCTCAAACCCTCAGCTGCAGAGATTGCCCAGCTTTTCCAGCCACTCTCCTGCCCCAGTCAAGGGAAGCAATGGGGCTACCAGGGGGGTTCCCTACCTCAAGGATGTGGTCTCCAGGAGCAATTCTTCCATCAGCAGCAATCACAGAGCCCCTCAGCACCTCCTGAACAACRATGTTCCCTAGGGGGCTGTCCTTGCCCCCCACTATCCTCATGCCCAGCTCTTCCTCGGGATCCTCCCGGTGGATTTCGATGGCGGTGGTCTCAGCCACCAGACTGGTTCTCTGAGGAAGGTCTGCTTGTGGAAATTGAGGAGAAAAAGCAACACATTAACAGAATTTTCCTTCTCACAGCAYCCCAAGATTCAAACCCCTGGCAGGCTGTGTTCAACGTAGCATCTGGAGGGAAAGCAGCTATCAGGAAACCTAAGGCCACATAAAAAGCTTAAAGCCCCTCTCTTTATTTAGAGTTGCTCCAGAATTTTTCCCATTTTCTCCTAACATTTGGTGAATTCAAACTCTTTATTGGTGTTGCTTAGGGTTTATTAAAAGGCATTCAGTRTGGTTTGGCTATATTTAGAGATTTCTTTTTCTCCTGTGACAKCTGCTAGAAGCACACTCATAACAAATTCCAGTTTCCATGATGCCCATGAGGGAAAGGGACTACCCAGCTGTAATTACTGCTCTGCAACTTCCTTCCTCTAATTTCCTTTGCTCCCCTTTCCCCATCCCCCCTGTCAAACAGGAGGAATGTTTGGCTGTTTCACAGCATACTGCAGATGAAGCAATGCTGCACTTTGAAGATGAAGGTTGTTGTTAGCAAGTGGGCTGAGATCTCCCAGCACAGGGACACTGCCTGGCAGGGTGACACACCAGGGATGCAAAACCTGCTCCAGGTGTGCTTTGGGAAAAAGCCACCAGGGAACTGGACTGACCTGGGAGTTACCTCTGTCCCAGGCACAGGGGCTGCAAGCTGAGCCTAACTTTGAGACAAGGCACTGAGGTTTCCATGCTGCTGCCTCCTACCAAGCTGGGACAAGTGCTGCCCCACTGAAGTGGAGATGGTGATGAGATCTGCAAGGCTTTCAGAGCTGCCTGCTAATCCAAAACCTAACTTGTGCTAGAAAAACACCAGCAGGGAGGTACTGACCACTCCAGGGAACTGACTGTGTATTTAACTTTCCTAACAAGATTAAAAAGAATCTGGAACACTTCCTAGTTACCAATTATCTGCAAGGGCTTTAAGTGCTCCATGTTCACATTGACAGAGACTGCCTTTGTTCCTCCACAGAATATTGCAAATRCTCACTGCAATCTTGCAGAGTTTCTCCAAATGGTTTAGTACTCTTTGGTGCTTGTGAGCAGACTCTGCCACCCCTGATGCACATGAATGCATCCCCCTTCTGCTCAAAGAAGAGATGCCTCTTGGCTGCTAATGGCTGAGTAGCATTAAGGATGTCTGACAGAGCTGGGAACACTTCAAAATGGAACTTTCTGAGATAATTGTCTCATTTGTATATTACTAAAGGTAAATCCACTCCTGTACCAAACTCTCACCTTCTTCAGTCTCCTCAAARGCTGGATTAACCAGTCCAGGCTCTGCAGTCCCCAGTGACACCACAGCAGCTCCAGAGCTTTCTGCCACAAGTGAGGAGCCTCCCCCTGGCACCTCTGGATCCCTGGGTGTGTTTGTCTCCCCCGTGGCAGGAGGATCTTCCTTCCCTCTGGAAATGGGATTCCTCTTCTGCTGGAGTTCAGATTKGTATTTCTTAAAGCCAGGACACCTGGAGAGAGATTGGCAGGGACTGTCAGTGACTGCCTCWGCCTGGCCAGTGACCCAGCACATGAAAGCTCTGACAAACCTGTGGGCAGAAGTTGGTTCCAGATCTCACCAGTGCAGTGCTGGTTTCTCAGATGATAAAACTGATTCTGATTTGACTTTCCATTTACACAAGTATCAGCTTAAGTGCAGGCTTGTTATTTTGCTACTTTTGAAACTAATAAGCAAATTATTTGAAAAAGAAGAATGTAATAGAAACAGGAGTCTCCCTTGCTAAATATTTACCTGGCAAACACTCCATGAAGAAAAGAATCCTTCTTAAATATAAGCAAACACTGAGCTCTGACGTTGTAGAGATCACTGTGAACTGAACCTTGATGCAAAGAAAGTGGCTCAAGTTTCAAGCTCAGCCTTGAATTAGGCTTTGTTTTAAAACACCAGCTACACACAAGAGCAGCAAGGGAGGACTGGGCATTTTCTGTTGCTGACCCTGGACCTGGTGCATCCCAGTCCATGCAGGTGATGGCTCTACCTGAATGGGAGCAATTTAATTCCTAACCCCACTGAGTGCTCCCCACAAAGATCCCAGGTGTGGGATGTAACTGTACACACAAAGTGTGCCCAGGATGCAGATACATCAGCAGCCTGTCTCAGCATTCATGGGTGAGGAAGAACAGCTCTTTTATCACCAGTATTTATWAAAAAGGTGACAGGTGAAGAGGTGATTAATGCAAAAACATCACTTTCAGAGAYAGGAGTAGTATTGGGTGTTTATCAGAGTCACTTTTCAAATTAAACTGAACTGTTTACACTCTGGCTAAAGAAGGCTCATCCCAGTATTGCTTCCTCTGGTTTATTCCTACTCATTTCTTCTCCTTCTATCTTCCTACTCATCTATTCCCCAAGCAGTAAAATAGCCCTGAACTTAATGACAGAAACWGAATGATCCACTTGTGCACATGTCCCTCTTAAGATATCAAAACACAAATTCAATTTGCAAATGGCAGGGAAATTCCCCAAGAAAATAAGTCACTATGTGCTTCTTMTTTCCTTAAATTTTCTCCTATCAGTTAATCTCACTTAAAACAAGAAAACACCCAAATSCCAGGGCAATTCTCTTATTTGGTTTTTTTTTTTTCTCCCTATTTTCCAGTCTGACTGAGCCCACAGCCCAGGTGAAATAGCCTCCAACCTGAGAATACTCTGTACCTAAGAAAGATACAAACAACTGTGGGATATATAAGAGAAGGATACAGTTTCCAGGCAGGTCTCTAACRTAAACATTTGGGGTGCCTCCCTCCCTGCCTGCCCTGTGTGGAACTCGTGTGCCAGAGGGATTACAGAGTGACAGGAGTTTACTGACAGCAGGGCAGATCTGCAGGGCAGAGGAAGGCCCAGCCCTGGTGTGAGCCATGGCCCTGCAGCCTGTGACCAGGACAAAGGGCTGCTTCGAGAAAAAGGACATTATAAACTCTCACTGAAGGGAAAGGGGCACCCAAGCACCTTCCATCCCTCCCCCTGGCTCTCACACAACCTCTCAGCTCATGGGGACTGAAGACAAACAAAAACCACAAGGGTACATCCTTGGCTGGAGATGCAAATGTACCCTAAGTGTACTTGTTCCCTGCTTGGCTTATTTTAAAAATATGTCATTGCCACAACAAACTACAACACAGCTGAATGAAACAAGCCTGTGGCATTTCTCATTGCTGACAAATACACCCTGCCAAGGAAGGTCTGTTCCACCTGCAGCARGGCTTGCACTTAGTTCCCTTCCCTGCCAATCATTAACCAGGTAGGAACAAGGGTTCTCCATGCACCAAGCAAGAGCTCTGTCACCTGCACTCCTTTTAAAGTGACAATATCCTGCCTGCCAACAGCTCAATCAGCAGTGAAGCACCAGAAAGTCTCYCTTCCTCGACACAAGTGGAACAGAAAAAAACAAAGTAATTTTCATTTGCTTCTCTTTCTCAACAAAAGAATGAGAGGAGATAATGGAATTATAAGTAGGTGATTCAGCAAGTGCATAATGTGCAGCTTGGAGGGACTTGCACTATTTGAATCAAAGACTTATRTATTGCACATCTTAATTGGACCAATTAAACTGGCAGCACTGCACAATCCYTTGCTTTCAGAGCCTTGACTTTGTGCCTTTCTCCTCTGCACAAGGCAAACAAGAATAAGCCTGTTTGTAACAACTCCAGAGCTGGTGCCCCAGCWCAGGACCCACAAATGGCTGGGTATTTGACAGGTTTGGTGTCTGCAGACAGCCTGAAGGTGAGCAGCTCTTCTTCRCAAGCAACTTCTCCTGCAGAGCACACACACAATTACCCTGTCCTCACCCACCCACCTCTGCAGCCTCACCCTGGCACCTCTGGAGTCCCACCTTGCCCCASTTCAGGAGCTGCTCTGACAAAGGATGGTTCTGACGAGCAGCACAAGAGCCCTGGCAATAAGAGGATGAAAAGGAAATGCACCTGTTGTGCAGGTGAGCTTCCAGCTCACAGCGCTGCATGCTCTTCTGGCACTCAGCCTTGAAGGGACACAGCACCAGCAGCTTGTCCAGCAGGTTCCTCACCAGGAGGCTGGACTTGTGGCACTGCTGGAAGGAGAGCTTCTTGCGATCCATGGGACAGAAGCTGTACTCCTGCAGGAAGTTCTCAAGGCACTTGAAACAGTACGTGTGCCCACAGGGCGTGTCCATGGGCTGCAGCAGGGGCTGCAGGCAGATGTGGCAGATGAGCTCGTCGTCCACCTCGTCCTGGAAGTTGTACAGGTGATTGTCCAGCAARGGGTGGTCCTGGCCACACTCGCAGCACAGCTCGGGCACCTGGCACACGTTTTCCTCAGGGATGGGGTCAGCCATGGCAGCCAGCACCAGGGAGGAGATTGTCACACAGCAGCTCTGCCACACACCTCTAGGGAAAGGGAGAGAGAGAGATTTCCAGCCAGCTGCCTGCTTTAAATCCAGCCAATTGAAAATCCAACCGTGCTCCTGCCTTGAGCTTCCTTGCCCAGAATCTGCACCCCACCTGCCCCCACAGGGCTCTTCCTGCCAGAGCCACCCAGGGAAGGAACAGCCCAGGGATCAGAGGATGCAAGGACCTCATTCTGCACCAGGTTTAACCACRTGGATAAACCGAGGCTTAAACTTCACACACACACCAGAGACAGACTAAATAAACCCTACCCAACACAGGGACTAGAAAAGCTGAGACAAAAACTGCATGCTGCTGAGGGAGAACAACCCAGAGAGGGAAGGGAGAGGAAAAGAAGGATACACAGGACAGTGATTTTTAAACTTCCTCTGGCTTTCCACATGATACCAAATCTTTTAAAGATGTATGTGGTGAAAAGCCAATTTGGGGACTTCTGGTTGTTAGGATTTTTGTTTTATATTTGGGGGGTAGGGAGGATGAGGCAAAAGAAGAGGAAGAAATTTCAAAAGAAACTTAAATCTAAACCACATTTCCTTCCTTTCAAGCCCACTCCCTTCAAAAAAATTTGTTTTAACAAACAACGCATTGTTCCCCACTCATCCATGCCTAAGTTCCCCCATGGAAACAAATTTCCTATAAAAAGACTAAAGCTTCCTAAGTGGAAAAAACGTAAAGAGTAGTCCACATCATTTGTTGTAAGGTTAGAGAGAGGATTGAGCCTCAGCTCCTTTCAGCCAGGGACAGCAGGATAAGGGACCAGCTGAGTCCTTGTAGCTGCTGCTCTGATTTTAACAGGAATGTCTTCAGTCACATCCATTTTGAATCTTGCCTGTTGTAATTAAATATAAAATTCATTTGAGTTTCCTAGCACATCACAGGCACAGGGATGACTGCAGGGAGGATTTTTTTAACCTGGCAGTTATTTTAATGAAGCTGGGGGGGGAGTTTGTGGTGATGTTTTGAGGAGTTTGTGATTGGTGGGGTTTTTTAAAGTAAAGAATCCCAGACTCTGAAAACAAAAGAAATTGCAAAACTGTGATGAAATGGAAAGTTTCTGAAAGATGRTGTGGAAAACACCGGAAAGCAGTGACTTTATCTGGAACAGGTAAAAGCCCAAGCAAGAGGGAACACTGGTCTGCACCAGTGCCTGGAGGACACAGCTGGCACACAGCACAACTCAGGAGGAGGGGAGACAAGAACAATAAGATAGCAGGAACAGCAAGAAAAAATTAGTCATGGGTTTCTAATAAAAACCATACATCACTCCAATTAATTGTCAAGGTAAGTCAGCTATTTAATTAAAGGGAGAACGTATCACCAACGGAATCAGCCATTTCACAGGAGAATTTTTACCCAGCCATAGGAACTTGTTCACTTCAAAAGATTAAAACATCACTGTCAAGGTTCCAGGTGCCTACAACAGGAGTTATTTGTTCCTCTCTCTGCTGCTGCAGTGCCAAGAAAGCATCTTCCCCTTGAGGGRAGCTCTCAGGCTGGGTGAACATCCCTGACTCTTCTGTTTGCATTCCCACCTTAACTCCTGCCTGGCTGACTCCAAAACAAAGCACAGCTCTCAGACAGCAGACAGCATGGAAATGAAAGCAGATGTGTCCATGCCCTCCCCTCTCAGAATCCCCCTGCTGTTTGGTGCTTGCCTCCACCTAACCAGGCAGCCCTTCTGTTTGCCTTACTGGCCTTTTTGCCAGCCTTCAGCTGATCTTGAACGATCCTACAGGTGCAAAAGGAACATTTCAACATCAGACCATCACTTAACGTCTCCTACCAATTCTAATCAATCAGCTCAGCAGCAGCAGTTAATGAAACAAGGAGCTTCCAAGGCAAACACCACCAATGAGAAATACTTGTGCTTCGGGTTGCACTATTTGCATAAAACTTTGGCAGGTGATGAAACAAATCCACTTTCTCAGCAAAAACAAACCTCACAGTAATTTTGCTGATAAACTACTTCTGTTGGGGGGGGGGGGTTCAGATTATTTACCAAATTCATTCTCTGCTCTGTGTTTAAACGTTACACAAGATGAATCCCATTGATGAGTAATTTMTGAGTAATAACTTGTGGAAGATAAAACTGTCACCACAATTTTGCTGCTCCAAGCTGATCTGCTGTCTCACTTCTAGATTCTTGAAAACAATGGGTGAAGATTTCACTTAAAGGGGCCCAGGTGAATTTTCCTTTCACACCACTGTCCCTTCAATAAGGAGCACATTCCTGCAGACACCGGGAACCCAAGGCTGACACCTCTGTGATGAAACCCAGCCCAGAGCCTTGGGCAAGGCAGGGCTGAGTGAGCAGCACGGGGAGGGCAGCAGGCTCAAACAAGCCTCCCTCGCTCAGGGACTCAGGCACAAAGCAGAGCTGCTGCAAGGGGAGAACTGCTAAAATCTCATCCAGCACAGATGTTGCTGCAGCCCAACAAGGCACAGTTGAAGTGTGTAGAAAATCACTGTTTCATCATAACAGGCCTGGCTCCCCTCAGGTTCAATGAGCCACTCTCAAAATTCAGTGCAGAGAGCCCACAGGATTCCAGCTCTGGAGGGGAGGYTGGATACAAATTCAATCCTTTACAATCCAGTCTCAGTTCTCCAGAGGCCACACCAACCCAATCAACCCCTCCATCCTTGTGCTGCCTTTTTTGTTCCATCATTCCCCATCATTCTCCAGCTTCCTTCCAGCAAAGGGTGGCACCTCCCCTGCTCCTGCCTTTCYCCAAAGTACTGSAATCTCTCTGTGGCTTTTCAATCACATCAKGAGGGAATCACAACATCAGGATGCAGCTTGGTCCCCAGTTACTACACACTGACTGCATGAAATTGTTAAAGCCTGACATGTGCTGCTCTAATGGGCTCTGCTGTTCTAAAAGGGTAATACAAGAAATGCCTCTGGAGCCAGAATTATTTGGAGCAACACACCCCAACCCTCTGTGTAACAAAGAACTGAAGGTAATACACCAGCAGAAATCTCTTTATATTTCTTAATTTCTCATCCCATAATGATTTCTTTGGGATCACCTTTATTTTTACTGTATTAAAAAAAAAACAACCCAGAATATCACTGATGACTCTTTTTTGGTTTTTTTTTAAGTAGGATTCCTGGTACTCTAACACTGACTCAAAGACTAGACTACTTTTTTTTTTAGATGACTTATCAGGTAGTCTAATCTGTATTCCTGCCAAAGCAAGACTATTCCTGACAATATTAGCACATTGCCTATTCTTGTTTTGGCTCTGCCAGGGCCCAGAGCCTCAGATCTGTCCCCCCTGGACATCTACAACTCTGTYAATAGCTCTGGAAGGGGTCTGCCAAGAACCACACCAGCACTGAACCCCTCGGCACCGTTCCTGGTGGGCAAACTGCTCATTCCCTGCTCAGCAGCCCAGACTTGGAAACAGAACTGATGACTCACTTCTACAGCTTGCAAAAAAAATAAAAAAAGTGTGATTATCTAAGAAATCTTCCCAACCCCGTGCCTGCACTTGTGGTGGGACTGAGCAGGAGCTGTGTCTGTGGTACCTGGCTACCCAAGAGCAGCATTCCAGAGTCCCAGCTTATCACCAGCATTCCCAAACACAGCTCTGCCCCCTGCTTTTAAGGCATTCCACTGTGCCCTGTTAGAGTGCAGCACAAATGAAAGTTCCATTCAATCYGGGCCTGTCTGCTCACACAATTCCAGCATTTGGTACAAGTGAATTTTGGCAATAATGTATCTACCTCAATTTTATTTTTTTGAGGGGTAACACTGCTGCTGTTCCCATTTATAAACTGAGSAATTGCATCAGCAGAGGCTAAAACAGACCCACAGAGGCAGCAGCTCCTGGGAATTTAACACTTTGTTATGGCTCTGCAGAGGAGCTCCAGGGACCTGCCCAAGGCCACAGAGGAAACTCCCGGGGAAAAGAACAACCCAAACTGAAATAAAATCAAGCCTGTTTCTATTAACTAACTGATTTCTAAAACCACAAATATGGTGAGTAATCAGAGCACATTCCACATTGCAAAACACATTGCAGCCAGTCTGCACCAAGGACACCAAACTGAAGTGTAAAACCCTTCCTGAAGGTTATGGGTGWCTAGAGAATGTCTCAAACACCTGAACTGAAAAAATCCTTTTCATAAAAATCATCAAATATTTGGTTCTCTATTACAAAAACTGTGGGAAATATTTTAGAAATGCCATGGTTTATGCTTTTGGGCAGCTGGAGGTTAGCACTAGCTGAAAATCCAAATAAAAGCTGGTTTGGGGATTGTGGGGCATGTGCCCCACATCTCCTGCTATGTAACACTTCAGTTATTATATTTATAACAACATTTCCCTGGGAGACTGGAATTGCAACATTCCAACTAAAGGCTAAACAATTAATTAATTTTTTTGGAGGTGGACAAAACAAGCCAGCACAATCTGGATGAAGATGGCTGAGGGCACACACCGGCAGGGCACCGACCACACCTAAAAGCAAGTTCCAGATGGATTCTGATGGAGCAAACCAAATCCCCTAGAAATAAAACATGAGAAAAAGGGACAGAGCTTTTCCTTCACTTTCTTCAAACCRTTTTCACTCAGTTAAGAAGTTTTGTGTCCCACAGACTGGTATTTTTTTCCATTCCAGAGAATGAAAATGTGTTCTGTAACAGGGGGATTTTGCTGAATTTCATCCCTGCTGTGGAGAAGGGTTCATGAAATCAGACAGGTTTTCTAGCACAGGCACCACAGTCCTGACTGAACACTTCCAGTGTGTYACCACAGCGTTTCACAACCACCACTGAACTGTCCTGAGTTTACAACAGTGGCACAGAAAAGTGTTGAAATWGCAGAGAATTTTTATAAACAGTATTGAAGGAGGTCAATTTTACAAACAACCACAACACCAAACCCTAGAATGGTTTCAGGTGGTTGATAAAATTTCGTATTACCTTCATTATTTTCTGATAAGGCTGAAGATCAGGCCACTGAATGTAAAAGTCTTCTGGAAATGGTGCATTTATGCAGCTAAATAAGAAGCTTTCACTAACTGAGCTTGCCTTGAAGTCACAGGATTTCTAATGAGCCACCTCCAAGATAAACTGCTCAGCACTTGTGTGAACATTTTGATTCAGAAACTCTAAATTGAAGCTGCTTTACTGTAATCAATATCAAGAAAAATGGAAATTTAAATTTCCATTGTCCCCATCATTTTTWATACCCATTCTTTAACCATAAATGTGAAAATAAGTTGGATTTAACTCCCTGGTGTCTCTGTGCTCATTAAACAATTTGGTATTTTATCTGCCTCAGCTTCTGGGCAAGTATCTGTTTTCTCCACCAGAAAACAGAAAGCCAATTGTATTTTCATTAATTATCATCAGAATCATTACCCTGTTAAACCAGAAAAGGGTTATTATCCCAGGAAACCCTATCCTGAGAGATGAGCTAAAAGGCTTGAGTAGAGCAGGACAATCCCAGGGAGTTTTCTGCTGAGCAACTTCTGCAGGATCAGCTCTGCAACATTGATGGATTTCCATTTTTAACATAACTCACTTCCAGACAGACTTATAAAACTTATATAAAAATCCTCCAGACTTTTATAAAGGCCTGTCTGGTTAGTACATCTGAAAGCTCAACACAAGGAAAGATCTGTAATACTCAGTTTAAAAATCTTGCTAGCAATCAACAGCTTAAATTGTGAGCATTTTTAATTTGAGGAGAATGAAAAGCTGACATGAAAACTTAAGAAGCTGGTACTTGTAATTTATTTCTCTCACTACCATATGCTCAGAACATTTGCTTCTCTCTCAGTTAATGATTGCACAGAACAGTAACTGTCTCACAGGACCCAGAGTGTTAAAGTATCAGGGATAAACAAATGCAATCTCAAAAATTAATCCTAAAGGATCAGGGCTAAACAAATGCAATCTCAAAAATTAATCCCAGTTCTTTCTGCAGAGCAGGAGGTTCTGGTGTTACCATTCTGTTAATATTATCTGGGCAACAAGAGGCAAGAAATTTCCTCTCTCCTCCCTTCTTAAGGAATGAAGCTTTCCACCTACACTCTTCTTCAAAAGGGGATCCAACAGTGACTATTTTAACACAGTGCTCAGAAAAATGGATACATTAAATGCCATCAAATTGAAGACAAGTGCTGCAGAAAAAGTTGTTTTATTGATGTATTTCTTCCTGCTTTCTCACCCTTCCACGACATCCACCCTCCTTTCTACAGCATATTCCACACAAACATGCAAGTTGCTCATTTTGTGCTCTCAGGAATTCTTCAGTCACTTAAATCAATTTGCTTCTTTGCAGAATTTAACCCAAATATTTCTATGGAATTATTACCTCCACAGGGGTGGATTGCCTTTATTTTTTTTTTCTATTGTATCTATAATCATCTCTCTCCAGGAAATTAAATACTCCCACCTCCACCCTCACCTACATTTTCAATTTGGCAGCTATCTGCAACTCTGTCCCTAAAAATCACTTTGATGTTTGTGGGAGAAGCTTTCTACAAAGAAAGAAGGAACMCAGTGCTATTATTTAAGGACTTAATCAGTAATTAATAACCAAAGCTTCTCCTGCAACTCAAACAAAAAGCCCAAAACCAAACACAGAGGGATTAGGAGATGTGATGTTAAGATTTGGGTTCATCTGAATATCTGGGAGCACACTCACTTTCCAAAGAGCTGCGTTTGCTTCTGGGAACACGAGGTAAAGATCAGGTGTCTCAAGGCTATACATGAGTATCAGATGCTGTTACCTCATCACTGGCTGTGTGTCTGCCTCCAAATTCCTTCTTTAYAGAGAGCTGAAAGCAAACCTGCACASCACTGTCTGTTTGTGATGTGTATTKGTCRTGCAGGTCAGAAACAGGCAGTGCTTCCTCAGCACAGCACTGCCAAAGGTACAGGGGAAGCAGCAGGCTGTGCACTGTGTTTTATAGAACTGGATGTTTCAGAAGTCCCTGTTTGAATATCCTCACCAGGGTGGTCACATCAGAGATATTTCAAAGCARTGTGAGAAGGGAGGAGGCGGGAAGAGAGAGACTCTTGCTTTTGGGAGACAAAAGGTATTTCTGTAGCTCTAAGCCTTGCTGTCTTGTGAGAAACTCCTACAGAGCTTTAATCTTTATCACATTCTATCAAAGTGCTAYGTTAAAATTAATTTCAGTTAAAAGAAATTAATCTTGGCTACTCTCAGCCTTAAGCATGAAAAAACTCATTTTCTAAGTTAGTTAAAACACAAACAAGGAACTCTTGTTTTCTACAAAACTTTACCACAAGCAATCCAGCAGCATGAAAGCAGTTTTGCACCTGGAGATGAAATATTTCCTATCAACAGACAYGGTTTTTAACATCAGAAACACCAGATTAGGGCTTTGCTGCAGGATAAAGTAGCACAGAACTCCTCATTACCTGGTCCAAGTCTCAGTTTCAGTAGCACTATTTTTCCACAGGCTGGCACGTGGAATCTCAGCTCCACAAAATAAACCCGAGGCAGGATGGCTGAGAGTCATTCCAGAGGGACCAGCACATTTCCCCTGGCTGCTCTTCTGTCCCAACACCTCCTGTGCCCGATGCCATTGATGACAGTAGGGTGACAGCAGGACACACTACCCTGCTCAGATTTCCTTTCACGGGGTAAGAGGGCTTTTTATGCAAAGTACTTTCCAGCCCAAGCTTGTTCACACTAACTAAAAAAGATGAATTAAGAGCTAATTAAGTCTGTAATTCCCCTTTACATTCCATCTCACCCTCAGATAGTGGTAAAGGGGAAAGAAAGAAAACAAGTTACCTTCATCTAAACAAAACAAAACCTTCTCAAACTGTGGCTCCCCAGGGCAGCTGCAGCTGAGTTTGAWGTGAACTTAAACTCTGCCAGTGCCTCTGGGTAGGCAGAGCTGCTGCAACCAGAAGCTGAAATGCCCTTCACCACAGGTGACAGCTCCTAAGTAAATAATGAAACAGCAGAAGTCAAAACAATAAAAAATAGAAGTCTCTGGATTAAGATTACCTTCCCCTAGAGACAGGCAGAACAGTATTAGATCTCATTTTCAGAAGATTTGAGACATATTCTGCTGYTGAAGACACCTGTGATAATGGTTCATGAGCTTACACAGTTGCACATGGAATTGAAGGTGCCTTTACATCCAATTTCACAGTTTCTCCTGGTGTATCCTACTGACTCCAAACAACCCTCACAGCTGGGGGAAGCAAAGCTGCAAGAGGCATTTTGTATTTGGGATGTGCTTCTTTCTTTTCAAATCTTATCCCGATTTAAGGCTGTGTCCAAGCTGCTCCCAGCAGCAGRACTTCAAAACCCATTGTTATCCTGCCGTATGGGGCACATATTTGCCATATGCGTGAATTGATAATTATATTTTCCCTTGTTCTAAAAATAAAYCTCAAATGGGAGTGGCTGTCTCATCAGCTAAAGGAGCTGAAGCAACAGAGCAAAGTCCTTGAGCTGTTCCCAAATCAGTGCAGCAGCCACATTCCTSCCGAGGCGGCCGTGAACGACCTGCGCTGCTGCTGTGGSGAGGGAAGGGCAGGAATCTCCTTTYCCCTTGTYCACCCCCCGGAGAYTGGGACTRAAGCAGCCCCAGGTGCTGCTCTCACAGGGAACTGGGTTTCASCCTAAGGAATAAAAGGCCCAGGAGAGCCATTCTATTGATTTTTATGTATTCTCCTCGAAATAATCACGCAGCAATTTTTGTTCCCGATCAGTTGTGATCGTGTACAAGAGGAAACCCTCAGTTCCCAGGGCAGGGACTCCCGCCGTTATTTATTTGCCGTGTAGAGATATGCAATAGCATTTATTAGGTGAGAAGAATTTGTCTTTTATCAACCTCCCCACCCTTAGATAAGTCTGAGAACTTTACAAATAGGGCTGCTCACTTACTGGGCTTTCAGCAACGGCCACACTGATGTCACAGTGAGTCCCTTGAACCCTCAGGGGAACAGGGCRAGTTTTATCTCAACTCCTTTTCAACTGTCAGAAAATCAGCTTTCAAAGAGACTCTGCTGCAGCTGTTTACAAAACGTGCATGATTTAAGGTGCAGGCAAAGAGTAGGCAAAGTTAGACAACACTTTAAAAAAATACATAATCCCTTCTAGTGCTTCYCTTCCAGAATATTCCAAATACGGAACACTGCAGTCTCCAAACAAAATTTGCAATGGGAACCTCTAAACTTAGGGGATCACTATATAAATATATATATATTAAAGAATTTTTAAAAAGCCTTTGCCTGTAAGCTGCTGATTGTCTCTCCAAATTTGTCCAGCTTTATTCCATTTCCCTCCTTCAAGCCTTAAGTGCTTTTTCCTGGACCAGCACAGTAATTCTTACTGCTCATTTATCTAAATCCCCTCTAACCCTTTAGATGGCTTGTGAGATACTGACTCATGGGCAATTTCTTATCTGAAATATCAGAAAAACTGCCTGATATTTTCAAACTTCATTCTGTCAAGAAATTTCAAAGCCAAGAGCAACGTTTTAATTTCTATAAGTCAGGGACCATAAACTGATGAGGGATTGTCAAATGCAATTCCTAACAACTGTATGAGCAGCACCACTAAAGTAAACTGAGAAGGAAAAGCCAAACAAGAGGGTTTTGTACTAAACCAGCAAAACATATTCAGGCCTCTGAGTAAGGCAACAGCTGCAACTCCTCTGGGGAGATCCACACGAGCAGAATGAAATGATGCAGCTTCATTTTCAAAGCGAAATCAGTGGAGCTGTTACAGCAGGAAGTTTTTATTTTTATGCAGAAAATAAGATATATATGGCAGTGCAAGGAGAAGAGAAATTACAGCAGGGGTGTTTTGTGAGCTACAGGTATTTTATTATGCAGTGATGTTTATTCTTTTAGGAATGGAAGTCTCGGACTCTACAATCCCATAAATGTGTAAATTCTTTTTTTAACCACATTTGGGGAAGGACTGCACAACCATAGTTTACAAACCCATGAATTAAAATTTCTAGGAGTTACTGGAACTGCCATTCAGGGAGCACTGAGTTTATCCAGAATCAATCTCAACCTGTTTCATCGGGTATCTTCAAACTCCAGGGAATTTTTTTGGAGGTCATGGAGCTGCCAGGTCCCTTCTGGAGCTGCTTCTTCCACCTTCTTAAGCCCTCATTCCCCAGGCCATACGGTTGGGTTGGTTTCTTACCTCTTGCTCACCTCCCTCAGTAATCATTTAGTTAAAAACTTGAAGTTTGTCCTTCAACAGATGTTCCTTTTTGCTGCACACCACAGGTCCTCCTCTCCTGCTCATCCCATGGGTTGTATGCCAGGGTATCACCGTTATTTAAATGASTGCCATCTGCACCCAGCCTGCATGCTAACACTGACACAGGGAGAGTGAAGGTGTGGATTTCCAGCACAGCTGAGTTCTCCAGCTGGGGAGTCCCCAGAGAAGGTTGGCCTCCTGTTTATCATTTCCCTGCTCCATCCCCAGCCATATGACCCCTTTGTTCTGCCCTGCACAAGCACTGGTGCTGTTCTGACTCCATAAGCTGGTCCAGGGAGCAAATCCCTTTGGGGGAGGGAATAAATATTCCCACTGCCCTAGGCCCTTTCAGCAGCAGACACACTACATCTGTCCAGGGAAATCGTGAAAGATGGCTTGGAGTGTGCAACTTCAGAGAAAGAAGTTTTGTTTTGAAGGAGCCATGTGTGCAATCTGCTCTGCCTTCGCTGGAGAGCTGCCAAGAGAGCTCCGGCATCAAGGACAAACGTCAGCGCCGTCCCTCAAAGGCACAGCACACAACTGGCACTGCTGCAGGAGCGCTCCAGTTCYCTCCACCACCCAAACCTCGGGCTGCTCGAACCCCCAGGGGCTCAAGGATTACACAGGACAACTCTGGCGTTCTGTGACAGYGACAGAAACTTCTCTGGGCTGCCAATTATCTCCACTGTGTCCCTGCTGCGACACAACCTCTGCAAGCAGAGACCTCCCCTACCACTYACATGTGCACTTGAGCTGGAATAGTTTTTCCTAAGGAAACTTTGTGTYCTGGTCCTTTTGCTTTGGCTAAAAAACTGGAGTGGAAGTTTAAATATGACACTTTTTCGGCCTGGTAAGCAGCAGGGAAGCTCTCATTTTGCATTTCTTACTTTCCCGAGGTAAAGTAGGTCCCAAAAGCCGCTCAAGGAGTTGAAAGTGCCGTTTCAAGCGGGGTTGAAAGCAAACTAAGCCTGCAGTGCCACCGAAAGGGGCAGTCCCGCTGTCCCTGCCACCTCCCGCACTGGCATCAGCTGGCTGCTGCCTGGTCTGCTCCTTCTCCATCAGATCTCTCTCCTTCTGACATCATCCTCGAGATAACAAGTGCACCCAGCCAAGCAGAGCAGGACCACTCACCCCTTCAGCAGCACACAGCYTCACCCTGCTTTACATCCCTCATTAAAAAACCATTCTTATATAAAAATCTTTCCAGACAGATGGCTGCTCTTGGAGCTAAACTTAGCCTTATCAACACCTGTACTTCYTACCTTTAAGGTATTTCCAAAAAGTCCACATCCTCACCTCGCCGTGCTTTATTTATCTCAACTTCTATTTATAGGCTCTTATCCCCCTGCATTAATTACCAGCGAACTCGCCGACTTTGCCGCTCTCCGTCTCCTAGCAAAGACATTTTTGCCCCGCTGCCTCCCTGCGACCCCCACAAGCAGAAAATCGCCGGGTTTGGTGGGTCCTGCCCAGGCAGGAGCCGTGAAGAGTTAAACCCTGGGGCCGGCAGCCTTCACCTGGGCTGCCCGTGTCACTGATAAGGGACATTGGCTGCGGCCCCGCGGTCACGGCCGAGAGCCCTCCGCTGGGAGAGCGGGGAGCACCGGGGCCCACGACCCTGGACCTCAGCCCAGCGGGACCCTCAGGGACCCCCGCATCCCCCCTCAGGGACCGCCGTGACCCTCAGGGGACCCCGAATCCCCCCTCAGGGACCGCCGTGACCCTCAGGGGACCCCGCATCCCCCCTCAGGGACCGCCGTGACCCTCAGGGGACCCCGCATCCCCCCTCAGGGACCGCCGTGACCCTCAGGGAACCCCGAATCCCCTCAGTCCCGCGGGACACCCCGAACCCCTAAAGACACTCCGCATCCCTTCAGCCCCGGTGGGACCCCCCCGAAGCCCCTGAAGGGACTCCCGCGTTCAGCCGGTCCGGACCCCCCGAGCTCAGCCCCGAGTCCCTCAGGGAACCTCAGCCCGGTGGGAGCCCCGCGCCTCCTCAGTCCCCACGTCCCTCAGTGCCGGCGGGACCCCCGCGCCCCCCACACCGTCCCCGCTCACCTGCGGCCGCCGGGGGCGGGAGAGGGCTCGCTCGCCCCCGGGATGAGGAGGGAAGAGGCGCTGGAAGCCCAGCGCCAACCCGGCCTGCGACAGCGGCGAGCGCGGCGCCTCCACCAAGTTTCCGGGCGGGGAAGAAAGTCGAAACCTACGTGAGAGGAGGAGGAGGAGGCAGCGCAGCCGCCCAGGTGTCACTCGCTCGCCCGGCACGGCTCAGCCCAGCCCAGCCCTGCCCTCCCCTCACCGCCTCCGCCTCCTCCTCCTCTGCCGCTGCCGCCGCCGCTGCCGCCTCCCCGGGCCGCGCACACCCCGCGGCCTTGGCCCGCCCCGCCAGAGGAGCCGCGGGGCTGGGGCACATCCCGGGCCTCGACCGCCCGCTGCCCTCAGGGCATCCCCGCTGTCCTCGGGGCACGTCCTGACCCCCGGCTTCCTGCTCCCCTCAGGGCACCCCCGCTGCCCTCAGGGCATGTCCTGGCCCCGGCTTCCTGCTCCCCTCAGGCATCCCCACTGCCCTCAGGGCACGTCCTGGCCCCCGGCTTCCTGCTCCCCTCAGGGCACCCCCGCTGCCTTCAGCGCAGTTCCCCCTCGAGGTAGTCCCGCTGCCCTCAGAGCATTCCTCCTTCCCTCAGAGCATCGCGGCTCCCTTCGGGGCATCCCTGCAGCCCTCAGGGCTATTTCCCTTCCCTTCCTTCGCGGCAATTCCCACAGCCCTCGGGAAAATTCCCWCAGCCCTGGGGGCGGTTCCTGCGGCCCTCAGGGGAATCCTGCTGCCCTCAGAGCAATGCTGCTCCCCTCAGTTCCATTCCCGTCCCCCTCAGGGGCAATTCCTGCTCCCTTCAGGGCATCCCTGTTCCCCTCAAAACATTCCCTCTCCCCTCAGGGGCAATTCCCACTCSTCTCACTGGAGCCAGGGAGCATCGATTTCTCTGTTGTTTCTCTAAACTTCAAGTAGGTCCAGGTTCCAGTGTTCCTGTTGAGGCAACTCCTGGGAACTATCCTGCTTCAAACCAGCAAAATGACAAACCACACACGTGGGGTTTAAAAGTTTCCAAGCTGTGTTAGCGCTATGTCCAAGCTTRGAATTCCTCCCAAAGGAAGAGACCAGCACCACAAGACCCAATCCATAATAGTTTTTGGGTTGTAATTTCTTTCTCTTCTTTATCGCACAGCCTTGGAATTGCCCTTTCTGTAGACGAGAGGGTCATGAAGTAATAAAGAAGATGACGTTTCTGACAATAAAGAAAATAGAACTTTAAACCAGCGGTTTAGAGGAGGATTTATTAGGAAGGRAACCTTTGTACACTGAGAGGTAATGTGGTGTAGATGAAACAAGCACACGCCTGTCTGCATTTGATCATTTAGGATATCTCAGAGTTGCTGATACAGACCTAAATGGAGGGAGGAGAATGTGCTTTCTATGTCCTGAAAAGACCTTTAATAGGGCTGTGGATCTGTGTTATTCAATAATATTCAATAAATGAAAGAMGAGACCATCTTTTATTTGGCATCTGGAACTAAATGRTCTTTAAGGTCCTTTCCAATCYAAGCCATTCTATGATTTTTATCTCAGTTTTTAAATTCAGTTTGTCTGTTTTGTGTCAAATTTCCTATGGAGTCTTTCTGGTTCTTTGCTGCCTCATTAATTCATTCTGTTCCCTGTTTTTTGTCTGTTGAAGTCTTCCAATGAAGGGCTGTGAGCTGTGCTTGGGAGTGACTGAGGGATCTTTCTGTTGCACAGGTGAGACTGTAGGAGGTACATCATGTACTGAAAAAGCAGCAAGGCCCTTTCATKATTTTATCTAGATTATTGCTGGAAATCTAATGCAGTTGAGGCACGCCAACAATCCATCTTTGCCCACATGAGATCCATGTTTCCACAAAGTGTAAGGTGTTTTTGTAGGGCTCAGCTGAGAAATASGATCCAGCTTTGCAAACCCATCGATTTTGGTTAGGATAAATTAAATGTCAGATAGGATTTCCYCTGAAGCCCCAAGGCTGAGGAGGCTGGGTAGCATCCATCACATCATTATGAACAAAAAATATCTTGGGAATAAATCTGGAAGTGCATTGCCAGCTCAGACATGAGCAACAGAACTTGGTGCAGAGACATCAGGTTGGGTCTGCACCCCAGCCTCACAGCTGAGCCTGAACCCATTAACCCAGAGCTCATTTGTACTGAGCAGGCTGGCCTGTAAACAGACAAAGGTTAAGCTGAGCTCTGTAGAGCTGGAGARCTCCTGAGGGGAGAGGTTTAAACCTTAGCACAGACCATTCCCTCTTCTGTGCAGCTCCAGGGTGAGGACAGGAAATGTGTGGGTGAACTTGGGGTATTGGGGAGACAAACCCCAGGGAAATCTCATATGGATGCAAATCTTCAAAATGAGGAATTCTGTCAAGCTAGCACTTGCTGGAGATTTTTATCAGCTCTTTCTGAGTGGACAGTGTGACCATACATAATTAAGACCTGGTGAAAGTTTATTGTATAAGTGTGCTGGAATTCTGGTTTGGTTTTGTAATAAAGGAATCCCACTGAGTCATGGCTACTGAATGGACTCATAGAGGACACAGGTCTCTTCTGCAGAGCTAACACAAATGTAAGGAAGTGAAATTAATTTGGTTTTTAGCCCAGGCAAAAGAAGCCACATCTTAAATAAGGCTTGTCTTGATGACACGAAGGCTTTGCTGTATTACTGGTTCCTACCTGCTCCTGTTCCTGCCCTGGCAATGAGGCACAGCAACCCTTGAACCAGATCAGGACACTGATCCAGCTGAAAAACAAGCCAGGTGAAAAAAATCTCTCTAAATCTATTTTATGTTACATATATAAACACATTAAAAATGGATGGATATATTTTTAAAGCCAGATAGAGTTCCCCAATATAGTTTGTAATTCAGAGGTGGAATGAGATGACATTCTTCCCTAGAAATGCTAAGGAAGCAGTCAGAAGAGCAAAGTGGCTAAATATGAAACTGATCCTGGTGAAAAAGGATCCCAACCACAGCTGATTATTCAGTTTGCAAAGTGTAAATTAATTGCTCCACTGGATTGTTGTGCTGGCAGTTAATGTGTTGTGTAAACCTGAAGAGAAAGCTCAGATGTGTTTTGCATGGAAAACATCTCAATATTTGGGAGAGAAATAGTTTCTGGGGTAACACTAAATAGTGACTTTGGTTAAATTGATGTTGGTGAGAATCTCAGTCAGCTGTGCCTTCTCTGGCACCTCTCACAAACCCCACACTCTGGTCTTCACTACTGATTTTGAAACACCAAAGTTCTGCACAACTCGAGTTTTTATTTACTACCAGTTCTGCTTAGTTACTGGTGTAGTTTTGAGAACAGCAAAGACTCTCTGTCACAAAATCCAACAATCTCAGGTCGAGTTTTATCTGCTTTCACTGCTGCTAATTTCCTGTGTGTGATTTGTACAGTAACCACTGTGTGGGAAAGATTATTGTCCACACACCAGTGCAGTGCTTGTGCCAGGGTTAAAATGCAGCTTTCTGGCAAACAGAATTAAAAATATCAACTGAATGAATTTGCATGTTTACAGGTTATTAATTCTTTTATTTCGGAAGATTCAGACAGCTTTTTTTTTTTTTTAATCTGAAAATAGGTACTCAATAAGCAAAATAATTGGAAAAATAACAGCAGGAAAATTGGATRAGAAAGCAAAAACACATCACACAAAGATTTATAGGTAAGTTTAATCCCATTAAAGCTGCATAAAACTTGGTAACTGTGTGTGTGGCTGTCCTCTTGTGGGAAGGTGCARGGAATATCCAACTGCATGCTATTAATTWGGGACTCAACTTTGATGTTCCATCACAAACAAACTGAAATTCCCAACCCACACACAGGAATGTAAACACAATTAAAAAACAAATCCCACAAACAAGGAGAGAGAGTCATCCCAGGAATTTATTATTAAATGCCCTGGAATCTCCCTTTTGTTGAAAGGAGTGGGATGGAAGCACGTGTGCATGAGGACCAAGGGCATTTTGGTGAACCCAAGGTCCCAAACACTTTGTTGGGATTCATTCAGCCAGATTCTGTAACTTTTTTTTGTTGCTCTCACAGTATTTTGTTRTGTTTGCTGCAAATCATTGCTACCTGAGCACTGCAGACTGTGTTTTACAGGGAGTAGCCAAAGTCCCAGTGTTTGGAATTTATCAGTGGGAGCAAACAGAYTACTAAGAAATAAAACACAAGAATCTTGTGTGTGCTAGTAATGACTTAGGACTATTTTACATTATCTTTCCTCGTGGTGTTATATTAACAGTGGGCAGTTATTAACAATGTTGGAGTACTTTACTTGATGGATCTGTAGGATGTTTTTGTTAGATGTAAACAGACTGATTCTCTGCTTCCAGAAAAGTGCCTGTTGGCAGATATAAAGAGGGCATCTGGCTTTTCTTAGGATGGGAAAAACCCATCTGGCTTTTTGCAGAGCAGATATGGTAATATAGGGATTAAAAAAAAAAAAAAAAAAGAAGAAAATCACTTTCTGGGTTTGCTGTTGTGAATAATATTGATGCCTGTCCCTTAATTTTYAAATGATACTGTTGAAATGCTGCAGCTGCTTTGTAACCAACTCAGATTTCTTTTTATCATAATGCTGCTGTTGCAGTATTTTCAGTGAGAGTACAGAAATGCTTCACCTACCAAGAAAAGATACTGTAGCAAAAAATAAAATAATATTTCATTAAGCCAATTAAGGTGCCACTGAATTCTCCTTTATTATTTTACAGGAGTGGACTTGAACTTCGTGGTGCTTAGCTCAAAAGCCTGATTACCTTATTAATTTCTTGAAGAAAATAGATAAGGTACCAAGTTTCCAGCAATTATTTCTATATAGMAAGTATRGTGCTCAATTTACTTTATAGCCTGTAATTRCAACAGTATTCTCTTAGTTAAAACTGATAACAGATACTGAGGAGATTTGATCCAGTTCAGGAATATTATCTATACAGTTTGTGCCTGGAAGGTACTGGTGCTCTCTGATACAGAGTCTGGAGTAAATAWTGTGTTCCTGCAGGGTTTAGAATTTGACCTCCAGCCAGTTCTGTTCTGCTAACTGGTTAAAAACAAACCTGATTTTCTGTCTGTGTTTATGAGCTCCTTGGGCAGCCAGGCCAGAGGAAAGGGCTGTGTGTGTCCAGGGGTGTTATCCTGTCCCTGACAGGAAACACTTCCCCTTGGGCTCCCAAGTGAGGCTGTGCAGCCCTGATCTTCCTGGAGAGGCAGGAGCCACGGGAAGTGTGCAGCACTGCTCCTGGGGGAAAACTGCCGGGAGTGTTTGGGACCTGCACTGCTCCTGAGGGTGAAGCTCCCTTCCAGGGGTGTTTGGGAGCAGCACTGCTCCTGGGGGAAAACTCCTGCCGGGAATGTTGGGGAACAGCAGTGCTCCTGTAGGGGAAAACTCCTGCCGGGGGTGTTTGGGACCTGCATTGCTCCTGGGGGAAAACTGCCCGGAGTGTTTGGGACCTGCACTGCTCCTGGGGGAAAACTCCTGCCAGGGGTGTTTGGGTCCTGCACTGCTCCTGGGGGAAAACTCCTGCCAGGGGTGTTTGGGACCTGCACTGCTCCTGGAGTGGAAAACTCCTGCCGGGAGTGTTTGGGTCCTGCACTGCTCCTGGAGTGGAAAACTCCTGCCGGGAGTGTTTGGGTCCTGCACTGCTTCTGGAAGGGAAAATTCCCTGCCAGGGGTGTTTGGGAACAGCACTGCTCCTGGGGGAAAACTCCTGCCTGGAGTGTTTGGGTCCTGCACTGCTCCTGTGGGGAAAACTCCTGCCTGGAGTGTTTGGGACCTGCACTGCTCCTGGAGGGGAAAACTGCCAGGGGTGTTTGGGAGCAGCAGCAGTGACCATGGAATACAGAGCACAGTGTGGCATTCCTGGAGCATGTTCAGGGCTTGCTCTGTCATTACTGCAAGGTAACAGAGCACCTTTATTTCTCCAGCATAAATGCAAAATGCTCAGCAGGTGTGAGTTTGGGGATTTTATTCCCTTCCATTTGGAGTTGTCTGCCAGAGGAAAATGCTTGGCCCAGGCTTCTTCCTGCTTCAGCAAGGGCTGCTTGGCCATCCATACATTGTGTTGAAAACTAAACCAGAGATCCCCTTGGTTCRTGCCACCACAACATCTTTCAAAGCATTTGCAAAAGCAGAATCTTTCAAGGTGTATCTCATTTACAGCCCACACCTGGGCTCAAGAAGTGACTGCAGCAAGTCCTGAGTGTCAAACCAGCCATCAGCAGTGGGCTCAGGAACGTGACAGCTGTGCAAAGAATGGTAAAGGATAAAGATAATGATCCTGAAACTCATAAAAACTGACAGGTTCCTCTCATCACTTCTTCATCCACAGCTTGCTGCAAGCCCCTCAGCACAGCAGGTGCCAGAGCAATTTAAAGGTGAATTAGAAAATATCTCCATAGGGATTACTCCTTTGGTGTCTGATTTTCACTCACTTCTGGAACAGAAGAAAGGCTCAGTGTCCATTTATTTAACAGTGTTTAGCACCACCCTCCAACAGAGTGAAGAACCATCTCAGTATCAGGAAATGTCCAATGTTTGTTAGAGAGGCAAAATGTACTGAGATAATTTGACATTTCTTTKCTCCCTGGAGTTTTCAGTTACTAACGTTGCCCTGTTAGGAATACCTTAGGTATTTACAAATCAATTTTTAATAACAGTAATATACATCCCAAAGGAATGTGGGATGKCTGCAAGTCTCATCAAGCTCCAACACAGATCTGGAGCCACAGTAGTTAAACACACTTTTCTTCAAAACTCTGCTCAGGCAAAGTGACATATTTCTAGTGAGACTCTTCAGTCTACACCAAAAAAATAGACATATCCTGAGGAAAAACAAGATCCATCCAAATAATTGCTATGTGCTGCAGCTGGAGCTCTGTTTCCAGAAAATAGCTAAATATAAACATTCCTGACTGGATGGGTGGGAAGCCAAGGCTGCCTTGCAGCACAGATACCCACTAAATAGGATTATCTAGTAACAAGCTAATCCACAAGAATTCATTCTGCACTGAGAGGAGATCAGAGAAAGAAGCAATACAGCTGCTTCGAGTACAATTATGTAATTAATCAGACTTTGAAAACGCCACTGTGGCCTCTGCTAGGAGTTATTTCTCACATTCCTAGACCAGGCTGCTTTATTTCCAAATCCAGAGGTTCCATTTTGTTAGCTGTCAGTCAGGAATTCTGCACCATCCCAGGTGACCTGCAGCTCTGCTTTTCCTCTGCTTGCTGCAGTGCCACTGGAGATGATGGGAGAAGGAGCCACAACTTCGGTGCTGCTGTCCCAGATTCCTTGGAAAGGACACTGCAACCCCAGCTGTAGGACTTTACATAATCTTTGTACTTGTACATCACTTCTGCTTTTCTAGGTGACCTCTAAAAGAGAAATCTGAAGTGTCACAACAATAATACAGCTGCAAAAATAGAATAAACCTTTCACAGGAATTCTTTAACACAGTTCTGTCACAACTTGGAGYTGGGTTTTGGCAGACCCAGTCATTAAACCTTACACGTTTCTGTGACCTGTACTTCTCTCTTCTGGAGAAATGTAATTCTGCAGATTCTGAATTCTGTAATTCTGAAATTCTGGATCAGATGCCATAGATTTTTTGAAGGTTTTCATGGATGTATTACACGAGTTTGCTGGCCATGATAATGGATTGTTGCAGTAATGAAAGTCCTCTGCCGTGCTTCCCCAYTGAGCTGAATTCAGATGCCAGGGACGGTGGTAAGTCCGGTTAAAAACAGAGGTGCTGCGTGAACACAGGACATTCCAACAGCGATTCCCTTCCTGCCAGTTCTCCCCCTGGACACTCAAGTCATCATCTGCGGAAACAAAGCATTTTGTGCTTCTGTCCACAAGACTGTTCGAGGGTATTTTATGGGCCCATCTTGTCCAAGGCTGAGAGCAGCCCTCAGGCACTGTTCTGACCAGTTTTAGCGGCCTGCCTTGAATTTGAGCTATGCATGACTTAGAGAGAACGAGAGCTCGTTAAAAACATTCCAGTGGTGACTTAGCRTAAGAAAAAAACACACCTCTTCCGTGCCGTGCTAGCAAACGTGCTGCTAAGTCAGGAGGGGTTTGCCTGGGAATCATTTCCTTGGCTCAAGAACACAACAAAAGAGGTTGGGATGCTGCACGTCTGCTTCCAGCCCAGTCATCCACACCTGTAAGATCTTCAAAATACTGAAAGAAGTAAAMATAGATTTACGGGAAAAATCTATTTTTAGATTTACAGGAAAAATRATTTTACAGGAAAGGGATCTGGGATGAAGGAGTTACTTTCAGATGGAATATATCTGTGACTGCAGATATTTTAAATAGATCTTCACCAGAAGAGCCTTCATTTATGTTTTGACCAAGGTATTCCTATGATGGACCTGAAAAGAGCCTGCTCTGTGCCAATATTCTCCTCATTACTGCACAGAAATGTACYCCAGAAATTAATAATTATTTTCATAAAAAYTCAAGGKATGTCAGGTGAAATGGAACAGARATCTGTCATATAATATTCACAGAAGTACATAAATTGAATCTAGTAATTTGRTCATAGCAAATTCCACTTTAACTTCCCCTTTAGGTTGAAATGTGGAGCCCAGCTCTGAATTCAGAGGAAATGCAACAGCTACCCTGTTTGTCCTCCTCAGAGAAGGGGTTTAGSAACTGCTCTGGGAATATCATCTGCWGTATCCCAGTGTGTTTGCTGACAGGAAGTGATTTGACATTAAATCTATTGGAGATCAGAAATCTCTGCTCACTTCTATGTTATCTTTCCTACATTTTTTCAGAAGATTCAATGGTTAATGTAATGATCATTATATATTAAAAACTTWWWWAAAAAMCCCAAATAAAAAACCAACYAAGCAAGCAAAAAAGCCAAACCCACAAATGCTACATCCCTGCTTAAGTGAGGGATATCCAAACTATTAATCTGCATACCAGGCTTTAGCTAAGAATTAATTTAAGAAATTTAAGAATGTCTTCAGCTGTGGGACTGAAATATATCCCCAAAAATTAATTATCCAAACAATATTTTCAACTGCCKACTCCATTTCATAGATCCAGCACTTCCCTCCTGTGGCTGAAGATGCTTTTTTTCTGTTGTGCAGCTCCCAGRACACCTTTTGTCACAGGACACCTTTTGATTTCTGGCCCAGCTGCATTCCTCACCAGCCATGAGTTCCCCTCKGCTGATGAGTCCACTGGCAAGTTCATCTTCTTTACTCATAACACATTTCTTAATCTCTTTTTCCCTAACCATCCAAAAGCACTTTGCAGATATTCATGTGCAGATTCTGCTGGCAGATTCCCAGTTTCCAGTTCAGGTTACTGATTTAGAAACTGTAGTTTAGTCACAGCAGCGAAACAAAGAACGTGTTTAATAGAACCCAAGGAGCTGCTTTTATTCTTATTTACATCTGCTTCTATTTGTATTTATTCCTTTGCTAATTGTGGAAATTAGCTYCACACTCCTCTTGCTTTCTACAAGAAGGAAGCTTCCTAAGGGCTTCAATTTGCTGCTGGGGAGAGGAAGGCTCGTGTGAGGAATTTTGGGAAGAATTTGCCAGATAAGGCCCCAAGTCCCAGCCAGGCATGCTATTTTTATCCCTGATATGACTCTGAGCTGCAGCAGTGATGTTACAGTAGCACTTAATTTAGAGTTCAAAGCAAGGTAAAAAGCAACCTGATACCCCATAATTTTGCTTTATTAAACATTGGTTATGAAATATTACTTCTGAACAGGCTATTTTGTAAGTACATCACAAGGAAATTCCTTTTTCTTGGCATGGAGATGTTGCTTCCATAGATCTTGGCACWGAGCAGTGTGAATCTATCACATTGTTGCAATCCAAAACAAAGTTTGGTTCAAATGAGATAATAATGAAATAAGGAGAATAATCTGTGTTCATTAGGGTCAGTTGTCCATGCACAATCCAAAATACTGACACCAACACAGACTTTTCAGTTCAGCAGAACCTCTGCAAACAGGGGTGTTCTCTGCCTGACTACAACAACAACACTGCAGGTGTGAGTGGGAGTAAAGGAGCAAAAACCTGGCCCTGGAGGACACCAAGCTCAGGTGGAAAARGAGTCTTTGAGCCCTTGCTGTGTTGGTCAGAGTACAACAAACTGAGGTGAGGTTACTCTGAACACTGCAGCTAAACTTTAAGCTGCTCTTAAAGGAATAGCTCATGTGGTAACTGAGGGATGAACTTTCTTGCTGCTCTCTGCTCTCAAGCTGCCTTTGTAATAAAAAAATCTCATTGCCTTTCCCTTCTCCCTGAGGAATGATTGGGGTTTGGGCTTTCTGCTGGATATGCTGGCAACCCTGAACTCAGCCCTGTGGGGGAAGCAGGATCTGATGGAGAATGAGCCCTGCTCAAACCCCAGGTTTTGTGATGGTTTCACTGCTTCAGCAAAGATATTTGTAGATTTATTTTCAAATCAATTAATGCCTGCATTATTTTCATATTTTTTTAATATCAATTAGTGCCTTCAAGCATTGGAGGTAAAGCTTTATATTTAGTTTTTTCCAATCTACATTGCTATGAGCACATACACTGATAATATTACTTACATTTGGACTTTTTATTCCCTTACCTGTAACATTTTAGCTACAAAGCATAAAAAAAACCCCATGAGGATAATTCCCTCAATCCAGCTTCTGTAATAGTTGTGACCTTCTGCTCATCCTGGAAGTCTGAGGGATGAAGAGCAGCTTTTTGGAAACAACCTATAAATCATTGTCTTTGGCAACGATTTCAAAGTTTGATTTATGTTCTTTCCCTTGCTCCATCCCTAAGGAAGCTCCTTAGTGCCAGGAGAGCATCCCTTCAGTGGCTTTGCTTGTCCCTGAAGGTCCCCTGCTGTCCCCCGGGGCTGTCCCTCCCCTGGGAGCACTGCAGAGGTAAAGCAGGAGTACCCTCTGCTGGGGGTTTTGTGCTGGGCTCTGTCCCACAGCTCTCCAGCCTGCTTCTGCCASTCCACCACATTTCCCAGTCACCTCCATGTATTCACTGACAGATTTCCCCTCAGAGGCATTTTTATACTTTAATAACTTCAACTATTCTACCTAAATTTGATATTTTTCCATCACAGTGTGATGTTGTGGTTGTAAATAATTTCTTCCCCTGCTTGGCTTTCAGGTCCTTGAGTTAAATATTTTTTTCCAGTCAGCACCTGGACAAAATGTATTATGATTTGGTTTTAAGTGCTGATACACTKGATACCATACACTAAACATGGGATGCTGATGGAATCCCAGATCACATTCCAGGGATCACACATAAACAGTAAGAGGAATTTTCTACAACAGAAATCTAAGGGGGGGAAGAGCTTTGGTTTCTTTTCAACCACACRAGTAAACAGCAGAGAAGAATTGCTCTTCTGAGACTGGGAAATAAAAAGTGCCTTGGGCTAGAGGTGAATCCAGGCCCTGTTTAGCCACTCTTAGCTGGAATTCAGAGAGGAAATCTGGGATCTGGGCCCTTTGGTGAGTCTTGAATACAATGGACATCAAGCATAGCTGGGAGAAAGGAGTAGCTGCAAATCAAGATGAGAAGTCCCCTCGGGGTGAGGGAGAAGGAGCAGATTGTGCTGCCTGTGCTTTGCCCAGGGCTGGTTCTGAGCATTCCCTCTCCCAAACGCTCCAGTAGATTTTTAGGAAAGACAAGCCCCAGCTCCCTCGGGCCCCTCATTGTGCTGCTGTGTTTTAACTCTGCCGTCTGCCCATCTCTGGCACACAGAACCACCTGCCGGCTCCGGGGCCCCTCGCAGATGTTCCTGGGCTGCTCTGTAACAGGGGGCAGCTGCCGGGCATTGATGGAAAGGCACAGAAACCACGGCAGGCGCTCTTTCAGCTTCTCCAGTGACAACTGAAGCACAACCTGGTTCTGTAACAGCATCAGACCCATCCAGAGCATCAAAGCTGTCACTGAGCAAGCAGCACAGRAGACATGACAAAATCACACAGTAGGCTGCACATGGAATAGTAAATGATTGTATTTATTTTCTATGTTTACCTCCAATAACCCTTTGGAGGTCTGAAACAAAAGCAAGGCAGTGCTCGGTGGGTGTCAGTCCTTTGAGACTCATTTCACAGCCCCAGCACCGCACCCATCAATTGGGTAACAGCTGAGCTGAGAAGGAAAACAACACAGCTGGATTTCCTTTCCTGTCCTTGACACCTGGGGATCTCTGGTGACTGGCACGGCCCTGCTTGGATGTGTCACCYTGTGAGACAGCACTTCTTGGGGCAGCACCTTCCAGAGGTGTTGCATCAAAGAGGAATTCACTTTGGGATGTCTGTGTTTCTATTGGTTGGTATTGGCTATGAATTATTAATCACAGCTTTGCAGTTTACACTGCAGCCCGAAATTCCACTGTATTCCCAATTCTGTCAAAAAKAACCATTTCAAAATGCTTTGACRTCTGCTTTTTTGGAGCAATGTGATCTGCTTTCTTTCCCTGATAGCTCTGTCACACTGTGAAAGGTAGCTGGGAAATACCTGGTGGGTTACAAATCCAGCACAGCTGTAAGAGTTTACAAGTCTRAAGCTGTGTGATTACTGCAGATTGAGAGGTCTGTTAAACGAATAGATCTGGATTTTCTCTTTCYAGGAGGGAAGTTGTGCACTTGGCTTTGCTGCTCTGATTCATATTTAGTCAGACATAAGTAGAGCTCACCTCAGCCTCTTCTTTCTTGGATTCCAAATCTTATCCAGGTAGCTGATTTATGACTTGAGATCACTTGGCTTCTTTTCTAGGGTCTTCTGATTGGAATGATTTGTTTCCAGGAGGCTTTATCTGCCTTTCACGGTGCTTTGTAAACTGAGGGGCCAGATCCAGCTGAGATCAAAAGGTTCCCATCAGATGAAGGGAGGGAGGTAAATGATGCCCCTTCAAAAAAAAAAGAGACACAGACAGGGCTGTGTCATTAGCAGAGCAGACAGTGAGATTTCTCCAGCCATAACTACTGGCCCCCTCACACTCCTGTGGGGTTATCAAACCTCTTGCCATCATAGGAAATTAATATCTCATCCAGCATCCCACTCTAAGTTATGTTGGGTAACTGCAAACTACAGGGAGTGTGTTCCTCTGAAGGACAGAGAACAGAAATGGGAAATACCTGTTMAGGTATTGGTGCAATAATGCATTTATTATGGGCTTATCAGACAAGGGTAGGAAAAAAGCTTAGTGTTTCTTGGCTTGACACTTTCTAAACYCTCCTTTAATCTCCCTCATCCTCCCAAAAACAATGCTCACACCAAAGTGCTTTGACTTCAAAATTTCAGTCTTGAAATACAGTTCCATGATTTTCACATCTCCATCCCCAAAAGTCTTACCCAGATCACCGAAGCTATGTCCTGAGTATATGTGTTGAAAATGTTACAACTTCTTAAATGTTTTAAAGTCATTTCAGTCATGGGTTTGTTCACAGTTTCTGTGACATCTGCAGGCCCCCTTAGAGTAAATGAATAGGGCAAACTTTCAGCAAATTCAGAGATTGGGGTCCTGTCCTTGCCCTCAATGTACTGTCAATAGCACACTCAATATTTATCATTTTCAGCTGTCACCAAGCAGTCACAATATTTACCCAACTTCTTGAAATGACCAGAAATTCTTCAATGAATTAAATCTACGCATTAAATACCTCACGGAGCTGGCTGGGTGGTAATTGAAACAGGTGTGAGTGCATGGCACGGTGTCCCAGAGCCTGCCACGGTGGCCCTGCCGTTCCCGAGTKKTCAGCCCAGAGCCAGAGCGTGTGTGTGTGTGTCTGAGAGGGTGGGGTGGAATATTCATGCCTTTGAAAGGACTCACGTTGTTACTTAACAACTCCATTAACCTCCTGCCACAAGTCATGACCTTGTGCTGACCTGGCCGGCAGAACAGCCCGGCTCTGAAGTACAAAACATGAAAGTGGCAGGAGGAAGGAGCAGAGGAGGAGGAAAGCTCAGCTCYTCGTGGAAGAGCCTTGCAAAGGCATTCAGACAAAGGCGGAACAAAAGCYGCTGTGCACGGGAATCCCCACCCAGGCACTCCTCACTGCGAAGGGTTTTCCTGGGGAGCCTTTCAGAAGCAGCTGCAGCCTCACACACCTCTCTGTGAGCTGCCTGCTGATGGTRAAGCACAGGGAAGTGGCYGGGAGCACACRGACAGCAGCCTTTRTGTTGGAACCCTGGATGCTGAAACCTTGWGKTTTTCTGTGTTAAAAGGTGCTGACCCTCRAGCRAGCACCACATTTGATCTGAGGCCTTGGAACAGGCTTCTAACATTGAGTGAGAGCACTGAGATTGTGGGTGTGGAGTTTGTRGAAGYGTGTGATCTCACAGGGTGAAAAWCTTAGATTTAAGATTTTAGWATACAGCAATGTGTGTGAGCCAAGATGGAGAACTTARGGCATTGTCTGAGTCCTTYT
>CADDXX010000183.1:569924-579983 GCA_902810485.1 Alauda arvensis
TGTGCTTAGTGAGCTGGTGTGCAGCACTCACAGCYTGTGAGACTGTAATGTARGTAAGARTTAACAAACACCTGAATCTAAGAAGAAATCAGTCTCTTGTGCATTYAGTTCCTGGCTAAAAGTGAGGTTGAAAGGAAGCCTAATCCCAGCACCTTTGGATCTCTTGTTTCTGCCCTGCTTTGCTGTGCAGCACAGCTCTGTTTGTACAAGAGCTGCTGGAAGCTCATCCCACCTGAWTTKCAAAAATTTGGGGAAGGGACAAAAYTCACAATCMAAAGRTGTTTCCACTGTAGCCTTTTGGTCCCTGGAGTAGTTTTGATAGCAGTGGTGGGAATTAAAACCCCAATTTTGCAATGTCAGTATCAGGAAATGGGCAAAGTGACCCCAGTTTTAAGCAAGAAGGAAGAAAGTGGGATCTGATTGGCACRGGTGGAAGGGCAGCAGGAATTTATTTCTCAAAGAGCAGTTGGGAAGGTTCTGTGGAGCTGTACAAGTACTTTGAAGGCAGGCTGGGAATCTCAGTGAGGGCTGAGGAAAGAGATGAGAAATTCCTTTTGGTGAAGGGCTCTGAAGGGAAATATAAACTCACAGAACTCACAGAACCTCGAGTTAAGTGGGTTTTCCCCCCTCTTATTTTCTAACAGAGTCACAACAAAGGTGGTGACACCTCGGGGTGGCTTCAGTGAGCCTTGAGGAATTATTGACATGTTCTGCTGACCACAGATTTTGGTCAGCAGGCACCTCACTGCTTGGGGAAGTGCTGACCCATCTGACCAGTGGCTCATTTATTCATTTGCCCTCTCCAGCAGATGTCAGGACAGGATGTTTTAGAGGAATTTCCATAAAGAGCCTTTCTAAAATAACCTGCTTCAAAAAGAGGCTCTTGGTGCWAGCAGAGATTGGCTTCTGTTCTGAAGCTTGAGGTTTATGAAAATTGCTGTTTCTCTTTGATTTTCCAGCAGTAAATAATTATAGGTTTGACATCCTCAGGCTTTTAAGTGTTATGAGTCAGACATCCAGCTATGACATGGTTCATAAAATTCTCACTAACCTAAAAATAATAAACACTGGGTTATTTTTGCTTTCTTCCTGGATTTGCATCCTTTAGGGTTGCAGGTTTTGGGTTTTCTCCTGTGGCTGTTTAAGGTGTCCTCCTTATTCTGAAGGCTGAGGACTCCATGTGCACAGCAAATTCCAGGAGTGAGGTCATCCACAGGAGTTGGACAGCTCCCAGGAACTGCAACAAAACCCTGACAGCAAGCAAAGAGCTCTGGCACAAAAACCTGTGGGGTAACCRAGTGCCAGGTCAGGAAGTTCCCAAATGTATAAAGCCATATATTCTCCAAGGGCTGTAGGTCCTGTTTGATGTCCAGGAGGCAGCAGACAGAGCCCTTCCCATCTGACAGCAGCCAGGCCAGGCCAGCTGGGCCCTGCTCCCCTCCCACTTCCCTCTGCAGCTCCTGCCTCCAGCTCAAAGCTGCTGGCCCAGCTCTCCCTGTTTACATGTTCCCAAATTCAAGGAGGAAAARGGAATATCAAACAGACCTGGGCTCTTTTGAAGTGGCTGGAGGATGCTATCAGGTCCAGGGGGTGTGTTGTGCCTTTGAGGCTTGTTTGTCTTTCCCTGTTCCTGGTGTGCTGGCCTTTAACCACTGCAGTCTCCAAACCATCCCAATCCCAGAGGAGCTGTAACCATTCAGATTTCCAAAGCCATCCCAATCCCAGAGGAGCTGTAACCATTCAGATTTCCAAAGAATCCCAGTCCCAGAGGAGCTGTGACCATTCAGATTTCCAAAGCCATCCCAATCCCAGTGAAGCAGCCCTGGCACCATTGCAGGGCTGGGGTGGTCTGTGTTGAAACACTTCTCTGTGTGGTTTTCAGGCATGGAAGTTTCTTTATTCTTTTGAAATGAATGATTGGACTGAAATAAATCCTTGTCTGCCAGGAAGAAAATAAATGATTTGATTTGTTTTTAAGGAGGAGATGTTGTCCCTTGGCAGAGAACTTCCTCCTTTCATGTCAGCTGCAATGTTTGCCATTTGGAGACCTTCAGTCATGCCCACACACCATTAAATAATGGCCTTAAAATCATCCTACTCCTTCTCTCAGCTTAGCACTTAAACCAGGAGCTCGCTGCATCCTCAAACCCTTGTCTGTGGCTGCTCTCTCCTGGTCGGAGGCTGGAATTGCTGATGGAGCACTCAAGATCGTGTAGAAAGGTGAAACTCAGAGCACCTGGGATCTCTCGGGGCTCATTTCAGGACCGCCAAATCTCCTTTAATGTGAAAAAACCTTTTCTCGGTGAAAAAGGGTGCTTCTTTTCAATTAGAAAGCAGTGAGGAAGTTACAATTTTGAAACTCCAAATTCTTGGAGGAAGTTGCAGTTTTGAATATCAATATTAGGAAAAGAAACAAACCCAAATAAAAATATTTTCAATTCATTACTAAGAGCTTTTTTAAATCCAGGCTCTGATTCATCGAGKCTTTTTATAGATTTCCAGGAACTGSACTAAAAGCAGCTCAGATGTAGAATCACAGAATAACTGAGGTTGGAAAAGACCCTTAAGATCAYCAAGTCCAGCMSTGCCAAGGCCAGCACTAACCTGTGTCCCCAAGTGCCACATYCACAGCTTTTAAATCCCTCCAGGGATGGGGATTTCTCTATCCAGCCTGTTCCCCCCTTGTGGCACCAATTTATGCTCTGGCCATATACAGCCAGCAACAGGTTGAAATATCCTTGCTTTGATTCCATGTACTCCTGTGTTGTGCTACTTGCATTTAAAAATGTTAAAATTCATTTAGAAATTGTTCAAAAACCAAAATGATCAACAATGTCTCTAAAAAAAAAACAAAACAGGAAGATTAAAACATTTCTTGACTTTCTTTAAGTTTAATTTTACCCTTTGTTTTCACTTTAAAAGTATGAAAAGTGTCAGTTCTGTTTATATGAATAATTTTAGGTATTTTGGGTTTTAGGCAGCTGCTTAACTGCTGTTTCTGTTTGTAGATCAATCAGTTTTGTTCTAAATGGAAAGCAGCAGGAATTTTTCATTCTTTGGTGTTCTAGCCAGTGAGTCCAGGTGATCAGGAAAGGCAGCAGGGTTGCAGTTTTAACAGGAGCTGGATTCTTTATTATCTGGGCTTCAATCTTGCTGTGATCAGCCTTTTGTTCTCACCTCTCCAGGCCTGGTGAAGGCAAAGCTGGGTTCTGCAGCATCCTCCTCCTTTGCTTCCTGGGACCTCTGCAGAGCTTAGAGTGCAGCAATAGGGGGAAAGTTTCTTTCCTTTTCATCTGAAATTGTTTTTCACACCCCTTTCCTTACCTGGGAAGAGTTTCCTCTGCTGTTGAAAATCACTGTTGGATGATTTTTATGTAGGAGCAAATTTCAAAGGTTTGGTGATTGCAGAGGGTGTCTACAGCAGAAAATGTCTGCAAGATTCAGATTAAAACGATCAGAAATCTTCCTGAGAATGTTATGTCCTGGTGTGGTTTGTTCTTACATTTTGGGGTGTGATGCTTAGGAGYAAAGCTTGGAAGCAGCCTGAGGTGTCCTGGCCAATCTTCCCAGGATGATACAGAGGGATTGCATTGAATCCTGCAAAACCATACCTCCTGCAGATTGGTAGACTTAGTGCTTGATTGCTTATAAAGCATGGGATTATAAGAGATTAAATAGAGATTATTTATAGAGATTAAAGAGTCATCTTGAATTGGGTGCCTTTTTAGGGTCCAAAAACATTGTGTGATTCCTTTTCCTTCTGAGTGCTGTCTTATTCCAAGCTATTCTCCTGCTCTGTCTCCTGTAATTTGTCATAAAATTGCTATCCTAGTGTTAGGGAYGTGGTGATAATTTCCATGACAACACAAAAAGCTTCCAGAAACAGAGATTTGTGACTAAATGTATGAAGGTTGTTGAAAAGCACAACTGTGAGAATTCTGCCTACCCACTGTAAATAACAGACAGAAAAGTTAAGGTTACATGATCTCATCTTTTGAAACTGAAATGTTCTTCACATCATGCTGATTTACTGAATGTTGGGGGGATTTTAATTGGGTGAATAATCTCTCCAAACAATAGCAATAAGCCCTTAATGTGCTGATCCACAAAGCCTTGCTCTGTGTCCTGGTCTTAAATAAAACCTCCCAGAACAAACACCCAGAACTGAGGCTTTCTGACAAGATGGCTGGAAACAATTGAAACACKTCCAATCCAGCATTTGACCTGAATGTGAAACTCTGTAAAAGTGCAAATGTAAATGAACACTCTGCTCAGATCTCAGCCTGCAGTTTAAACCCATGATAAACTCAATCCTCATGTTTGGAAATGTTCAAAACCAGACTCCAGCCCTGAGCTGTCATTTCCCTGGCTGCCTGATCCACCTTTGATGGAGTATCCAGTTGTCTCGGTGTCAAATGGGTTTTGAYAGCAGTTTGCCAGGATTTGAACCACGTTCCCTGTTCCATGAATGTTCCATTCCCCGTGTTTGATGCAGGAGGCAGGATCAAGCCAATCTTGCTTGGAAAGAGAAGAAGCCTTGCCCAGGGGAGCAGCAGGGTCAGTTCCAGGCAGTTCTGTGTTGGGGAAGGAGTCACCTTTTTAATAAATGTATTTCTGGGTTTAGACAAGCTCTCCCTGACAGCGCTGTTGATCATTGCCTGTGTGCTGCACCCACACTCTGCAGTGACTAACACTTCCTAATTCATRCTAATCACTTCCCAGAGGAAAATGGGAGTGCTTGGCCTTTCAGCCTGCCTCACTCTTTCATTGTGGTTCTCTTTACACATCTCAAGCCGTGCAATTGAACCTGGTGAGAGAACTGGCCATTCCCACCTTTCTGCATTGATMAATGCTCCATTTGCATAGAAAATCATGCAAATCAGCTGTTCAATTTTTGCCTTACTTAATTGCAAAGCTGGTTGCTGCTCTGTGTAAACAAGCTGATGGTGTTTTGTTTGCTGACAGGGAAAAAAAAACAGGATTGGGACAGTTTATATTTGGCAATGCTTGGTTTTTGTGGGTGGCTGATGGCCTAATCCTGATGGAGACATTTGGTTTCTATTGTATGCTAGAAAATAACAAGATTCTAGGAAAGAAATCCTGACTCTTCTTGGTGTGAAGTGTTTGATTCAGCCCTGATCCATTTTTTCCCCCTTCTGTCATATTAATAAAATCTGTAGTAGCAAATGAAAAGGGATTAATTGCATACAGGCATCCAGCAGTTTTGGTTCTGTTTTCCCAAATTTTCTWCTTTCATTTTCCAAATTTGCTACTTTCATTGCTAAAAGGCTGTAAARTGTTACAATGCTCAGTGGGTGAAATTTCATTTGTTTCCCCTTTCATTTGCAGAGGTGGAAATAATTCCAAAGGGAGAGGAAAAGAGACTTTTGCATGTTAGTTTTTCTGTGTCAGTCTTGTACCCTGAGAAAGTGCAGGAGCTGTATCCCTGTATTTAGGGACACCACCCCTGTGCCCACAGCACAAGGAAAATGCTCAGGATTGGGGCTTGAGGGGGGAAATGTCCCTGGGAAGGGTTGGGGGCACTCTGTGAGGCACTGGTCAGGTTCTCCAGAATCAATCCCACCTTTCCTGGAGTGCTGTCACAGTGTGGCTCAGGATGCTCTCAGTGCTGCCTCTGAGCAGAGTTTTCAGAGTTCCTTTGGAGGTGTCTGTCACATTCCAGGGAATTATGCAATAAAACTCATTCTGATTTCCCCTGCAGACTTTGTGTGTGTGTATGTGTGTGTGTGTGTGTGTGAGACTCATGAGATAAATTCAGGAGATTCCCACCTCCTGCTTATCCCAGACATCCACAGAAATGAGAGCTGGGCACTTCCACTCAGGTGCTTCAGGGTCTGATCCATAGAGAAACACCTGGACAAGTATTAATGATGATGTGATTTGGGGGAACAAGGAAATYCATCTTTTCATACAGCAGCATCTTAAATTGGATCAGCCTCTTGGATTTCCAGCAATCCAAAGGACATTGGCTTGGCCCCACGGCTCCTTTTCATTCCACARCAGCCTGTGGTATTTTAGTGATACAGAACTGTGGGGAGCTGCAKAAGCCTTGTTGTTCTGGGCCAAAAATAGTTCCTCAAGAAGTGACTCCTGCCAAAGAATTGGTTCTCTTAAGTCGCAGACTTTGGCCTCAAAGTGTTGTGGAATGCCATGAGCTCTAAATGCAGGAGGGAAAACATTTGCAGGCAGAGTTTTCGTTTGATTCCATCAGTGGGGATGCCGAGTAGTATAAATAAATGAATTTCAGGAACAGACTGTATCTAGCTCTAATTAAAGGAAGATTTCAAAAACTGCCAGATGAAGTAAATGCTGTATTAGCTGTGTCTGTTACAGCCATGGCAAGCCAGCCCCTTTGGAAGTGGAATTGTTTCCTGGAGGCACATGAGAGAGTGTGTTCTGCATGTTATTTTAGAAAGTTTGGGATGAGCAAAATGCTCCTTATGCCCAAATTAAGAGCCCAAATGCTGCTCTGCAGCCTGTGGTGGTTTTCTGTGCTGGGCAGGAATTGCCCCTCAGTGACTGTAGTTACACAGCTCCCAGAAACTTCTAAAGCAAGGAAAAACTCCTGGGAACTGCTGCAGGAAATTTCACCTCCAGCTCATTTTGCTTTGGTGTCTCAAACAAGAGAGACCMTGAACCATGGGGAGATTTGATAGAAAAACAAGACAAATATGATGCAGTTATACTCATCTGTGACAGCTCCTGGGTACAGCCTTGGCTCAGAGGTTTTGTGCCACAGGAAAAGCCACTGGAGCTTTGGGTGCCCAGTTCTTGTTTGTCCCACTTGAATTTTTCAAAGAGGTAATGGTAAGCATTAAAATATGTGGGCTAATGAGATCATATCAAACCTATTTCAGCTGAAAATGTAATTTAAAAACTGTAATCTCTTCATAAAAGCAATTAGCAGGGCCTCTCTTCAGGTYTTTGCAGTAGAAGTTCATGCAACGTACAGCAAAGGCTGAGGCAAAAAAATCTCTGGTGTAACATGAGGCCAGAGCYCAGCTCTCCACAATAAATATTCACCACACCAGAGAGTTGTCCAGACTCTCCTTCCAGCATCTTTTAGACAAGGTTTTATATCTCTTGTGTAAGGTTGATCTATATGGTGTGTCCAAATAAGGGAAAAATAGGTTCCTCTCTGAGGCACAATCCATCTCAGCCTGGCAGGGATATTTCCAGATGTCCAGGATAAGACAAAGTGTGCCCTTCAAGTGCTCACTTCTCCCAGCTGTAGAGAGAAGYTGGAAAACTGGCCCTCAGAGATATTTATGTGTGCTCTGGAGAGATGCAGAGGCAGTGACATTAATCTGGGCTGTGTGCTCTTCAGGGGTGCCAGCAGATAATCCCTCTGTCCAGCTCTACCTCAGAACAAATGCAGAACATTCTCACCCTGGGTTTTCTTTAATGCACGTGAACAATCCCAAGTGTTACAGTCTTAGAAATAATTTAGGGAATTGTCATTATTAGTGCATGGTTGTAGTGTCACCCAGAAATATGTTAGAAAAAAGACAGAGGAGACACTTTAAAATTTGGGACAAATCCGAGGAATTCAGTAATGAACTCTCAACTGGGATTCCTGTGTCTGATTACTTTGCTTGCATTTCTCCTGTAATTTATGGCAGCTTGTCCAAGCAGAAATCATCCTGGCAGTGTTCCAGCAGACTGACAGGATACAGGTTAAAACCCATCCAGCTTCCAAAGACATGTTCCTCCCTTCCCACTCCCTTTCTTTCCATGTTATATCACAATGAGCAAGCCCAGTGTTGAATGTGAGCTGAGGACTGAGACTTTGCACAGTCTGGCCACGTCTCCTGCCTTCCCCTGCCTGGTGAAGTGCTCAGTGACCAGTCCTCCAGAGATYTGGTCAAAATCTTCATCTTAAGGTAGGRGAAAAGGAGAGTTTTGAGGGAAATRTTGTCACTGGCTCTGAGASTTTCCAGTGTGAGATCAAGCAYCCTTATTGTCCATTGCTGTCTGCATTAGGACTATTTAATTGGAACTGGTGCTTGCTTCCTGTCAGCAGTTCAGGGGTGATGTGGGTCTTACCTGTGCAGCTGCAGGTAAAGAGGATCACTTCCCAAAGCTGGCAGAGAGCAGATGTGCTAAGGAGGAAGTTTATGGGCAACTCCTGTCCTGCAGSATAACAGAAACATTAGTGTGGAAASAGAGGAGAGGTCCAGGASACATCCATGCCATCCACACCTCTGKGCTGATGGAGAGGAGCACTGGGCTCCAGTGCCCTCACTGGGCACACACTGACAGCTCCAACTCAGCTCAGAGCAGGAGACACTAATTCAAAATGAGTGGTTTGCAAATGTGGCTGAGCAGAGCCCAGCGTCCTGCACCAGGATGTACAGCACCACTGTGGGGAGCCTTGGGGCTGGGAAGCTGGGATATCAAATAAATCCCTTCGGTTTGGGAGCAAGCAGGCTCCGTTTGGGTGCAGGAACATCCTYGGTTACCAGTAGGTGTCATTGCAGGTTTGCAGTCACTGGGGCCCCTGCACGGGTGACAAGCACCCAAACCATGGCCCTGCTTCTTGGAACTCCACCTGCTGAAGGATGGAGCCACCTYCTAATYCCCACAGCACTGGGAATCCATGGCCACTTTCCTCAGTAATTCCTGCTCCGTGCTGGCCATTAGCCAACAAATCTATCTGCAGCACTCCAAGGGGTGGGTAGTGAGCAGCTTTGTTCCTTCTGGGCACACATTCCACACACCCAAAGAGGGCACCTTTGGGAAGGGCTCTCTACAATGGAAGTGTGACTTGGCCAAGATTCCCAAATCACCACAAACTGAGCCAGTCTCGGATTTCAAACAGCCCAGGCTGCTTGACTGTCTGGAGAGTGGATCCAGAAAAACGACCTTTGTATTGCTGCTGTGCTATTCTTTGGGTGGATCCCTTTTGTGCCTCCCTGGCCAGGGTGTTTGTGTCAGCAGGAGGAGGTGAGCAGCCTCTGGGGCAGAACGAGCAGGTGGAGCTTTCAGAGGGGCCCTACCCCCAAACATCCAATCCACCTGAGCTCCTATTTCCATGTGCTATCTCACATGGACACAAACCCACATTTGTACCCACCCCAGGCTCTTTGGATGTCACAGATAAAAGATACAATCTCAGCCTCCTGTGGTGGCACAGGTTTCTGTCCCAGTTACTCCTGTCCCACTCCGAGTGTGGGTGGCCAGGGCAGGGACAGGAGCAGGGAAGGTGTCAGGCAGCCCTGCAGGTGCCACTCCCAGCTGCAGCTCTGCTGTYATTATCTGCTCTCAGATTGCATTTCCTGCTCCAGAGCTGCAGCACAATGGCATCTACACATGTGCTGTAATGTACTCTGGCCTTTCTCTTCCTGTGTTGCTCCTGCAGGAGAAATCCTTGTTCTCAGTCCCAAGGCATTTGTTCTTGCATCCCATTACCGTGATCCAGTTCTCCAGAGGAATGCCATTCCTGCTCTAGGGCACTGTGTATTGATGTTGCCTCCCAGCTTTACAGCACCAGCACTTCCACTCATGAGTTCTGAAAGTCTGTGCCAGGGTCCTGCACAGAAATATTTTACAGGATTGATTGCAAGCCTGATCCTTCAGCAATCTCAGTAACTGACCAATACCAGTCCAGCCCTTTTTGTTATCATTTATTTTTTCAATAGTTTTCTATCTGCAGCAAAATTCTCACAGCAAGCCTTGTTCTCTGTGATTTAACTATGATATCCCAGCTGATATTTTGCCAAATTCTGCCCTGATGTCCACATGGATCAATTACACACCCATGGGCATCTGGTGATGCCATCCCTTCCATTCCATTCCATCCCCAGCTGCTTGTTTGGATGCCTGGGTGGGAGCAGTCAAAGCACATAGTTTGGGACTTTGGTAGTGGAAATTGTTGGCCCTAAAGCCTGGTATAAAAACCCCTCTGCACACAGCCCTTCTGTCCCTCACATGTGGCACAACACAAACCTGAGTGGCACAGAAAAGCCTCCACYCCATGGAAAATGTAGAGAGGATGTTACAGAAATGAGGCACAAATGAAGAAGCAAGAATAATAAC
>CADDXX010000183.1:580390-591170 GCA_902810485.1 Alauda arvensis
AAAATCTCATGCTCACAGAAGTACTAATAGAAAAACAGCCTGACAATGGCAAGGGGTTAGGTGGTTTGGTTTTTTTTTCCTCTATAATTGTTTGAAATATGATGGTTCTAAATTTATGTTTTCAAAAATTTTTGGATGTCATGAAACTCACATAATGGACTGGGCCAAGTGGCTCCTTATAGTTAATTTTATTTCCTCTTCACAGGTAGTGAGGAGCTCTTTTTGGAGCATCTGGACTCACTGCAACATTGAGAGGTGAATTTGGTGTGAAGAGTCAGAAGAGCACTCACAGATCTTGGTGCTTTTGTGGCTGCCTTCAGCATCAGAAACAGCAGAGGGAGGGAGACACACCAAAGAAGGAACACAACCAGAAAACTGAATTTAAATAGTATGACCCAAATTTTCCATTACCAGTTTCATCAGTATCTCCTCAGTTGCTTTTATGCCCTGCTAAGTAACAGCCCAAGAGAATCCTGTTTATTTTTATGTGAGAGCTCTYTCTGAGGCCTGGGTTTCTGGGCAGGCACAGCTCCTGCCATCACTGATGTTTCAGTAAATGAAGATGTTTGGTGAGCTGGGATGTTCCCAGGGCACTGCCACATCTCCAGCTCACAGCACAGCAAGTGTGCAGCTCTTGGAAAGCTGCTCATAGCAGAGAGCATCTTTTAAACACTGCTTGAGCTTTAAAGGCAGGGAGATGCTGCTGCTGATGGATTCAGGCTTTGTTTTGTTCCCTGAATTCTTGTGGTCAGATTATTTACTTTATTGTGCCATTCAAAAGCAGTGGGGAGGTAATTCTTTGTCTGTGTATTTTTCCATTGATGCTGAGCAGGGCTGGRTGATTACATGGGCTGTGTTTTATTAATTGTGAGCACTTAGAGAGAAAAACCCCATTGCATTGTTGCTGCTGGGTGTGTGAGTGTGCAGCCTTTCCAGAACAAATTCCCAGCTGTGCAGCTCCGAGGGCACGGCCACAYCACACAATGGAGTGTGGGGCAGCAGCTCCCCAGTGAATTCTGACCAAACCAGCTCCCARACTGGGAGCAGCAGGGCTGTGTTAGCACAGAGCAGCATTTTGCAGCAGGGATTGTTAATTAGGGTGCAGATTTCTGCTGATGGAGCTGTGCTGCTTGCAGGGCTGGGCCTGGTGTGGCTGCACTCCCTGCATGTACCAGCAGGACCTTCTGTCCCATATAGAAGCTATATGCACCTATAAATAATCCCTTTGGCTGTTGCTGCAGTGTCAGATTTGTTATGTGAYACTGCACAGGTGCATCAGGGCTCCCCCATCCCCTGCAGCCATCTGGCACTGCACAAAAGGGAACTGGAKAGCACAAAGACATCAGTCCCAGTCGCCAGGAATTCATGGGCCAGGGTGAATCTCACTGGGCTATTCCTGGAAAGTGAATGCAAAATATGCAAAGGAGTTTAGAGCAAATCAGAGAGGCCATGGAGAGGCAGGGTTTTGTTTACACAGCTCYGAAACTTTTTCCGTGTGATTTCATGGAGACATCCAGAAGATTCCAAGGCTGCCCTGCACAGTTCTCCCTGAAATTACAGATGTACCCTGGGCTTTGGGAGATGGGTGCCCTGCTTCACCTGCAGGTGTGGAACTGCCTCCCCAGCCTCAGAGGTGGCTTTTGCCAGGGATGATTTTCAGTCTGGGTTAAACCCTCAGCTAACAAAAGCCCACAGCTGGATTTCTTCTGATCCCCAAAACTCTCGTGGTGCTATGGCAATTTACACCACTCAAAAATGTGGCTTAGGCACACATTAAAAAAAATCCCAGGCTGCAGAGAGCATTTGCAACAGGAAACCCTGCATCAGAGCAGTTATATTCCAGATCCCTCCCTCAGAGAACATCCACAAGGTGAAGAGGAGGCAGCCTGCCAGCCCGACCTTGTTTTAATTCAGCTCCCTGTGAGACATCAATCTGGGTTTCTACTTCTGGGAGTCACTTGCCTTAGAAACAGTTGCTCATTCCTAGGTTTATCCAGAAGCTACAGAGCTCTTGTAGCTTTTGTTTGTAATTAGAGAGCAAAGTTTAATCCCCACTTCCTGCTCCATTAATAACAAACCATCAGCTCTTCTCCCGCACAAGGGAGCAGCAATTGAATATTAAAAACACTCTGACACCTGGCTTGCACACAGGGGTTKTGTCCAGTAGATCTCAAAACACTTTGTAAAGGAAGGGAAAATCATTTTCAGTTCACTGGAACAGCACAGGGGTGGGACAACCACTCTGCAGTGCTCYTGGCCCCTTGGAAAACCTGCCCAACAGACAGGGAATGTGAAGATATGGGATCAGAGAAACTGCTRGTGTCCCATAAAGGACATTCCAAAATACACAGAGAGGCACTGAAAAAGAGATTTAAATTAGGATCTTTCTGTTCTGTTAGAAGGCTGAAGCTGGATGCTGAAAACTTGGTGGGTCTGGCCCAGGGAATTTTTATGTGGCCCATTTTAGAAATAGAATGTTGGGAGCTGTGGGCAGGAGTTTGACCTTTTCCTGAATCACTCCTAAAAAGAGTTCTAGAATCCCTCTGCATCTTTAGCCTACATCTTTGTCCTGAAAGCATTAGAACACACATCCATCTTAAAAATAGGATTTGGACCTCTCAGGCCACAGAAATGCTCGCTGTCCAGCTTTTCTGGCTGTATCATTCACCACTCAAAATCCACTGTTTGCAGCTCTGTTATTTAAATCTGTCTGAATCCTGGTGACAAACTGGCCTGAGGATTTCCTGCCATGAAAGGAGCTTGTTTTTTTCATGCAGCTTAGGGACGAGTGGTGTTGAGCAAGAGGATTTGTCAGCTGATTCCCTTCAGACATTTGTTATCATTTGGTGGGAAGATGCAGAATTTACTATTCTCAGCCATAGGCTGATCTACCAAATGTCTCTGTGTTCCTGCCATGGGCTGGGGAGGGGGATGTCCTTATCTGTGCTCCTTGGGAGGAGTGTGTTGGGCAGGGATTGTGGGGTCACTGCCCTGRTGTGCAAGCAGCCAGGGCTGCAGAGGTGACCCCTGGGGGAGACCRTGCTCCTGTCACACCCCATCACATGCCGAGACATCAGCCCCACAAGGGAGCACGTGGTGCCCTTGCTCAGATGTGTTTAAGGAAGAAAAACAAGGGTTTGGGGTGGGCTGAGTAACCCAGGGTGAAAACAGGGATGTTGAGGCTGTTGTGCTTGGCTTAAGAGGGAGGGCACGTAATGCATTTAATTAAGTGTTTGTGCAATTGTTTATGTTTTCTTTTTCTCTCAATCCTTGTATCAGTGATTAGAAGTGTATGTTGATAGGCAAAAAAAATTCAGTAATTCCCCAAATGAGAACTTTTGCCCCTGGCAGAGGAGGTGAAAACCACAGGGAAAAAGACAAACGTGGTGTGTTGATCTGCAGAAATGTATCTTGACATGGAGACAGCCATGACTGAGTGTTYTGTACATGAAGGAGGGCCTGCAAATGAAGTCAAACCAGGCCACTCTTGGTGTAAGAATTGATTGGTCCAAAAAATCAAATGAATTGAAATCTGCTTTGRACTGAAGTTTTCTGCCCTGGGTGGAGCGCTCTGGTGCACAGAACAGACCTGGTTGTGTAGGAAAAGATCCACACAGGGAGGGAAAATAAATCCAGCCAGCAGTACCCCCAGAGGAATCCCATCTCCTGCCTGTGCAGGGTGCAGGAAGGGCTGGAGCTGCACTTTGTGTCCGGGCAGAGCCACTGTGAGAAACTCGAGGCGCATTTTGTGACGTGGCGTGGGAACCGTGCCTGGAGCCGAGCAGGAGCACAGGGGACAGGCAGAGGCAGCCCAGGGCAGGAAGTCCCTAAAGTCCCACWCGTTTGCCCATGGCTCCATCCACCACAGCTATCCCAGCCAGGCTGAGGCTGCTGGAGTATCCATCTTTTTTATTTCTCTGGATGTGTCTCTCTGGATTTAGCAGCTCAGCACTCCGCGCTCCCCCTCTCCTCTCCCCATCTCTCCCACACTTTGACCTCACACCATGAAACTGTCAGAGTGAGGAAACAGTTTGAGCTGAAGCATTCATTCCACATTACGTGATTCCAGATAAAAGGCAGGAAGCATTTAACCCTTGGAGAGCCATTTCCCTCATCCTGGGACTCCTTGGCTTTCAAACTCCTTGCAAGCCATGTGTGAGTGGGTGATGAGCACTGATGCTTTTTAGATGTCTGCTCTTGTCTTACCAGTGGCTCTTCCAGAAGCCACAGCACTGGGATTCAGGAGGGTCTGGACTTTACAAACATAATCTCTCWGCCCTACTCAAGATTTTTGGTTCTTCCAGTGCTGAGATGTATTTGCAGTGTGGGGGAAATGTGCATTTCCAAATGCAYGAAGGGATGAACCTCTGGCTCCATGTGTTTCACTTCATTCCACGGTTTGAGGTTCAGAAGTGCAAATGGATAAATTTAAAGCTACAAAAATAGATAAAATGAGGACTTTCAGTTATTAGCACTCAGGATTTAGAAACCAAACTTCTTGCTTTCTTTAAAGCTGCCTAATAAATAACTGCCACAGAATAACATTTACATATAAAATGTATCATTTCACAGGCCTGACACAAATATGTATTCTGGCCTTTAAAAGCTGTTCTTTTGGCAGATGGAGGCTCTCCTGAGAGCCAGCTCCTGCTCTCCAGCACAGACTGATGAACACTTGTCAGATATATTTGGTATCTGGTGCTAACTCTTGGGCTCTGCACTTCCTAGGTGGTCCTGGCAGCTGAAAGGGTGGAGGGGACTGGCAGCTCCAGCCCTGCATTCCCAGTGTGTGCAGCACCATGGCAGTCCTTCAGGAGCAGGAGTGACTCTGACATTGGCCTGATGGAACCAACGGGCTGGAAGGYGATGGACACGTGGGGTTTTCAGCACTGCTCCAAAAGGATGTGGATGGGAARCACTCATGGCTGCCCGGGCCTGGATCCTGGGTTTGCTTTTCAGCAAAGCATCTCCAGATGTAGAATTCACACAAACAACATCTTGGTTCAGCCTCAGAGAGCTGATAGTTCCCAGTAACCTTCTTTTGGGCATTTGGGAGGTTCCCACAGATGCTGACCTCTGCCACCATTCCCAGATGGAGGGACTGGAGCACAGASTGTCGAGGCAGGATTGCCACCATCACCTCCCCTGCATCCAGCAGCACCACCAGCCTTTCCCAGAGCTCCAGGGAGGGCCAGGCTCCCTTGTGGAAAATCAAAGGCAGACAGGAGAGTAATTTAAAGATTGGATTCCTCTTTTATTCCCTGATCCCACTGCTCTTCACTGACAGTCACAGAACTGCTGGGTGTGCCTTGTTCTRCTGGGTAAAGAATGAAGAGTCTTGTTCATTCAAAACCACAGAGTCATGGAATGGTTTGGGTTGGAAGAGACCTTAAATCCCACCCAACCCCTGCCCTGGGCAGGGACAGCTCCCACCATCCCAGGCTGCTCCAAGCCCCAGTGTCCAACCTGGCCTTGGGCACTGCCAGGGATCCAGGGGCAGCCTCTGGGCACCCTGCTCAAACACCTCTGCTGGCAGAGCATGAGTTTGAGTTCAGGTCCCCAACAAATGCAAAGCCATGACCTTCATCAAAAACATGGAGTCAGGAGAATAGTCAGAACAGTCAGAAATGGCTGTTACATTATTAATGTGATGTTCCAAATKAGCTTTTTCATCATGGCATAGGAAAATGTTGCGGTTTGAAGTGAAATACATTGCAGAACAGCAAAGAGTGGTGGCCTCTGCAAGTGTCTGGAAACCTGGATCACAATCAAAAGTGAAATAATTCAACTCTCTGTGAGAGTTCAAAGGCAACCTCAGAAAAAAACACAGCCTCTGCTTATCTGGTGAGCTTTCTGACCAGCTGGGAAGGTACAGAGTGTCTCCAGATTCAGCAAAACCCCCCTGATATCTTTTCCAAATGACCCATTGCTGATTGCGAGTGTTCTGCATTACTGCCCAGAGAGAAGAAAAACGTCCTTAGGAACAGTCTCCACAATCATCCCTCATAACAGCACAGACAGGCACAGCTYCAGCCATCATCCCTGGAAAATGTGCAGCTTCCCTGAGCTGCTGCAGGGGATGGGAAGTGTCTGTGTGATGAGATGCAGAGGCTCTGTCTTGAAACCCTTTTGGATAAGAGGGGAAAATGTTAAAAATGTATCTTCTAAAGAAGAGAAGATTGGTGTGACAGCTCCTGAGTGAATTGGATCCCAGGGTTTAGAGTCCCCTCAGCTCAGCTCTYTGCTTCTTATTTGGTGTTTTTCCATCTGTAGGAAAAAGCATTATCATTTAGGATGAACTTTGGCCACTTCATGACAGATAAAATGATTGCACCAGCTCCAGATGAAGGGAGATGAGAAGTGGCTTTGCTGCATCATTTTCCACACTCCTGTTTACTCCAAAATCTTCAATAATGGGCTAAAATCTGACAGAGCAGAAAATCACCAGCTGTTCTGAGCTCCTTTTCCACTTGCACAGCTGCTTGGAGAAGAGAATCTGTCTGATTAAACCGAAGGGATTTCAGAGGAGAGCAGCAAAATTTAAGAACTAAACAGGTTTAAGTTTAGTGTTGCAATGACTCTGCAACATTAATAAGCTCAAGATTGCAAGCACAAAACAAGGGGAGGAAATCTTGGGCTAAGCCAGTGAGAGCTCTTGGGGAGAAGTGGCAGGAATTCAAAGCACAGCAATGTAGCTGAGCTTYAAAATGCTTTAGGTAAATAAGGTCAAAAGAATAAGTAGACACTGTTCTTTTGTTATAAACTGCGTTTGGAGTTCAAATATTTGGGAATTAATTTTAAACTGGCCAGCAAAAGTATGTTTCTAAGCCAAAAGAAGAAGAACTGCAGAGGTTTTTGCTTGCTAAGTTAAATGAGAACAAAGGCATGAATGGAAAAGGGCAAGGAGGGCAGAGCCAGTGAGAAATTATYAAAGGAAGAGCCTTGCTTTGTCTCCATTAGTGATAGATTGGATCATCTTCTCTCCCCCACTGTCCCTGCTCTTGAGCTTTTAAAGTGAAGCTGGAAATCTTTTTTAACTTTAATTCCGTGGTTTTCCTGTGTGAGCCCCAGAGGAGACAGGCACAGCTCAGAAGAGCTCTGAGAATCCATGAACATGAAATATTAGCAAGTATTTCATTGTGTTCTGCTGCCTCAGGGCTCTGTGCTGGCTCTGCAAACACAGCAGTGGGATTTTGACCCCAAATCTMCTTTGCCAGTGGGCAGAGGGAAACCCAGCAGTAACAATCAGCTGGCAGCCACCCAGCTTGCCTTGGAAAGCAATTASAGAACTGTTTTCTGGTACAGAGCAAGTTTCTTTTGATGTCTCAAAAAATTATTCCTTCTTCATTTGTACTGCTGACACCAATCTTAGGAGCAGCCAGGTGCCCTGGATACAAATATTTCTGTCTGAGCTGTTCCCTGAAATCAGGGTCTGAATTTTCTGCTTTTATCCTCTGCTCCAGGTGTAAATGTGGGGTCCAAACAACCACGGAGTTTTGAAGGACTGCAGAAGCAAGATGTGAGTTCAGATGTAAATATTTCAGCCATTCCCATGCGAATGGGGGCAAGTCCTTTATTTCTCCCGTGGGTGTGAAGTGTGTGACAGGTATCTGTGACCCATGGGCACAGTAATTCACGTTAAGAGATCTGGCCAAGACCATCAAGAATGTCACAGGAAAAGTTAAAAATAGAACCTGATTTTGTCTTCTCCCAGATCACACAGCATTTCCATGGGGAACCACTGGACCTGTGTGAGAAATGCAGCTGMCAGAGCACAGAAATAACATTTAAAACCATTAACAAACACCCTCAGTGATTGCCAGCCTGTCCTGGTGTTGCAGGAATTGGGAGGTGCCAGTTCTGCCACTGAGACCTTGCCCAGTCCCTCACACAGCTGAAATTCCAGAGACTTCTCCCAACTTTTAATTACATTTCTGTGCACCACAGCTCACTGTGCTCTGTGCATTCCTTGAGGGAGGTGYGCAGTCTGTGAGTTGTTGTAGGGAGTTGGGAATCAATTACAAAGGACACAGGGTTGGAGTTCCTCTCAAGTACTTGCTCAGCTGTGTAACCTTGGGGCAAATCACTCAACTGCTTTGTGCCCAAGTAAACCCAGCTGCAAAAGCATCTTGAAAAGCAGATGGTGCACAAAGATTTAAAGTGCTCAGGAGAATGATGAGGGATGAGGAAAAAAAATTGAAAAGAAGGCATTCTACAGTTCACTGCTGTTGGTATTGATTCCAGCAGAGTTAATCTGGCCTAAATCAATAGAAATGAAAGGAGAATTTTCTTTGCTCTCCAAAAATCACCCCACACTCTCAAATCTTTGTTTCCCCTCTCCCYTCTTGATTTTATGGCCGTGCTTTCTCTCTAGAGGGTTAATTTTAAACCTTCAGTAGAATACATGTTTTCCCCTGGCAGCCTGAAGTTTCTAATTCAGGATCAGGTTCTCCATGACCAAACTTTGATCTYGTACTGGATTATTTTTAGGCACTTCATTCTATAGCATTCTCTTCTCCCTGCTTTTTGTGCTGCCATTCAGCCTTGCCTCTGGGACACAGTGAGGTGTCCTGGGGCTCAGCTGCTGCACCCCAAATAAAAATACTGATCTTTATTCCCTTCTGTAGATGGTTAGTCCTGGCTTAAAACCAGTATTTGTACTCCTGGTCAATGAACAAAGGAAAATCTAAAGCTTCTGTAGCAGAATAATTGTTTGCCACATGTTAGTACCKAAGAGAAGACTTCAGTGTTTCAATCTTTTTTGGCTTTAGACAAAATGTAGATTTTTTTACCCCCCACAGGAATGTGGGAATACTTATTTGCATAAGGAATATTTCCAAAGCAGGGTGTCTTAGGTTGTAAGAACAGGAAAAAATAGATTTTAGTGTAAACAAGGAATATTTAAATATGTGACACATAAAGGAGCCATTTTATTCACTACTCAGGGAAGACCTTGCATRTTTTTATTAATGACTAACAAAACTAGAACATTGACAGGTTTGAATTTTGGTGACATCTCAAATCAGAAAGGATTTGAGCTGAAGGAAGCTGCAAACRAATCTACCAAGCTACCAAAGGAATCAAAATTCCCTTAGGTTTTCATGAGAACCAATGTCAGCAAATTGTCTGCAGCAAATTTAGCCCTTGTTGTACAGTACTGGAGTGGTAAAATTGTTAATTATTACTCAAAATTGGTGATCATTTTTCCAACACAAAAATAATTCAGTTTCTGTGTGTCTTGCAAACTGCTCTGTTTTATGTTATTGAATCTTTGGACTCAATATTTGAGCCATTGAAATCTCTAGATTCAATATTTGAGCTATTGAATCTTCACATTCAATATTTGAGCTGTGCTATTAATAATTTAAAACACTGAGATTCTGTGCCATAAATACCAAAGTGCCTGGGATGATTATTGACACTGCTCAAACACCAAATTGTTAATTAAGCAGAACCCAAAGTAAAAATTCCCTGATAKAATTTGAGTCCCTTTTTGGATGATACAACTTTTCCCCTCCTTTTACCACTTGAAACTGAATTTAAAACCAGGTGCAGGTCATTTGTAGGAATGAAAGACTCTTAAATGAATCAGAACACAAGACATTCTGTGGAAAACAATAAATAWAACAGAAAGTGAGCTGGAGATAAGGCAAATCCAGGTGATAAAATCATGGCTAGAGCTGTCTAATATAGGGAAATGAAAAATACAAAGTACATTTTAAAGCCCTGAGCTATACAAATACTCATCAGACTCCATTTCCATTTTTGCTGCTCCTAATGAGGAGAAGGTTGATTTAGCTCAGTCTTGCCAGATGAAACTGCAGCTGGGAGTGTTTTTCCATATCCATCAAACTCGGGTTTCCCTCCAGTGTCCCTGAGTATGAATCACTGAGCTTGACTTCATTTCATGGGCCTGCAATTGCTGGGTTTGAAGRAGAGCTTGGTGCATCATGAATTTCCCATGGTCCCAGCCCGTTCCTCCCCACTGTCCCTGAGCACAGAGAGCTGGGAGCTCTGTGCTGCTGKTATTGCTTCCATAAATCAGGTTATGGGATGGAGCCCCAAATCCTGGGGCGTGCTGAGGCACAGCCAGAKGCTGCCACTGGGATGTGTCCTGACAGGCTGGGATGCTCTGGGGAGCCTGGCTTTAACTCAAACAACAAAATCATCAATTCCCAAAGCCAAACATTTCAGGCACCAGAAAATCTTTTCTTCTTAAAAAAAACCCCCAGACAACATAGTGATGTAAATCTGTTTCGTGTGAAGGCTTTGTTTCTTTAAAAGTATTTTGAACTTGAAGTCTAACTAGTTTGGGAAAAAAGGAATTAAGAGTTTTAGGTGACCTCCTTGCTCTTGATCAGTGCAGTCCATTTTTTGGCAGGTTTTAAACAACTCTAATCTATTTTTCCCTTTTGCCATGTAAAAAACCTTCAGAAAAATGAGAAATGTCATGGAGATACTGACTAGAAMCTGCTGCCACAAGTTTGTATTTTGCCCAAATAATCACTTTCAAAGCAGTCACTGTTATTTAAAACAAAAATAATCTGAAAATATAGTGATTTWAAAAAAATCTCCCTTTAAAGAGACACTGTAAGGCTGAAGWTTGCATRTGAACAAATCTCTTCCCATTGCTCWGAACTCTTTCAATTAATASTTTTCACTRTTTATRCTCTTCATTTAAATGAATTAATTCATTTATTTTCCATCTTGCAATGAAGCAGATCTGGTCCATTTTCCTTGCTCAGTGCAGCTCCCATCACTCTCCTCATGTCCTGCTGTC
>CADDXX010000183.1:592086-602565 GCA_902810485.1 Alauda arvensis
TCCTGGCAGCAGATGCTGTCCGTGTCATCCTGCAAGGCAACAGGGTGTGCACGTCAGGGACAGCCCCACACAGAGCTCCATTGGAACATGGGCCTCTTAGGAATGTCCTGGGTTGCAATGTAAGATGTGCCCAAAGGACGTATTCTATCACCAACTTCATGAGCTATTGGAGCCAGGTGGGGCAGTGTTTTCCTGCCTCCTCCCTCTGGACTATCTCCTGTTAATGCCCATCAATGCCCTGACCATGGCTCACAGGTAACTCCCTTATTGATGGTATATTTTTTTTGAGATAACTTTAGATTGTGGTGAGTGGTTGTTTTCTTATTGTTTGCGTTTGGAAGAAGGGATCAGAGTCTTTGGGCTGCCGTTTGAAGATGTTTATTTTAAAATTTTTATCTCTAATTTCTGTGAGACTAGTGTGGTGTTCACAAGCAGCTGGAAAAGTGAATTCTCTCTGTCCTGGAACAGCACTTAGGTTTTTATAATCTAAATTACGTTAACATTGTTTTCTTCTAAAATCTGATAACTAAAATCTAAGTCACACAGTGAAATTACACCTTTACCCAATCCTAAAAACTCAACACCCTTTGCAAAAGGAAAAGGAAGAGAAGAATAGGAAAATGTGACTTTATCACATTGATCTGCTTCTATATTTGCTCAATAATAAGAATACACAGAAATCTAAAACTAATATCTAAACACCCAGTGATATAATAAAAAACACACTAATCAAACCTTCATGTCATCCAAATCCTCAGACAGCTTTGGAAGCAAAGAGTCTCCCACACCTTATCTCTGTCCATGGCCCGTCAATGCCCTGCCCAGGGCTCACAGGTGACTCCCTTATCTCTGTCCATGGGCCATCAAGGACCCCCTGTGTGACTCATGGAATGACATCAGCCCATTGTGAGATGCTCTGCCCAGGGGGAGGAGCCAAGCATTCCCACCTGGATATAATCTGGGGCTTGGGACAGCACAGGGGTCACTGACTGGATTCCCAGAGGACAGGAGCTGCCAGATCTTTTCATGGGATCACTGCTTCAAGAAGGCCACTTCATCTGCACTGCCACCACCACCCTAACAAACAGGGTGTCAGGTTGGAGTCTGACTCTGTCAAGGGTCTTTTCTGRTAACAATTTGTTACCAAGAACCAATAACTGGAACTGAAAATCAGGTGAAATCTCATTGGTAATTTGCAGAGCAGGGATGGTTTTATGTCATTTTTTTTCTAGTCAAATATTTGTTGAGTCCATCACCACTCCTACTCAGAGCCCCAACAAGCAGCAGCTCTGGGAAAACAAAGCTGAGTACAGCACTGTGGGCTTGAAAAGAGATCAGCTCACTTGTCAGGAGGAAGCCATTTCCAGCTAATCCTCTCCTCTTTGCTCTCCCTGCTGGGACAGGGATAACCCAGCCAGAGAGGGAGCTCCCTGCTGCAGCCACCCTTGCTTTGGAGGCACTGACACTCCTGTCAATATTACATTTTTGCATTGTAATTTCTTTTATATCCAACAAGCAGCACAAAGGCTGATTTTTTATATCCAATAAGCATATTCTGTGTACAGCTCTTCATGAAGCTGGTAGAAATTGTGTATTTTAAGGGGGTTTCAACATCACAAATACAGAGCTCAAATTTTTTATTATTGTTGCTAAATTCTACCCAAGAAATTTCCATCAACTTTTATAAGACTAATAGAAAACATTCCATTATCTCTAAATCTACATAATGCATATCTGCCATTCACATTAATTCTAACAGAATTTAGTGCTCAGCACTCTCCCCAGACAGATCACTTTTAATTAGACCTAAATATGAATGATAAAGCCTAACTTCTGAGAGCRGAGGTGGAAAAGAATGAGTAAAACTGATCAGTTTTGTTGTGGTAGATCAGATAAAAGAACTACAGACAAGCTCTTTTGTGAGGAGGAAGCAGAATTTCTGAAGGGTCAGAGTGTAAATTAGGCTTAAAACCTTCCTCAGGAGCTCTGCCAGCCAAGTGTCCTTTGTAAATATTTCATTATTGCCCACAGAGACTCTGGCTTTTCACACCTTGAGGCTCTTTGCCCTTTGCCAGCTCACAGCTAAATCCTGGGAGCAGTGAAATTGGTTATCAGATGCTCTTATCACTCCTCCCCAAAGCCCTCAAACCCAGAACAGGACGATGAGGAGGGATCATCCCCAGCAGCCCTGCTGGAAAGGTTAATGAGGGAGAGCTCCAGCCAGGCTGGGGCAGGCTGTGGGAAGAAGGGCAATTTGCACTCTTGGGGTTGGCTTGTAGCCAGGCTGGGSATAATTAGCCACTCTCCATGTCCTGGATGCCTCTTTTCACCAGCAAAACCCTTTCAAAAAACCAAAACGTCAACAACAACAGAAACTAATTGCACTGGCAGGCTTTGAGAATGGGTTTGGAGAAGGTGCACATTCAGAGAGCCCTCGCAGCAGAAATTCCCCCTCACTCCAGCTGGGCCCACCCAGTAGTGAGAGGATGGATGGATAATCCCAAGTGGAATGCTTTATTCAGGAAATCAAAGGCTAATGGGCTACTTTTTAAATGGAAATCTCTGCTCCAGAATGAATTTTGAAGCACACAGGCCTTTGCAGTGCATAGGCAATGAATCACCCAACAAAACCACTCATCTGCTTCTGTTTCTCTCTTACACTTTCACATTTCTGGGGGCTTGAATCCTGAGGGTTTCCACATGATTTCCTCCTGAGACCCTGTATTCAGCTTGCAGAGTGCAGGAAACTCTCTGCCTTAAGGATTTTAATGAAAAATCCAACCTTTTCTCAATCTTAAACTTTTGTGTTTTGACACAATCCCTTCAATTACTGCAGATGCATCATTTGAATGTGAGGGTGAGATGAGGGTGTCTGTGGGAGATCTTGTAACAGCACAGACCTTGGATTGGGACAAAGAAAATGAAACTGCTTCTTAACTAATTTTAAATCATTTCTGACTAAGAAACCTCCGCTGTTGGCTTGACTAAATTATAAAAAAGGACTTAATTAAAGGAACAGTGTTAATTTAAATAGGAAAATAGCATCTATGTGGTCTGAAAAGGGGAGTTAAATGATTCCAACCCCTCCTTTCTCCAYGGGACAGCAGAGAGAGGGGATTCCCTGTGTTAAGTGTTTATCAGACAATCCCAGTGGTGCCCAGTCACCCCCACTGCTCCTCCCTGCAGGGCAAAGCTGCCAAAGGCCTTTGTGCTGCTGAATCCCACTCTGGATGTTTGGAGAGCTCCCACTGCAGCTTTGCTTTGCTGCTGAGTGTCCAGAGCAAATGRGGCTCCTGCTCCCACCCCAGCACAGAGTGGGGTGGCAGCAGAGGCTTCCCCTTCAATCCAGTCAGAGGAGCAGGAGATGGGAACTGCAGGAGCTTTGCTTGTGTACATTCAGGATGGAAGAGTCCCGGAGCACAGAGATTTGGGTCTGTGCAGGTAAAACCAGGCTGCAGAGCTGTCCAGGGCAGCCTGGCACACCTGAGAGAAGGTGGGGCTCCCATCCCAACACATATTGGCCAAATCTAARCTTAGACCAAGGTTAAKGCCACAYCTRGAAGTTTAAGCTTGGTGGTGCAATRRGAAAATCTGATTTTATMATGRAATCTCTGCTGTTCTGTAGGAATTATTACTCAKGAGATTTCCACCACTCATGTAACCCCAAATTTCACTACATTTCCTCTTGTTTTGACTCTATGTTCATCCTCTTGTTCTGCACGTGAAGCAGATCTTCAAGGAGAGACAGCAAAAACCCTGCTTGGAAAAATATTTCTAGAAAAAGGTTCCTGATAGAATATTAAATCTAGAATATAATAAAATCATAAATCATTAACATTGGAAAGGATCTTTAATATCATAATAGAATTATAGAATCATTAAGATTGGAAAAKATCTTWAATATAATGGAGTCCAACTGTCTAGAACACTGATAGAAAAAGGAGTGTGATAAATGCTAACACCTTTTAAAAARGGAATTAATTACATTTAAACCAGAGTGAGGAAAGCAGGGCAAAGCACCATAGCTGGAAATGAGAACTGCTGTGAAGCCTTGGAAAGAAACACTCCTCTAAATCTGAGAGACTTTGGGTGTGCAGGAAGGTCCAAGCTGGGCCTCAGGTGAGTTTTCTGCCATCCCTGCTCTGCAAATTACCAACGAGATTTCACCTGATTTTCAGTTCCAGTTATTGGTTCTTGGTAACAAATTATTACCAAGAAAAGAACAGGAACCACTTGACAGAAAATGGAACAAYCAAGCTGTTGGCAGGAGGGAAGATTGTGACTTTCCTGCTGTTTAGTAACATGTTGGAAATGAAATTGTTTTAATTTTGACTTACTCCTGAGGGAGCCTGATTTAACACCTTCAAGAGCTCATTTTGGTGGAGTTTRAGGCACCTTGATTAGTCTTGGGTTTGAGCCCAGGTATTTTCCTGCTGCTAAGCAGAGTTAAGTGCAGATGCAAGTGCTGGCAACAAACATAAGGCAGAAAAAGCACAGAGCAGTTGTTTTACCTCCAGTGAGACAAAGGGAGTGTCCTGCACCTGCAGAGAGATCTGCTCCCCATCGATGGTGAACTTCCTGGAATACAGAGCACCTGGGGGAGAAGGAAGAGCATTAGTCAGGGAACCAAAATTAGAAAGGAAAGGTAAAATGGGGAGCGTTTAAATTCAGAGTTTTGAGGTTTGGCACGTGGAGCTGCCTGTAGAAAAGTGAATGGCCCTGGAGTGTTTGTGTGGCTGTGTTTGCTGTGTGGGGACAGGTTCTGGATGTGCAGGCAGCCTGGGGGCTGGCAAAGGGCCACTTGGGATTGAGTCACATGCTCARARYGGGCACATAAAYCCCATTCAGGTTTCCAGTCCACATYGTTAGCTTTAAATMTAAGTGCAGTTCASTTTTTATAATCACAAGTGAAGACATCCAGGTGTGGTCAGTGAAAGGAGTGAGTGTTTCCTGCTGCATTTTCCTGAATGCCTTTAAAAAAGGAAAGTGCCCCAGTTTTGGACACAGAGTGAGTGACTGTGTACAAATCCCCCAGGTGCTCTGGGTGTGAGTGATTTTAGCAGAGTTTGGCTGAAATCCCCAAAGACTGGACACTYTAAACCTAACTTTGGTTAATCTGGAGGACACAACACACATTCACAGCCAAGTGCTAATTCTACCCACCTAGGCCTGGTCTAGCTCTGATTTAACCACTGCTAGCCTGGGCTTGRACTTCATTTTGTTGCTGCAGCTGAGTGACAATGAAAATTTAACTCTTGATCTTATGAACTCTCTGTGGTTGTGACAGGGACAGCCTCACAGGTTGATGTCATCACCATTTTTCTTTAGAATTTAACACAAATCACACGGGGGTGTGAAGAAATGCCAACCCACAGCTGCTGTGTGCAGCCCTTCTGTCTCGCCCCAGTGGCACTGCTGCCTCCAGAGCAATGTCAAACGTGCAGAAACCCACCCACTGCAGACTGAGGAATTCAGATTAACAGGGAGCCCAGTAATGCCCTCACTTCTGAAAATCAGCTTTGTTTCAAGGAAACAAGTGATTTTATTCCAGTGGAAAAGAGTCTGAGCTCATAGAGCATTTTCAACACAAGGAAATTTAGCACTGAGTCCCACATTGTCATATTGGGGTTTAATACTGCGAGGGGACCCAGCCCTGGTGGGATTTAGTTTCTCTCTTAAAACAGGCTTGAGTTAAAGCTGTAAAGATGGTTTTAGGAGACACAGCACCCCTGAACCAAGACCAGACAACCCCTGGTTCCCATTCCAGCAGAACAAAGAGCAGGTGCTCTGCCCAGTGATGCCTGGCACAAGGAGAAGCACAGCTGAGGGATCCCAAGGGCACTGTCACCTACTCCTTGTTGGAATATTCACCTCTCCTGCAGCATGGCTGKGGAGCTGACTGGGAAAAGCTGACTGGGAAAAGCACGAGGCTGCCAGCAATCCCTGCACAGCTCCCAGGTCTCACTGATGTGCAGCCTCCCAAGAGGAGGTGACGGAAGAGAAGGAGCCAAAGTGCAGCCAACCATCGGGGTTACTYGGGGTCACTGAGGGGGAGCTGAACCATCAGGGTTACTCGGGGTCACTGAGGGGSAGCTGGAGGGAGGAGCTTGCAGGCTGTGCCTCCTCAGATCAAAGGGGTCCTGTGCTGCTCCCTCCCCATCCTGAGCTCAGCATTGTCTGCGTTCCCCCCGCCTTCACCCCAAAACTGTGAGGTGGCCAAGGTGTGGGATGTGCAGTAGGGGTGAGCATGGGGCACGTGGATCCATCCTCCAGCGCTGCCCAAACCTGTCAGTGTTTGCCTGGAGCAGTTCACATGGACACAGCCCCTGGGTGAAACAAGAAATAAGGGGTTGCTCTCCTTGTCTTAATGGAGAGAAGGCTTCCAAGTCTCCCTGGTTATAACAGCCCCTGAAATAAAGGGAATGTTTATAATAGCCCCTGAAATAAAGGGAATGCACAGAAAAAAGTTCAGAACTGCCTTTTACACCCCTCAGAATTCCTCTGCCTTCCCTGGGGTTGCAGGGGGAGCAGCAGTGGGTCTCTGTGGTTCAGTTGCTGTGTAGGTTGTTCCTTGAGCCTGTGTTTCAGTATAGCTGCAYCCCCAAGCAAACCTTTTACTCTGATTCTTTTCCATCCACTTGGGGAAGAAAAAACAGCTGAAAGGATCATAAATAATGAGCCTTTGATTTATTGCTTTCATAGCTCGAGGCTATTAACTGAAAAYATGCACCTTATGGACATCTAACACCACTTGGCTTCCCTGTAACCTGCACAAACCAGCAGAGCTCTCCTCTGCAGGGCTGCTGGGGGAGCTGAACTCACCAGTGTTGGCTTCGTAGTCCCCAATGAAYCTCTTGGTGAGGAAACGCACGACCAGGGCTGCAAAACAAGGACAGAAAGAGGGGTCCTGCATGAGAACCCAGATCCACCTGGGCACAGCTCCTGGCACAGCCTCCTGCAGGAGGAGTCTCACATGAAACCAAGCTGATCTCTGCGTTGCTCACGTGTTATTCTGCAAGTGCTGCTCTCAGCACTCCCAGACAAAGATCTGGGGCTCCTAATGCAGAGTTTTTCCCAGCTTGTGTTGGAAATGAGCCCTCAGATCCAGGGTGGCAGCTCAGCGAGGTTGTTGCCCTGTGATCACAGGTAAAACAAYCTGTCCTTTGCTCTGAAATCATTTWAAAGAGTCACTATCCASTAGACTGCAGCTAATCCAGATTTAAGCATTTAATGTCATGCAGGAAGTGAGGCTGATGGATGAAATGGTTCTTTCCAGCCTTAAAACCCCTCACAATAGCCATTAGTGATATCTAATCACAGCCAGCAAACAAACTCCATGTGGTCAKGCTGGAGCACCCTGGGCCTTCTTATTCACCTTAACCTGAGCTGCTTTCTTAAACTCTTTGATAAGAACATTTTCCTTTCTCTGCATAAAACATTTAAATTCCATCATGGCAGCAGTAACATATTCCTGTGAGCTTTGAGCTCACTAGAGTCCTAATAACTTGCAAAACCACTTAATTAAGAGTTAMATAAAATGTCTTTTTCTGCAAGCAACATTATTTTATAATAGATTTCATTTCAAGCAGTAATTTTTCTCACAGTGACACTGGGTCMTCCTTTAGCACCCTCAGATGAAGTTGCCTGGGCAGCTGTCTTCAACAAACTATTTAAAAATAATGTGAAAATGTGGCTGCTTCAAAGCCAAAACAATCAAACATTTTGCTGAATCCTGTGGAAGCACAGATGCAATAAATCAATCTGCTTTTAATAATTCCTGCAATCACGGAGCAGATATTCAAATGCACCAATGCTCTCCTGTTATCTTACCCTCTTCTTTGGAGAATAATAAAGGCACATCTTCACATTCTATAGAATAATAAAGGCACATCTTGTACGCCGTGCTTTGTCTGCAGAGCACAAAACATTTACAGCAGCAGGACAAAAGCCACCTTTTGGGGGCGTGGAAATTCAGCCACAATTAAACCATTTGCACAAGGCCAGGTAGAACCATTCGTGAGCACAAAACTCGCTGCTGGCTGCTCACGGACCTACAGCAAATCTGCCTCACACATCCCCCTGTGCCTTTTCTTTAAAAACAGCAAGCAAATTGAAATAGTTGAGCTGTGACAAATGCCACGGTTTGGGGTGAATGGAGGAGCCTGGGAAAAGCAGGCACACAGCTGGCACACAGCTGGCACACATCTGGCACTCACCTGACACACAGCTGGCACACATCTGGCGCACACCTGGCACTCACCTGGCACACAGCTGGCACTCACCTGGCACTCACCTGGCACACATCTGGCACACAGCTGGCACACAGCTAGCACACACTTGGCACACATCTGGCGCACACCTGGCACTCACCTGTCTTGCCCACGCTGCTGCCGCCCAGCACCACCAGTTTGATGATCTTGTTGGGAGCGCAGTCCAGCGCGGGGTACTCCGGGATGGGCAGCAGCAGGAAGTTGGTGGAGTACTGAGACATGTTCTGCTCAGGGATGAGGAGCATGCCAGGAGGAGGAGGAGGGGTGGCAGCCCGGCCCGGATCGGGGGAGCAGGGCAGCAGCGCGGCTCCCCGGCTCCCGGCTGCTCGCAGGGAAGAGCCCTCTCATCCCTCTGGAGACGCTTTCCCGAGGAATGCGAGAGCGCCCGGCCTCCTCCRGCCGATCCTGTGCTCACACAGCGCCTTGGGAGAGCCGAAGGGAAGTTTTTGATCRGCCCCCGTGAAAGCTGACTCCGGCATCCCGCAGCCAATCACGATGGGAACGGGACATTCCTGCAGCCCCATCCCTGCCCAGCGCCGCCTTTGTGCGCTCCAGCCCCGCATTGGGGGCTCACAGCCCTCCTGGGAGAGCTTCCAGCGCCGTGCAGTGCCCCCATCTCTGCTCTAATCCGCTCTGAATGACCCGGTTCTGCCTGTCCGGTCCCTTTTCCCTGTCCGTGGCTCAGCTCCAGGCTCTGTTGTTCTCCCCGTGCCTTTCACAAAGGTGCGCTGCCCCCAGAGCTGATGGGACCCCGCTCTCCGCGATAACAAACGCGTTTCCATCCCCCCAATCAGGGTTTTCGGGCAGCTGTGGGATATTCCAAAATCCCAGCTGACACGGGAATCCTCCGGGATGCATCTGAGCTGCTGCTTTGTGCGTGCTGGGAGCCCTAAAACCCCCCTGGAACGTGGGGTGGGACCCTGCAGGCTCTCCAAACACGGGGAGGTGAATTCAGGGCTGCTGACAGACTTGRGGAGCTGAGGAAGGACTGGGAATGAAGTCCTTTCAGAGGGAATGAAGAGAGGATTTCTTCTCCAGGAAAAGTGAGTGGGGTTTTAGGAGAGCAGGCAGGGTCTGTGGGATGACAGCCTGGGACTGAACACTGCTTACAATCAGCTCTCAGCTCTCTGGGATAGCAGGGAGGGAAGAGCACTGGGGAGGGAGTGACCCAGATAAAGCAGAACTGCAAATAATATGAAACAGATGTAAATTAAACTTTAAAAAAAATAATAATGTAGTTGGAGCATTCGCTTTTGGAAAACTTCTCCGGAGGGAGCAGGGGCAAGGCTGGGACACGGACTCTGTCAGGCTGGGATGGGAATGGAGAGCAAGATAATCCCTCAGGGGCTCATGGAAACCTGGGGATGGAGTTTTCCTGCAGGCAGGAGATGGGCTCGGCTCACTCTGGAGAGGCTGCAGCCCCCCAAAGCCTCTCAGTGCCCAGCTCACAGCTCTGCCCTGCCCACAGCACAGAGCTGAGCCCTCCCAGCAGGGCCAGCGTGGGGTCCCAGGGGATGGGGAACCAGGGCAGGGCTGGGATCACTGCCCCCCTCCCAGAGCACCCACCCAGCATCACACAGCATGAGCTGAGTGTGAGCTGCCCCGAGGAAAAYCCAGCTGTGCTCTGAAATCAGCACAAGAACCCCAAGATTTATGGGCATGTGGCTTTTCCAAGGTTCTGTTTCCCCTCTCAGCCCTCGTTGTGCTGCAGGATTTGTGCTCTGCAAGCTGCCCTGACCATCCTGGCAGCTGATGAAGAGGAGGAGAAAATGTCTGGAGGCCGATGCAGCTCGTGGAACTGGGAGAGAGCCACTGCATCCTTTGTCTTTTGGGACACGGCTCCTGTGGGAATGGCTTGCAAATCTTCCAGTGTCAATTTGCTTCCAGATTTTTGCAAAACCCCCAATACTGAAAAAAAATAAAAAACCTTTTCCAGGAAATTTCATTACCAGGGTGCTTTAATCTCACACAAATTCTGTAAGAAGAGACAAAATGAGGGGAGGAATAGGGAAAAAAAGCTCCAAATCTTGTGGTCAGTGGATARGGCAGCACTTTGAAATGTGTTGTTGAGCTGGACAGTGATAAATTCGGGATTAGTGAGCAGCAGTAAGTCACTGTCTGCCTYTCTGAGTGCTGGAACCTTTGTTACCATTTACTATTAAAAGCAAATGTTAGTGACTAATATAAAAACATCCATCACAATAGCCCT
>CADDXX010000183.1:602655-653985 GCA_902810485.1 Alauda arvensis
ATAAATTCAGACAGACCATGAAGCACATTCTATATGAGCAAAGACATTCCTGGAAGAAAACAGCTCTGCTGGCTTGCTCCAAGAGGGAGGCACGTTCAAGTGGAAAAAAAATAAAAGTTAAAATCGTTTTGGGTAACCAAATGTGGTGCTGAGGARCACAAAAGGGAGTCAGAGGCACACGGAGGGTGAGCTTTGGTCTGGGTGAATGTGAGGCAGACAAAAAGAATGCAAACCGTGCTCAGATGATGCTGAGTGCTGAGCTTGGATGTGGCACGGGAAAAGCAGGAGTCTCAGCTGCAGGGAGCAGCTGCTGCATGAGGAGGGGCAGGAGGCTGCTCCCTGTGTCTGCAGGGCTGATCTGGTGCTGACACAGGAGAGGGGATGTGCGGGGGCAGCCATGAGACAGCAGAGCTGCAGGAAATGTTGAACTGCTGCTTTTGGCAGCTCTGAGCGCTTCTGGTTGCTGAAAACAAATGTGAAAGCAGTTTGAGGCTGCGTGCTGGAAGCAGCCCAGTGGAGCTCGAGTTCCACTGAAATGTGGCTCAATCTGATTTTTTTCTGCACCAGCCCAGGCTTCTTGTGCTCCTCCCCAAAGCTCTTTCCACTGTGAGCAGGAATCTCTGTGCAGAGAGAAGGGCTCTCAGCACAAATAAAAAAGCTGGGCATTCCCTCAGTTTTCAATCTGCTCTCAAGCTCCCCCCTCCTCTTCACTTTGAGGCTTTAATTCTGAAAGGATTCAAGCAAAATACAGAATCAAGCCCAGAGGTTTTCAAACGTGGTCCTTATCTGATTTTCCAGATTGCCAGAGCAGCCTTTTCACAGAGKGAAGCCAAGCAGGATTCACACTCTTTGAGACTGTATAACCCTTGGCATGTGGAATAACAACTGTTTTTAAAGCAGATATTCATTGTTTGTGCACAATGGACTTATATTTAGCCAAGAAACCCATGTCTAAAATCCAAATTCTCTTGGAAGAACAATAGCTTAAATTAGAGGGGGAATGTTTGCAAAGCTGAGAGTGACTTTGGGAACATTTGGATGGTTCTGGAGGTTTCACTTCACCACTCCTTGGGGTGCTCATGCAAAGATCTGTGCCTTTGCTTGGTGCACAGAGATTGTTATTTCCACACCAGAATTTTTACAGATGTATTTACTGCTCTGTGTTGCTTTTGGCTCTGTTTTTTTAGAAGATTTTCTATTTATGTTATTGTTGGCCCTCCTACACATCTTCAGAGATGAAGCTTGCTRAAAATAAAAATATTTGCCATGACCACAGTGCCTGTCACAGGAGGATGTCAGAGTGCTTTAAAACTGGTTGTAATTACTCCTCATGCACTGCACAAAAGGAGTAAGGGATGAGCAGAGCCAGAGAGACCTTGCTAGTTGGGAAAATGTTTCTCTTTCTGCCTAGGTCTGGCAGAAACGATTTCTCCTCCAGAAGTCCATTTGTAACCATTACATTTGCCTCTGGTGCATCTTCCATGGAATTTATTGAAGTTAGGGAGACTTGGAAGGAGAAACAGGGCTTTTTTTGGAGCAGAAATGGGAAATGTGGCTGTGGGGAAGTGCCAGGGGCTGTGGCAGATGCTGGGACAAAACCCACAGCTGGTGACTCGTGCACACACCAACAATTGGTTGGAATTGGTGATTCAATTCCAGCCAAAAGGAATTGATCCCTGCAGCTCTCTCTGCCCCTCTTGCAGCTCTCTCTGCCCCTCTTGCAGCTCTCTCTGCCCCTCTCTGCTGCAAACTTGGGGCCCAAAGGTCACTTCTCACACTGCACTCAGCAAAAAATGTCCATGAGCCACCTTTCTGCTGCCAGTACCTGAACACCTCCAGGCTGGGAAAGGCAAAAGAGGAGGAGATGAGAAAGGAGCAGAAATGAGTGTGGTGTGCTCGAGGAAGCAGCCTCGGTGTGTGTGCTCAGAATTCCACCTTGCTGAGTTGAAATGAGCTAAAAGTGCATCTCTAGCATCCAGCAGCGACCTCTGAAGACATCTGGGGACAAGACCACAATTTTAGGATCAGAACAACTTGGTTGTTCTGATCCCGAGGCCAAAGGGCAAGGAAATGTCCTCAGATGCTGCTGCAGCAGCTGTGATAAATCATCTCTGATTCTATTTTGGGATGTGAGAGAGATGAACATTTAAATACATCTATCTGGTCAAACCCTGTACAGATTCCACAATTCCTGCGTTTCCTGTCCCTAATTTTAAAGCACTGCCATTCCTGGCAGCCCTAAGGAGCACGGGGCCCTTTTCACTTTGGGATGTTTTGTAAGGATTGGGGTTTTCGTGTTCCTGAGCCTGTCCCTGGGGAGCCTGCAGCWGATGATGTGGCAAGTCCAACGTGAGCACGAGGACATCGCTGCAGGCCAGCAGCTCAAACAGAATGGAAACTTCTTGGYCTCATAAAAGAGTTCCTGCTTTGGGATCTGACCCGTTCTCCCTTCCCCACAGGTATTCCCACAGGGCCAGGGCTGGGGCTGTGAGCAGGGAGCTCCCAGTGCTTCCAGCAGCTTGTGGGTACTGGGGAGAGCTGGGAGCCTCCAGGCTGGACACAGCTCTGTGTCAGGATCAGCCACATCCCGAATTTCTGCCCAYCCCTCGCTGTTTCCCCAGGGCTGTCCCACCCGGGATGTGTTTGCTCTCAGTGYRCRCTGCAGGAYGAGCTCTGTGGTGTCTCAGGAACGYCTCCCACTCCTTCTCCCCRTGGRTTTACACTGGGCACTGCTGTCACTGGCAGTGCTGGGCTCTCCAGGAGCCTTYGTGTCACCGTGCTGGGGTGGGGCCGTGTGCTGTGGGACAGCAGAGCCTCCCTGGGGCAGCACCGCCATCCCCTCCATCACAGGGTCCTGCCATGGGTGCCCAGTGAAACATCGACTTTAAGGAATTTAGAGATTTTAGAGGAGCTAAGATTTTAGGTAGAAGACAAGCTTTATTAGAGTTAAAATAAATGGATAGGCCTTGATGAAGTTAAGAGTTAGYAGTTAACTAATAATTGATTGCTTGTCAACACAATGTTTGGTTAGCTGGGTTTATAATGAAGAATATAGAAACTGATAAATAGCTTTAGGAACATAAGACAATTGTGGGCCTCCTCCTCCCGGAAACTCCTTGAAGATGGGGAATTGGAGTTCTACCAAGGGTTCATGTGTCATAATTTGCATTGAAAAGGTAGAAAGGTCAGAATGAGAAAGACTTCATTTACTTCCTCATTTTAGGACCCCCTCCCCACGAAAAAGACCCACCGACCCATTTCAAGGAACAAACCACGCTGCTTAATATCTTTTGAACTAATTAACATCCGAAGCGGGGAATGGGATGTGCCAAAGCTATGAATATGTATTTGTATTTTGAGTATTCAATACCTGTATAGATAAAAGGCTTTTGGAATCACCTGTAAAGCGCTGTGTGTATTTGGGAGCTATCCCGCACTGCCCGGCGTTGTGATAAACATCCACTGTCTAACTTTAAACTGTTAGAGAGTTTCTGTCCATCACAGTTGGATATCGGTACTGGATCAATATCCATAATTTAATAAATCACCAGCTCCATGCAAGGAGTCTCGGGGGTCACAGAGCTCCATCGGGCCCCTCCGGGGGGTTCGGTGCTGTGGGGTGGCCCTGGTGTCCCTGGGGGGGTTTGGTGACATCCCCAGCTCCCTGCGGGGACGGAGCCGTCCTGCAGTGTGACAGTGACCCTCCCAGTGACTCTCCCAGTGACCCTCCCAGTGGGGCCTGCCAGGAATCAGGGAATATCCTGAGGGGATATCCACAGGGATCATGGAATCACAGACTCACGGAATGTTACGGGTTGGGAGGGACCTTAAAGCTCATCCAGTGCCATGGCAGGGACACCTCCCACTGTCCCAGGCTGCTCCAAGCCCCAATGTCCAGCCTGGCCTTGGGCACTGCCAGGGATGCAGGGGCAGCCCCAGCTGCTCTGGGCACCCTGTGCCCCAGCCCGGTCCTGTTCCAATCCCATTCCCATCCCCATCCCGTTCCCATCCCGTTTCCATTCCCATCCCCGTCCCGATCCCGATCCCGTTCCCATCCCGACTCCTTTCCCAATCCCGTTCCCGATCCCGTTCCTATCCCGTTCCCGATCCCATCCCAATCCCGTTCCCATTCCGGCCCCCCCGGACCGAGAACGCCTCGGAACGTTGGTGTCGCGGCACGGGCGGCGCGCTTTGAGCGGCGCACAGCCCGGGCCGGTTAGCGGGTGCGCAGCTGGCGCTGTCAGTCGCGGCCCAAGATGGCGGCGGCCGGGGGCGGATGGAGGCGCTGGTGACGGTGCGGAGACTCGCCGCCGTCTGTACCATGGTGAGAGCCCTGGCGGCCGCCCGGCCCCGCGCGGCCGCTCCCGAGGGGCTCCGGGCCTTGTGCCCCGCGGGGGAGGCGCTGCCCGCCGCGCCCCGGCGCCGTGCGAGCGGCAGGAGCGGTTCAGACGCAGCGCTGAGGGAGGCCCCGCCGGCGGCACCGGGGGTCTSAGGGGCCGGGGCGGAGCGGGAGGAGGGCCAGGGCAGCGCGGGGAGAGCGGCAGGGCCGAGCGGGCTGCCAGCCCGGCCGGGGCTCGCAGGGGTTCGGGATAAAGGCGCTGAAATCCCGGCTGGAAGGTGTGGGGAGGCCGGGCAGGAACCGGCGCTCCCGGTGGGTGTGTCTGCTGCCGCCGGTGCCCTGGAATGCTTTCTGCTGCCTTTCGGAGAGAAAAGGGATTATCGAGCATTAATTGGCTTCGTGCCCAGGTCGTAGTCGGTTGTTGTGATAACCGAGTTCATTTTAAACTTGTTCTGCTCGTTTATCAAAGCTCTGCAATCGCTCCACGTGTGTCCCGGGGATCGCTCCCTGCCGCCAGGGCGAGAGGCGGGCCGGTAATTGCATGATTATGCAGAATTTTTAATGAAGTTAGGCTGCTGTGTAAGCAGAGCCCAGCGAGTGGTTGGGCTGGTGCTGAGCACGGCTGAGTCACAGTGAAATATCGCAGTGAAACACCAAACTGTGCACGGGAACCTGCTGGGAGGAGTTCAGCAGGGCTGGATTCCCGAATCCAGCAGAGGGTCAGCCTGGGGGTGCCCTTGGAGCAGTTKGGCTTTGAGAATCCCGGTTTTTCATTGCTCCAAGGGCAGGTTTGCAGCTCCTTTGTGCCACCCCAGCAGGGACTGGTGCACACCTGTGCTTTCACCTGTGTGCAGCAGGATCAGGGTTTTCCTACTCCCAGTTGGATTCCAAGCCCAGCTGAACTGAACCCAGTACAAACTGAGCATTTGCAGTTTCACACCCCTGATTAGAGACATTCATCAGTCTTTTCTTTTCAAATCCCTGCCCATGAGACCTCACTGGKCTCATGAARTTCTRGGGGAGTTCTTTTCCAAGAAACTCTTCAGCTCAGGCGAGGCAGATTCTCCTCRTTTTGGAGACTTTGGGAGAAGACTCCCCAGGACTTTATCCTTCCCTGACCTCACCAAATGTTGGGTTTTTTCCTGCATAGTTTGTATTTTTAAGTTGCCCATCACAGACACAGGTGAGATGAAGGCCATGAGAGGTGAGTCATGGCTTTGCTGAGTTCTGCACCCCAGAGGCAAGGGATTGACTCAATCCATGGRATATTTTGGATGCATTCCTGAGAGCAGCTGACTGAGCCTGGGATGGAGAGGGCAGATGGAAGGCAGAGCATTTCCCTGTGACTCTGCAGCCAGACCTGAGCACATCCCACTGGGCGTTTTTGCTTTTTTGCCCCTGTGCTTGCCTGGATTTTGGTTGGAATGCTGGATGGAAGCTGGGCAGGTGCTTGTAGCCTCCCACTCCCTCTCCTGAAGTTCTGGGGGAGTTCTTTTCCAAGAAACTCTTCAGCTCAGGCGAAGCAGAGTCTCCTCATTTTGTTTCAAGTGGAGAATTTGCTGTTTCAGTTCTGTGCAGRAATTGTAGAGCAGTGCTGGTAGCACTAAATAATTGCATGAAACTTCCAMATTTCTTAATTAGTCATTTAATCAAATGCTGTGGAATCTGTCAGCATCAGTGTTTTAGGTGCATGTGTAWCTTGGCTAAACTTACAGTCAATATTTACATTTATTCCCTGATCTGGCCAGGAAATTAAAGTCTGGGTGCTGTATTTTACAACTGGATCAGTTTATTTGCATGTCCAGCAGGTAAAAATGCTGTTTGGTTTGTCATAAAGGTGTATGGAAAACCTGAGCCTTCTTTATGAAAACATTGAAATACCTGAGCAGTGTCCCTTTGGGAGCTGCTTTCTTCAGGATTATGCTGATAGTGATTGTACAGGACTTTACATATTTTTTTAGTAAAATATGCACTTTTTACCAACGTTTCCACCTATCTTCTGTGCTGCAGGCTGGAGAGGGCAAACCCAGGTGTGTGACATTGTCAGAGCCCTTGGGTGTCTGTCACCCCCGTGACATCACAGGGACTGCTGCTCTTTGCTTCTCAGCCACTCCATTCCTCCACAATACCTCTTTAAAAATGAAATTCCCAGCCTGAACTCATTAGCAGCCAGTAATGAGGTTGAACTTGAACCATCTCCCCTCCCTAAAATGCCTTTCCCTGGATCAGCTCTGCTGTGCCTTGGGGTGGGGGCATTTCCTCGGGGTGAGCACTGTCCCTTTTCCAGGCTTTCCTCACCTTCAGCTCCAGCCTGGCCAKCACTGGGAGCTGAGATGGAGCAGGGATTGTTCCTTGGGATGTGATTTATTGCTGACAGCACAGGGAAAGCACAGCCCTGGCCCACAGCYYCTGCCCCAGCTCTGCTTYCYTGCCRCCAGTTTGGTGTCCCTGCCRCCAGTTTGGTGTCCCTGCCRCCAGTTTGGTGTCCCAGCCCCTTGGCTTTGCTCTGGGCTTTGGGGTTTTTCCTTCTGTCTGCAGGCAGCTGCAGGATTGAGGGAAATGTCAGCAGAGATGGAAACAGAGAGCCCTGCTGAAGCATTTTGTATAAAAAATCTCCAGTTGCTGTTTCAGAAGTGTTTTAAGGGTGTCTGTGGGTCTGGGATGAGCAGGTGGGATCCTCTCTTGGCTGAGGAGGGCACAGTTCCAAGGGTCTGACTGCATCCTCTGACCCTGGATGTGCTTTCTGTGCTCTGAGGCAGTTGCAGAACTGAGTGTTTGGGTCAGAACTTGAGGATTTTGTTGAGTTGACAGAACTTTTGGAAAAGGAGACCAGGACTTGAGAATGGAGCAAGGTGCAAAGCCCAGAGCTAGGCTTTTCCTCTCTGGCAGCTTGTGAGGAGTCTGGAGCAAGCTGTGAGCAGAATATTGTTACTCTGCAGGCAATTAGGGCCACTTCCTCTAGATTCAGGTCCAATTGTTTGTGAAACCAGTAGGACATGCCTGAAGAACTGCAATTCAGGCTACAAATTGAGGGGAGTCTCTGAATCAGGATGTAATTATTGACTGAGTGCTGGAGGGGAGGTGGCTGCAGCATTTGCAAGTCACACATTTCCATTTGGCACCTGAATAATTTACACTGGGCAGCTCCAGCAGGGCTGTGGTGGCCCTGGTGTGTAATGTCACCTCCCTGCTGTCACCTGGAGCTGGAGGACTTTGGTTTGGCTTTATCAGAGAATGAACATTTATAGCATTTCTTTTTATCACTGGAAGAAGGGAGGGTGGAAGTAGAGCTGGCTGAGCAGATTTCTGTCCCCAGCAGTGCTCTGTTTCTTGACTGACTTGTTAAGCTGAAAGAAACAAAAGAATCATCTCTACACTTAAAACCCAGCCTGAGAATAACTGAGAATAATTGTTTTAGGGGGGAAAGAAATCCAKAACCCTTTAGAAGGCAGGGAGGAGGTCACTTGAAGGTTTTCCCACGTTGTATTCTGGTTTGATGCTGTGTGTGATGGGTGTTTATTGCTGCAGCTTTGGGGCTGGAAGCAAAACCAAGCTGCAGTTCAGGTGGAACACACAGGTTCCCTTGGAAAGAGCTTTAGGRTTTTACAGGAGTCCTGAACACATCCATGAGCTTTTATGCTGTTCTGGTGTCTGCTTTGATTGTCTATAAACTTTAAAAATTTTCTGCTTTAATCATCCTCAGGAAAGTGAGAGATCCCAACTGTGTTGTGCCATGGAGYTGAGGAAACTGGGCACTCCATGGTTCATTTGTTCAAAGTAGACACTGATTATATCAGAGAGCTTCTACTACCATTTAAAAATGAAGTGTGAATACCTGGGGAAAGATGCTGAAATAACAGAGTGTAGTTTGTTCAAGATGTGCTCTGTTATTGAATCTCTGCYGTTTGGATTTAGAGCAAATGCTTTTATTGCCTTGGATTCATCTGTTCACATGCACATCACTCACTGTCTTGTTGCTATTAAAGAAGAAATGGCTTTCAGTGCTCCAGCAGATGTCAGTTTGGGGGATTCCTGCACTGTCTGCCAAAATAAAGGGCAGCTCTGTACATCATTATGGTTTGTTTCTATGTTGGATTTTATCTTTTCAGCTCCTTTTATAGTGGATACTTAAAGTGGGCTTGTAAAACAGATGGGGATAAACTTTGTTMTGAAAGGACAGGAGGGAATGGTTTTAAACCATTTAAAGTGGGTTGATTTCAACTAGAAAGGAAAGGATTTTTTTCTGTTAGGGGTGGTGAAGCCCTGGCACAGGGTGCCCAGAGCAGCTGKGGCTGCCCCTGGATCCCTGGCAGTGCCCAAGGCCAGGCTGAACAGGGCTTGGAGCAGCCTGGGACAGTGGGAGCTGTCCCTGCCCATGGCAGGGGGTGGCCCTGGATGAGCTCTAAGGTCCCTTCCAGCCTAAACTATTCCATGATTTATCCACTTGACCTCTCATGCACTCAGCTGTGAATGTATTTCCCCATTCAGACCTGTTGATTGGCCCCACAGCYGAATTTTACTGCTCTGTGCCTATGTAATGTCTGAAGTTACAACCTATTTGTAAATGCAATATAAACCTATTTATAAATCCTTGCCTTCCCTCAGCATCCACTTCCTCACTCTCCTCAGCATTGTCCCTGCACTGTTTGATATGTGAGGCTCCTGATAAAATCTCGGAGCTGGCAGCTCACAAAGGAACAATGCTGGTGAGCACTGGGCCCTGCACAGCTGGGAGCTGTTTGTGTTTGTTCTCTCAGAGCACAGAGAGCTGTGCTGGCAGAGCCTCCACTGCTATGTGTGTCACTGGGTCATTGGGAGGGATCTTGTGGGTGGAGACATCAGGGGGATGGACTGGGAGCACTGGTGATGTGGGAGGCAGTGGCTGAGGAGACTGGGATGGACTGGGATGGACTGGGAGCAGTGGTGATGTGGGAGGCAGTGGCTGAGGAGACTGGGATGGGCTGGGATGATCTGAGATGAACTGGGAGCAGTGGTGATGCAGGAGGCAGTGGCTGAGGAGGCTGGGATGGGCTGGGATGAACTGGGGGCAGTGGGTGATGCAGGAGGCAGTGGCTGGGATGAACTGGGATGAGCTGGGAGCAGTGGTGATGCAGGAGGCAGTGGCTGGGATGAACTGGTATGAGCTGGGAGCAGTGGTGATGCGGGAGGCAGTGGCTGAGGAGGCTGGGATGGGCTGGGATGAACTGGGGGCAGTGGTGATTTGGGAGGCAGTGGCTGGGATGGACTGGAGGCAGTGATGATGCAGGAGGCAGTGGCTGGGATGAACTGGGAGGCAGTGGCTGAGGAGGCTGGGATGGGCTGGGATGAACTGGGGGGCAGTGGTGATGCAGGAGGCAGTGGCTGGGATAAACTGGGATGAACTGGGATGATGCAGGAGGCAGTGGCTGAGGACAGGAATGAGCTGCTGACAAGGTCAGCACTAAGCAGTGCTTGTGTTTTTCCTGCCCTTTCTCCAGCAGCCTCTCCACGTGCTGTTTTCACTGGAGCCCAGCTTTGCTCCTGACTTWCAGAGCACACAATGAGAGGCTTTCCCCAGAGTGTGGGCCCTGCTTTGCCTTTGGGAGGTGTGGATCCTGTGCACCCTGCAGGACCAGCTCCTCATGGAATAAACATGTGCTTGGAGCACCCTGCATTCATGGATTTAAAACCACTCCCATTGAGGCTTCACAGGAGTAAACTTCCTTGGAAATCCAGCACTTCTGAGTTTCTCTGGGTGACATGGCAGCATCCAGGATGCTCTGGGAACTTTCCTCCCCACTGGGAATGGGCACAGCCTTTCCAGGAGGAAGATTCCGTGGCACTCAGAGCCTTGGATAGTCTGTGACACTGCTCCTCTCCGGATTATCAGTTTGTTTGGAGTGCTTRTGTGGGCAAAGTGCTGCAATCCGAGGTTCAATTTACAGTCATTTGTTATGCCTGGAACACAGACAGCCTGCCATGAAAAGGGATCCTTTCAAACCCTGAGCTGACAACTCTTTTTATCTGACTTCAGTGCTCCACAGCCAAGGAGTTCTAAAGGATGGGGAAAGCAACATCTAATCTGTGTTTAGAAAGCCATGACAGTGTGTTCTATAAACTTGCTGCAGTACAACCCCAATCTGCTCCATTTCCACTTCCCCCTGGGGTAATTTGAATAGTCCTGAAGCTGGAATTATTATCTCAGCAAATACAGCAAGTGCAGGCAGACTTCTGCATCAGCTCATGCAGATTTCTTCCCTGAAAGGTTTTAAGTAGCTCTGGCTTGGCCTACTTGTTCTTTTTTTCCCCTTTTTGTTTTGATTTGTTTATTCACTCTTAAAACAACTCCTCAGCAGTGGGTTTAAGCAGCTGCTCTAATCTGGAGTGCTGCACGATGGTTTCCCTTGGAACCTTTCCACACAACCTGAAAGCTGCTTCCCAGCTTGTTGTAAACATTAAATCTTCTCCTGCTCTCAATTGTTAGAAGGAAACAGCCAAATGAGTCATTAGAGAGCAAGACTTGTGCACCAGGCATGTTCCGGACACTGAAATCCTGCAGGTATTTCTGCCTTTTTTTGTTTTTCTTTAAGGGAAATGTCTTTTGCAGGCTCAGTGGGAATTAGGATTTTAGGATGGTGTGGAGTCCARGCCAGAATATCCTCAGGGATTTGATTTCATCAGGTTTTTACTCCAGTGATGCTGCACAGCTTCTGGGTGTGCAGCCAGCTGCAGGTTAGAGATACCCTGAGTTCTGAGCCTTTCATTCCTKCATTTGAACTGAATTCGATTCATTGCAAAGAGAGAAATGCATAAAAATCAGGTAATGTGGAAATTAAGATTTTGTACTGAGCTAAAATAATAGTAATTATCCTTAAAGAAGGGCTGARTCTTCCCATTTGCATGGGCTGTATGCAGAGGGCTTTGAATTAACTGATTGATTAAAGTGAACTAGTGGAATTAATTAGTTTGGGTGTGCTTTAGACAGGCCTAAAGCAGCTGAAGGTGGAGGCAAGCATGGAGAGCTACAGGATACAATGAACTGGTAGAAATGTTTCTGAAATTCTGGGAGACACATGCAGATTTTAAAAGTTCTCTTTGACAATCTGCCACTGTCCACAAATGAGCTGTAAATGGAGCATCTGTTGGGGTGTGTGTATTTATCTGTATCCATCTAAAGGAGTGGAGTGCCCAAAATAAGCACAGCAAACTTTAAGAAAAAAAATAAAATTAATTTGACTTCTTGTAGATTTTGGCAGGATCAATACTGAAAAAAGCCTAAACTGTAAGTTTGTAGTTGTATTTTTGAAAWGGTTGGAAGGACTTCACCATTTTAGTTAATTCCCTTGTACTTCAGCAGCTGCTTCATCCCTGTTAAAAACCATCCATTAAAACCTCATGAAGCCCTTGTTTGACAAGTCTTTCTGAATTTCTGTGTCTGTCAATAACACCAGAGAAACCTTTGAGTCTTTTTTGGCATTATATTGAGCTGCTGGTGGTTATGGAATGGTTCTAAACCCCCTGGCAATTCAAAACCTGTGTGATCAGAGCCCCTCAGGACTTGTCAGAGGTAATGCCACCAGCTCTCAGGGCAGTGGCATCTTCCCACTCGTGGCTCTTTGCCTGCTTTGTGGGTTTTCCCCTCATTTTGCAGCTCCAGTGCTCACTTTGCTGAGCAGCAGCACAGCACTGACCTCATTATTTTGACAAGAGCTCAGAATAGCACTGAGCATCCTGACCCAGAGCTGTGCTAATTTTGCTCCTTTTTTTTCCTGGAGCTGCAGCAGCAGCTGCTCTATGCTCAGAAAGTCTCCTCACACCCTTCTTTGTGCTTTTCTGACCATCCTCACATGTGCAGAGTTACCTCCAGAGCAGCAGAAAGCAGATATTTGGGGATGGAAATGTGGATTCCTGCCAAGTGGGAAAGTGTTAGTTCAGGGTAAAAAATGGGTATTCTGTAATCACAGTGCACTAATGCTCAGCCAGGGCTTGTGGTCGATCAGGATTGCACTGAAACTTAATAAAACTCACATTGTAAAAAAGGGAAGAGGTTGTGACTTGAAGCAGGAGCCACGAGGATGCTGGAAATGAGGAATTCTCAGCTGACAGCAGCTCCTGTTCTGAGCTGTGGGGTTGTTCTTAATCACTGCCAGCTTTTATTCATCCACAGCTTCACCAGAACTCTGCACCTCCGAGCCTAATTGCAATTKCTGCCACAAAGCTAATTAAATATAATACAGAGAAAACTGAGCACTCCTCTGATTCCTGTCAGATAAGAGAAWGCAACCTATGAGCCCTTAGTCTGTAAGAATAATTACAAATCCAGGAAGTTTAAGGTCACCAAGTATTGAAGCCCCTGGAAACTTGATACATTTCCAGTTTCTGAAATCAAAATATGCAAAATACTCATTTTCTTTGCAGGAATGGGAGGTTTTTTTGTGTTTTTTTGGTTTTTTTTTTTTGCTAAAAAGAGCAATTATGTTCTCTGTGATCTCCTTTTGTGCAGTAAGTTAACACTGGCTAAGAAACAGAATTCTACTACTATTTATTCCTCTTGTGTGGTGCACTGAGCTGGAAATAATTCTTTAAGACTTCTCTGCTGAGCAAAAATCACTCAGAGCTCACAAGAGCTGAAAAGTTGATAAATTTCTCTTCTGGTTTTGATGAGTTATTGAGTTAAAATTTCCGAAATACTGTGGGATCACTGCCTCAGTGTGGCTTGGTCAGACAGCTCCCTCAGGGAAGGGGGTTTGAAACTGCTCTTTTCACATCCCTTTTCTTTAAAAAAAATTCAACTAAACTTGTCTTGAGTGTTCTCTGGGTAAATATTGCTTTACCCCAATGCTATTTTCTCTATATCTCATCCAGATGTGAGCATGGAATAGAATCTCAGAATCATTTAGGTTGGAAAAGACCTCCAGGATCATYGAGTCCAACCTGACAATCCCCACCTTGAGCACTGAGTGCCACATCCAGCCTTTTCTTACATATTTAAATCAATATATTGGTGTGATGTCCCTCACTGGGTGAGGAAAGTCAGGAGAACTTCAATATTAACAATTCCCTGTGCTATTGTTTGATACTTTAATATTTGGTATATTCGATTTTTTAAGGGTGTTCTTTGTCTTTTYAGTGAGCACAAATGTTCTTGGATAGATCCTTCATTTAATTAGCTGATATGCATAAAGGAAAATGACTGCAACTATGAGAGGAAATGTTTTATTGTCGTTTTTTGGGGCTTTTCTTGGCCATTTTTAGCTGTGTGTATCCCTGCTAAAGTGATGATGGTTGAATGGGCCGGGCAGTTTTTCATTTTCCTGTTTGACAATTGCAGAGCTGTGGAAGCACAGTTCTGTGAGTGGGGTGTGAACAGAAAAGGGGAGCTCTGAGACAACATTTGAAGTCCCAGGAATTTCCAGAAAATTGAAAATGCTGCTTACGAGTGCTGAAACTTCCGTTGCCACCTCCCCCAGCACTCTGACAGCACTGAATTCACATCTCATTGTGTGAGTCAATCACTGGTACCCGTGGTTAAAGGAGGGGGAAGTTTTTCCCCCTGTGTTGTGTAAATCTGGATTTGTTCCTGCTGATGGTCCTGAAGCAGAGCAGCAGAACAGTTCCTGGAGAGCATTTCCTTGCACCTCCCAGAAGTCAAGGATGTACTTCAGGGTTATTAAAACATTCATTTGTTTGCCTTGCACTAGCAGTGAGAAGTCACTTCTAATCTCCTGCATTCATCTTTCTGTTTTATTTTAGTTTTTAGTGTTTGCTTAGCTGTTCTGTGCCAAGCAGACTCAATTGCTGTGGATGAGGGATTCTKTTCATGGCATTTCTTGTTGCTCCCACAATATGTGACATGGTTTAACAAAACTATTGATTTTCTGATGGTTTTAGGTGTGCAAAGTACCACAAGATGCAGAACACTTTGGCTGTGCCACCCCCAAAGAGGTGCWTTTAACTCCCCAAATAATAAAATAAATGTTCACATTATGGACACTTGCCACTTGGGTTAGATTTTTAATTCTAGACAAGATGTGGCTTTTATATTTCCAGAATGATGAAGTATGGATTGTTTCTTGTGAGGAAATATTCCTGTGTGGCAGATGGAAAAATCTTTTAGCTRGGCTGGGAAAAGGTGTGTGACACCTGCAAAGCCTCATTGCAGCGGGACATGGCTCTGGCTGCACCAGAATTAATCTGCACTGCGTTAATTGGCTAATTGTTAATTGAGTTGCAAAGACCCCTGATTGGGAGGAGCTGGATTTTGCAGTTCTGCACCTTATCCCAGAAAGTGGGTTTTCCCTCCCATATCCTTGCTTAGTGCAGTTCTCCTGGATATTGAGTCCATGGTGAATCATCTGTGTTTCTGCAAGGGAGCTRTTTTTCCATGGAATGCTGGGCATTGCATTTCCTGGAGCTTTTTCACTATTTCATTTGCAAGTTTGCATCTTCAGCTCTATTTATGATTAATTGTGATTTCTTGTGATTCCTCCCACAAGTGCTTTGAGTCCTGTTTTGGGTTTTTTGTCATTTTATGCATTTAAAACRTTCTCTGKCAAGAAACTTKAGAATCATCACAGAATCYCAGAATGATTTGGTTTGGAAGGRACCTTAAAGCTCATCCCATTCCATGGGCAGGGRCATTTCCRCTATCCCAGGCTGCTCCAGCCTGRCCCTGAACACTTCCAGGGATGAGGCATCTACAACTTGAATTGTAAATAGTACATTCAATATAATCGAATTTATTAAGGAAACCTTAATTTTTGTATCTGACTCTGCACTTAATTTACCCAAATTTATAAAGTTTGGGCAATAAATACAAGGAAATACTTGGAAAAAAAACTGTAACCTGTCAGGTGAAATGGATACAAGTTGGTGGCATGGTTGACAGCCCTGGTTTATGGTATTGAATAATTCATTATGAATGAATTATTCAATCATTTTTATAATAGTTTTTGTTAAAATTTCCAATTCTTATGGTTTTGTTTATTTGCTCAGATATTTATTCCATGTGTTGCTTTCCAGCTGGAGCATTTGGGCTGTCAGGTTCCACAGGTTCTGTGAGKTTTGGTACCTCCTTTAATGGGCTTTTCTCCAGTGCTTCCCCAATATAATCTTGGAGATCATGGAGGAAACTCCAGAGAAATCAAAACTGAACTTCACAAGCTCACAGGATTTACAAATCCTCCTTTCCTAATCTCCAAACATGCAGCATGGAAGAGCAGAACAACCTCAGCAGGAGCTGGTTCTGATCTCCAGGCTGAAAATTCCAGAATGTTCACCTCTTGTGCATTGCCATGGAATTGTGATGATCATTTCCAATTACACCATTTCCCACAGGCAGTGTGGATCAGAGCTGAGGCAGCCCTTGGAGAGACCCCTGGCAGCAAATCCTCCTTGCTGATGGTTCTCCTGGTTTTTTTAGGTTTGCTTTGGGTGTTTTGGGGGGAGATACTGGTGGGAAAAGAGCTCCTTGGAAGCAGGGAATGGCTGCAAGGAAACAAATGACAGGAGCTGCCTGAACTGGCACTGATGCCTCAGAAATGTTGTGTGTAATTGCTGCTAGAGCAGAGCTCTGCTTGTARATCTGTCAGCACCCTGGGAATGTTCTGTGGGCTTTGGAGTGCCCAGTTCTGAGCTGCCTCCTTTTTTCTGCTTTGAGAAATGGAACTCACTGTAAATCTGATGGGGGACATCCAGCTTGAACTGTTAAACCAGATTATTTCTTGGTTTCTCTCCTGGTTTTTTAGGAAATTCAGTTATTCCTCTGTTACAGACCATCTGGATGGAACTGTCCTTCCAGTCTCTGCTTGTGGTTTATATTAATGGGGAGATGATGGAAATATTTGCTCAGTGACTAAAAGGCACTGGTAGCTTCAGGGGAGTCAATTAATTGAGGTTTGCTGGACTGTGATGTTTGGTTTCATGTTTTTCTGAGGTGTCTGGAGGTGGCTCAYGTGTGCAGAAGGATTTCTGTTTGGACAGGGTTAGAGTTGGGCATTTAAAACAGAATTAGGAATTTAAAGWGTTTGGATTCTGCATCAAAGGAGCATCACTAAGAAACATTAAAGAGCAAGGGGGAGAGGAATGAGGGAAGGTACCAAATCCCAAGATATTCCCATCCATCAGGTGCTGGATTGAAAATGGAAAGAGATGAAGAAACCACTTTGACTATAAAGTGGGCCAAGTGAAAATTCAAAATAAAACATTGGAATGATTTAGTTGCTGCTTTATGTGCCAAATGAGAGCAGTGGTGTTTCTCAGTTGTGTCTAAACCAGCAAATTCCTGCCTCATTGTACTACTGGAAACTCAAGGACATGTCAAAATGCACTGGGAGCTTCATACATCACCCTGAAATTAAAGGTAGCAGAGCCAAAGCACTTTCAGGTGATCTGAGATGTGATAAAACTCTTTATTTCCATTCTTCTGGGGGTTTGTAATCCAAAACTTCACTTGTCCATAGTATTTTGCAAAATAAAGCTAGAAAAATACAGGATAAGTCTCTTTATTTTTACAGTGCATTCTTGACTAAATGAAGTTGCTGTTTCTAGGTCACTGTGGCCAACCTGGTGTTTTAAGTGAGAACAGCTGATTGTGGTAATTTCCAAATAAACTCCAATGTAGAAACCCCTTCTGTTAGATTAGATAACTAATTTTGGCTGATGGAGTTGAGATTTTAAATGAAACCCTGGTACATTTATGATAATAAAGCATCATACTCATTTAATTCTGAAGAACACAACAAAAACAAAATACTGATTTTCAATGGAAGTAAATTCTTTCCTAAGCCTTGGGTTTTTTAAGGAAATCTGTATTTTCTCTAACACAAACATTGTTTTTTGTAGGGCGCCAATGCCTCTGCTTTGGAGAAAGAGATTGGTCCTGAGCAGTTCCCTGTGAATGAGCATTATTTTGGCTTGGTCAATGTAAGTGAATTTTCTATGCCTAAATTGCTGGGTTTTCATTCACATCCTMATTTGGAGCTTAACAGGATTCTCTGAGAACTTGGTTGATGAGAGCTTCTCACTTGGAGGGGGCTGAGCACAGGCACCACATCCTGCAGTGTGCTCATTAACCAAGGGATCATTCCATCTGAAACACAGAAAAATAAATGTAAAGTCTCTGAGAGAAACTGCCCTCCTCCAGGACACTTCTAAGATTTTAATATTTAGCAGGAAAATTGGAAATTAAAAAGTGTGTCCATTGTTCATTTGCTGTTCCAGAGATTTTCCACTGATGCTGCAGTGCAGGGGAGGTTATAAAATGAAAATGTGTTACTTTTCTAAAAACACCCCTCTCGTGGGAGGAGAGGAAGTTCTGTGCAGGAGATGAATGACAAGGGTGGATAATTCCTTCGTGTAGTAATACCCTGGTGGATTTTTGGCAGCCTGGTGTAGCCATGGAGCCTCCAAAAAGCTGAATTTGTGTGGCTCTGGGCTGGGAGCTGTGGGGCTGCAGAGTTGTCTGCCTGCATTAACTGGCAGAGGATGCTGATCCTGGTTAGTTCAGAGCAGCAGACATTCTGTGGCATCCTATTTATGATGGGAAAATGCAATTTTGGCAGAACTCACTAGAAACAGGATTATTTCTGTGTGCTGGTCCTCAGGGTCGTGTTGAGAGCTGGGAGATGCTCCATGTCTTCACACACCAAGTAAGGCCAGCTAAGTGGTGTTTATTGAGCTCATTAGGGACCCAGTTAATTGCCTTTGTGTGGGTTTCTAGCAGTTTGTATTTCAGACACCCACTTATCCAAACACACAGAATTCTGTTCCCTRAGGAGGGTGTTGGTGGCCATTCCAAAGCTGCCGAGGTTTGCACCACAATGGCAAAAATGGAATTGGAACAGAAATAGCAGAGCACTGAATGGTGTGAGGAAGAAAAACAGCATCCTAAAAATATCCAGAATTGTTAGAACCCCCATCCATTCTCTGCTTTGAAGGACAAAACATGACTAACACTGTTGTGCTTCATTGCTTGCAACTGCTTTCTGGAGGGTGGTGTTTTCATGCTGTTCTGCTGAGCTTTTCCTGAAGTTATTTCTGGTTCTTTCATGATGTGGAATTAATTGGAGCRTTTAAAAGTGGGTGTTTTCATGGCTCCAGCATCAGTGCTGATAAATGTGTGAKTGCACTGCAAATACAATCAGGTGTTGAACTCGTGGGCAGTGGAGGCCAAAACTTTGGGTTGAACAGTTGTTTAATTTTTGGATCAGTGAGCTAAAGCAACCTGACTCTGTTAAACTGTGTCTAAAGCCACTGCAGAGTATGTGGGAAACTGTTAAAATAGTTTATATTTACTAAAGTGCAAGAGGTTTGGAACAGAATTTCATCTCCATTTTCATTTTAAGGAGCTCCTATCTTCAAAGAAGCCTCCAGACTTAGGATGCCTGTTTTGTGTTGTGTGCAGATTTATTTAGCATGATGCTTCTTTGTTTTTCTAGGTCACTAACAAGCATRTGAGTGATTCTCTCTCCTAATTCATGTGCTGGTTTAGTTTCCATATTTATTTTCCTCATATCAATAAGTTTTAACTGTTGTTTGCATATGGTGTAAATCAATGTTACTGTAGCTGTAATCTGTGACCTTTTGAGCTGGATGAATTCAGGTGTTCATTTTTCTGTTTCAAAGGGATTATTAGCTTGAAACCCTTCTGCTGCAGGAATCACACCAAATTTGGGTGACAGTGGCTGTGTCTCAGTGTGTCACCTAAAACCAATCTGCTCTGCAGACAGATTTTCTGCTTTTTTGGTTTATTTATAATACAGGGTGCAGAACCTTGTTACCAGAATATCTGGGGACTGGCAAAGACAGAATTTGTCTCTCTTTTTTGAAATAMCAGCACAGTAGATGGCAGAGCAGCAGCTGTGGGTGATAAGCTGATATCCTGGTGTCCCTCCTTGCTCAGGCACAGGGAGCAGCCTCTGCAAGGCCTTATCTGTGCCCTCACACAGTCCAGATGCAAACCAGCTGCTCTGTGCATGGCCCTGCATCATGTGCTGCTCAAAACATTCAATTTGGGCAGGAAATGTTGATTCTGTTATGAATTTATAATAAGTTTTGCCACTGGATTGGCTCAGTGGGTCAGAGCAGGGTGTTGGTAATGCCARGGCTGTGGGTTTGATCCCTGTGGGGGTTGTTCACTTAAGAGCTGCACTCCGTGGTCCTTGGGGGTCCCTTCCAACTTAAAATCTTCTGTGAAATTTGTTATTTGTTTATTTGGTGTTCTTGGGACCTCTCCCCAGCAGGCTCTCTGCTCTTAGGAGGATGAGTAGTGCTGTGTCTCCACAAATTCAGATCCTTTGCTGAACCCTTAATTACTTGTTCTGTGTGTTCCCAGTATCCTGTGAGTGTGCTCTCCTCTCCCTTCCCTTGCTGTCACAAGGCTCAGCATTTCCCCATCCCAGCCAGCATTTCCTTCATCCCAGCCAGCATTTCCTTCATCCCAGCCAGCATTTCCCCCCATCCCAACCAGCATTTCCCCTCATCCCAACCAGCATTTCCTTCATCCCAACCAGTATTTCCCCTTATCCCAACCAGCATTTCCCTTATCCCAACCAGCATTTCCCTTATCCCAACCAGCATTTCCCCTCATCCCAACCAGCATTTCCCCTTATCCCAGCCAGCATTTCTCCCATCCCAGCCAGCATTTCTCCCATCCCAGCCAGCATTTCCCCTTATCCCAGCCAGCATTTCCCCTTATCCCAGCCAGCCTTTCCCCCATTCCAACCAGCCTTTCCCCCATTCCAACCAGCATTTCCCCTCATCCCAGCCAACATTTCCCCTTATCCCAAACAGTATTTCCCCCATTCCAGCCACTATTTCCCCCCCATTCCAACCATCATTTCCCCTCATTCCAACCAATACTTCCCCTCATCCCCTCCTATATTTCCCTGCTCGTTCCAGCCAGCATTTCCCCCCATTCCAACCAGTATTTCCCCAAATTCCCACCAGCATTTCCCCCATCCCAACCAGCATTTCCCAGTAAATGAGCTGTACCAGGTGACTCCTCCAGTTCCACAGTGTGACACTCTTAATGAACTCTCATCCTGTCACTCCTTTTTGCCAGCCCTAATGCAAATCCCTTTGTTTTCCCTCTGTTCTGTTTTTTGACCAGTTTGGCAACACCTGCTACTGCAACTCAGTCCTCCAGGCACTTTATTTCTGYCGGCCCTTTCGGGAGAAGGTGTTGGCTTACAAGGTGCAGCCTCGAAAGAAGGAGAGCCTCCTGACCTGCCTCTCTGATCTCTTCAACAGCATTGCCACCCAGAAGAAGAAGGTGGGAGTCATCCCACCCAAGAAATTCATTTCCCGCTTGAGGAAAGAAAATGGTAAATGAAGGAATGGGTTTTTGGTGCTGTGGGGGGTTGAGAGAGATGGGAACCCTGATTTGCTGATCAGAATTCCTTTTTACTGGGATTCTCCAGATCCTTATATCCTTATATGTTTTAGGAGGGTCAGTAATTTTTTATACAATGATTATGTWAAACATTACACAAACAAACATATCTATTTTACAACATCTCTTGCTTGCAGRGGTTGGATTCAATCTTCTTTTTCCTGTCACCAGACTTGATCTAATCTTGTAATCTTCAGAGCTCTGTTTGTTCCTGCCAAGGCATCTTGCTTATCAAACTTKATATGTTAATTAATTCAGTAATGCTCTCTGTCCTGTGTACCCCAATATAATGTGTTTTTAAGGATGTAAAATGTTCAATTCTGGTTTCTTTTGGAGTCTAAATTGTTAAGTTTCAAGAGGTTTCTTGACAAGTTTTGTGGTGTGAAGTTCACCACCTCTGTGCTTGTCCTGTGAGCTTGTGCTTACCTCAGTGTCTGGGTTTCTGGACTTGCACATGTCCACATATTCCACCCTGGCATGGTGTTCCCTGKAGGAGCAGAGCACACTGCAGCTCATTGCTGCAGGCTCTCAGGAGCTCTCACAGCAGACACAGCCACTCACAGCCTGTTCTCTTGCATTTGTGATAGGATTGATTCCTTAGGTCAGAACTGGTGGTTATTTCCCAGGGCTCATTGGTGAGGAGAAATTCTGGCTGCTGATTTATCCTCTCTGCYTGAATTTGAAAAGATAACAAACTTCCAGTAGGGGATTTTTGCCCCTTGGTGCTGGAATAATGAACCAGTGGCCCAAGGCAACACATCTGAATTTCTTTATTTCTTCCCCTGTCCAAAGAAAAGAAGAAAAAAAAACCTACAAAAAACCCCAAACCAATCATGGTTTTCTTCAGTTCTGAGAAATGGCCAAGCTCTGTTTCCTTAGAGGTATTTTTCAGCTGTTTGTTTCTTGCAAGCTGAGGATAATCACTGAGATCACAACAAAGTGCAATTCTTCCCAAGCYCAGCAGTGCCACCAGAGTAACAGACAGAGGAGGGAAGGGAAAACCCCCGTGAGCTGGTGTTGGGAAGTGTCTGCAGCTGCTCATTGACCCCCTGTCTCCTTTGCAGAATTATTTGATAATTACATGCAGCAGGATGCCCACGAGTTCCTGAACTACCTGCTGAACACTATTGCTGACCTGCTGCAGGAGGAGAAGAAGCAGGAGAAGCAGAATGGGAAGCTCCAGAATGGCAGCATTGAGAGTGAAGAAGGAGACAAGGCTGATCTGACGTGGGTCCATGAAATCTTCCAAGGAACACTAACCAATGAAACCAGATGTCTTAACTGTGAGGCTGTACGTGCACCACCACACCACACCACACCTCCCCAGCTTCCTCCCAGTCCTGGGCTGCTTTCCAGAACTCTGAGCACCCTTTCCCATTTGAATTTTTTAAATGACTTTTTAAAAATAACTCCTTTTTTTAAAATAACTCCTTTTTTAAAATCACTCTTTTTAAAAATAACTCTTTTTTAAAAATCACTCTTTTTTTAAAATAACCCTTTTTCAAAATAACTCTTTTCTAAAATAACTATTTTTTAAAAATCACTCTTTTTTTAAAATAACCCTTTTTCAAAATAACCCTTTTTTAAAATAACTCTTTTTTTTAAATAATTCTTTTTTAAAATCACTCTTTTTTTAAATAATTCTTTTTAAAAATCACTCTTTTTTTAAAATAACCCTTTTTCAAAATAACTCTTTTCTAAAATAACTTTTTTTTTAAAATCACTCTTTAAAAATCACTTTTTAAAAATCACTCTTTTTTAAAATCACTCTTTTTTAAAATCACTCTTTTTAACTAACTCATTTTAACTAACTCCTTTTTAACTCTTTTTTTAAATAAGCTCTTTTTAAAATAAACTCTTTTTAAAAGAGTCTAAAACAACTCTTTTTTAAATAACTCTTTTTTAAAATCACTCTTTTTAAAAATTTTGTTTTTATAAATGAAAAATATTTTTATAGTAATTATATTAAAATTTAGTAATATTGCTTGTTTTTTAGTGTAATTATATTAAGAATATGTTTTTAATAGATAAAATATGTTTAGAGTAATATTTATAGTTTTGTTTTTATTTCTATTATTTTTGAAAAATTAAATTTTATATAAAATCTTATTTTTATTGAATTGAAAATTTTTTGTTTTTAAGGTTTAAAAAGAGTTATAAAAAATAATTAAATTTAAATATGTCATTTATTTATAGAATTGAAAATGTTTTGTTAAACTTTTAAAAAAATGTTTTTTAAAATTAGTTATTTATTGATAGATAAATATTGATAATGACAGATAAAATCATGAGGGTAGATGAAATTGCACTGTCTCTATTAAAATATGGAGCAYAGCCTGTTTCAGGCCTCTGTGTTCACACCAGTGCTCATTAAGGTGTGTTACCCAGCAAAAGCCCAGTGTTCTCCCTGTTCCTCCTCCCTGTTCCCAGCCAGGCAGCTGCACCTGGCTGATCCAAGCTGCCTTTTTGTCATTCCCTGTGTCACTAATTGGGAGTTTGTTTTGTTTTTACATCAGGGTTGCTCTTAATTTAACTCTGGGRTGAACTGAGTTGCTTGGACTGGAATTCTGTGCTCAGTGCTGCTCCTTGGCCACTCTGTTTGAGAGCAGAACAAGTGGCATGAGGTCTGGGATTAGAACCAGCACCTTCAGAGCAGGGATCTGTAATTAGTCATAAGCTCTGATTTAATAGTGCTAAAAAAAATGAAAAYCCAGATGGGGAGAGAAATAAAAAACCCAAGAAGTGATTACAACAGAAAAGTCTGCTCTTGGCATTTAAAATCTAACATTATGGCTATGTGGTGAGGAGCAGCTCTAAAAATGCCATGAATAGGATTCTGTCTCAAGGTTTTTGCAGTGAAATGGGACTGTTCCACAAATGGAAAGGTGGTTTTCCTCCCTGCTAACCCATTTAATTGAGCAGCCATCTGCCTCTCTCTGCCTGCCTCTGAGTGTGGACTCTTACACCCTGAAATGCAGCAGAAAGCAGAGAAAAGGGGATGTGGTTAAAGCCTCTCCAGTGAGAGCTCTGAGTGGTTAAAACCTGGCTTTGCCAGTGAAATAATCAGATGTGCCTGGAAGTCTCAAGGGGAAGAGATGTTTCATGGGAAAGGGTTTGGGGTTTTGTGGTTTTTTACATGGGTTTTTGGTGGTTTTTTGTTGCTGTTGCTTTTTTTTTAAATGCTCCTCTCAGATTTTAACACCACATCTTATTTAATAACACACAGCTTATTTAATCACTTTTAGTTTACCTCAAGAAAAGGCCTCTTTGTGTGTGTGTACATTTATTTTTAATCACATTGCACCATTCCAGAAATGGTTAAAAGCAATCTGCCAGCTCTCAATTGTTACCAAATATCTCTTGTTGTCATTTTTGTTTCAAGGTTAGTAGCAAAGATGAGGACTTTCTGGACCTCTCGGTTGATGTGGAACAAAATACATCAATTACACATTGTCTAAGGTAAACAGAATYCTTTGGGAGTGAAAAAAATACCTGCCCTGGTCAGAAGGAAAGAGGCTGGATTAGTTATTCTCTGGTGCAACACTTGTAGGCTTTGACATGTGGTAAAATACTGGGAGTTTTGGAAGGTTTCTCAGTGGGTTTTAGTAGTTAATAAATACTAGTGGTATCTAAGATTGATTTTTCCCTTTCTTTTATGGGGATTGAATTTGTTACATCACACAGCCAGGCTTTATCAAAAATAAACATTCAGTGTTTGGTTTCTCAATAAATTCTTGATTATTTTCATATTCCTATTGAATTTCAGTCACCTGGCCCTGATGTTTAGAGTCAGTTTGGTTTTTTCCTACCAGACATTTGCTCCATGTGTTTGTCTGCTGGATCCAAGGTTAATCAGCTGCTGGGATATTTAATTTGCATCCAGCATCTGGCTATTTAATAGCTGATAATGGATCTGTAATTGCTGGGAGCTGAAGGATCCTCCAGACTTTGTTACTTAATGGCTGTAGATGTGAACATTTAATTTCTGCCACTAAAGAAAACACGGAATGGCTACTGATGGAAACAAAACTCCATCACCTTCTTGCTGTTTATTACCTTTCCTAGCCAGGAAATWGGCAGTTAAGAGTGTAAATTCCAGGTTTTTCCAGCTGAACATTGAAAGTGCATCCCAGAAATGAGACAAATACCCATGAAATGCATCTGGGAGCACAAATGAAAGGAGCTTCATCCTCTGTGTGTTGTTTGGGGCTTTTTTTCAGCAGTAGCTTTTACCTGGATGCTCTGGAATATCCCTGCTGATGCCACTCTCTGCTTTCCACAGGGGATTTAGTAACACTGAAACTCTATGCAGTGAATACAAATACTATTGTGAGCAGTGCCGCAGCAAACAGGAGGCACAGAAGAGGTAAGGGCCAAATATTCAGGCTGAGGGACATGTTACCTTAAAATCTGTGGGCAAAGGGACCTGGTGAATTCAGGAAAAAGAAAATGTAAGCTTGTCTAGGTSTGTGTTTGGTGAAGGGGAAGTGGAGAGACCAGGTAACTTCATGGCAGCCTCATCATGAGGAGATTGATTCTGTTTCTCCCAGAAGAGTCTCTATCTGGTCTTTCCAGACATCCACATTTTCCCCAGTTAGCATTAATCAGCTTAAAGCCACTGGAAAACRTCCCATCTGCTTTGTCTGGGAGCACTGGGTACTAAAATCTTGTTTTTCCCCTCAGACTTGGTCACAGCCAGAGCAGCAACACAGATTTATTCCAGCTCTTTCTYCCCACTGATGGGTGAAGAAATGATGTTGTCCTGCATTCAGATGTCAGTTGTGCTGTTAATAATTAGGAATAAATATTGCCTGCTCTCAATATGAGWCAAAAAGCAGCATTTAAAAAATCCTACCAATATTTTGGATGCCTTTTACAGCACTTCCTCCTAACGAAGCCATTCATGACCMAACCTTTATTTGGGGTGATCACCTAACCCTTCTCCTTTATTTCCCATCTTTCTCTGCTGCAGGATGAGGGTGAAGAAGCTGCCCATGATCCTGGCCCTGCACTTGAAGAGGTTCAAGTACATGGACCAGCTGCACCGTTACACCAAGCTGTCCTACAGGGTGGTGTTCCCCCTGGAGCTGCGCCTCTTCAACACCTCGGGGGATGCCACCAACCCCGACAGGATGTACGACCTGGTGGCCGTGGTGGTGCACTGTGGCAGGTACCTCTGCTCCTCCTGCCTTCCCCTGGGCTTTCAGAGCAGTCTGCTGGCGCATTCCTGCACGTGGACAGAGTGGAGTGAGCCACATGTGTCAGTCTCTGAGGTGTCCTGCACCTCGCAGAAATGGCTTAAAAATAATTTGTCAATTTGCTCCTTGGGGGTGTTTGTAAAGCAAAAAGTTTAACAAACTGTGAGGTCCTGCACCTCACAGAAATGGCTTAAGAACAATTTGCCAGACTGCTCCTTGGGGGTGTTTTGTAAAGCAATAGGTTTAATACACTCTGAGGTCCTGCACCTCACAGAAATAGCTTAAAAACAATTTGCCAGACTGCTCCTTGGGGGTGTTTGTAAAGCAAAAAGTTTAACAAACTGTGAGGTCCTGCATCTCGCAGAAATGGCTTAAAAACAATTTGTCAATTTGCTCCTTGGGTGTGCTTTGTAAAGCAAAAAGTTTGATAAACTGTGACGTCCTGCACCTCGCAGAAATGGCTTAAAAATAATTTGCCAGATTCCTCCTTGGGTGTATTTTGTAAAGCAATAGGTTTAATAAACTGTGAGGTCCTGCACATCACAGAAATGGCTTAAAAACAGTTTGCCAGATGGCTCCTTGGGTGTGTTTTSTAAAACAAAAGGTTTAATAAACCTTTTAAGCCATTTCTATGAGGTCCTGCACCTCCCAGAAATGGCTTAAAAACAATTTGCCAGATGGCTCCTTGGGTGTGTTTTGTAAAACAAAAGGTTTAATAAACTGATAAAATAATAAASAATAAAAGAACAAAMTAGGARCCMAGCACAGGTACCTGAAAGCATTGCACCTTGCTGTGACATCCCAAGAAGCTCCCAGAAGCTTTGCTCTCTGTTTTAAATACAGAATGATTTAGGTGGGATTTGGGCAAACTGCCCAATAGAGAGTGGCCACATTTCTGAGGGACAGGTAAACAGATTTATCCATGTTTCTGTCTTGGCCTTGAGCCAATGGCTGCAAGCAGAGCAAAGAAACTTCCAGGGTTTTTTCCTTTTAAGTCTCATGGTAAAACTGAAATCCCCTTTCCTTATGTGGGAAATACCTGCTTGGTTTAAAGCTGCATTACTGCAACCTGGCATCCCTGTGCTGTATTATAATGCTGCTTGGCTGGAATTATTTGGAATTTTTTTAAATTCCTGTCTTTTTCACTAGGTGCTTTACTGTTTTAAATTTTACTTTAAATTTTTACTGCTTTAAATTTTTTACAGGCTAAGATTTGTCATTTTCTGTCATTTTGAGTCATTTGTGTCACCAGCACAGTGGCACATCAGACAAGTTCTTTCTTTGAGCTGTAGCAAAGAGCAATCATTAAAAAACCCCAAAACAACAAAAACCCCCCAGCCCTAATCCTGCTTTCCAGGAAATCTAAATGGAAGAAAAAGAAATCTTGGAAAAACACCTACTAAAATAGAATTAAATTATGTTTTTCATCTTCCTGCTGCCAAAAGCCTTGGAGTTTCTTTGGAAGCTGGTGCCATCATGTGGAATCAGCTGTGCACTGCTGGGTTTTTAAATATCCTTCTTTTCTTCATTGAATTTCAGTTTTAGCAGCTTCAGTTCTGGTTTTAAAAGCAAAGAGGARAAAACTTCTAAGCATTTTAGGAAAAAAAGCCCTCATGGAAGGGAAAAAAGATTTCTATTTAAAGTAATCAGTTATTACATATAAATGTTTTGAAGTATCTTTCTGAGGAGAAAAATGCTAATAATGCATAGATTTAGTATAAACAAACTTCATCTCATTCTAGAAGATTTTTATTGTGGTGCAGTTACAGTGTTWATTCCATTTTTTATCATTTTAGGATCTCATGCAATGCATTTTCTTGTGTAGTTTTTATTTGCCATGCCTGTGCCTACCTGTGCATGTTTGGATAATGGTGATTGATAATTCAGATTATTAAATGGTTTCCCTTTTTTTTTCCCTCAAACCTTTTATCCTGTGTGGGTTTTTAGGATTCCTGTAACTCACCTGCTCTCAGTTCTTACTGGGAACTTCCCAAAGGCTTGAGATAAATGAGATTTTCTAAATATAAATAAGTTCTCAGAACTTGTTTGAAATATTTTTGCACATAGAATTTTACTTCAGTTTAAATTAAGTTTAAATTTAAGTTTAAATTTAGTTTTATTTAGTTGCCCTAAACAAAGAAATTCCATTCTGGGGATTGGAAACTTCCACCAGAAAAGTGGGAAGAGCTCTCACACAAGGTTAAACCACACTGAGAACTGATGGARTTCCTGCTGTGAAATAAAATATTTCAGAAMTKATTTAATTCAAAATACTCAGCMRTGGTGAATGCAACAAAACAGAGACTGAAATATTTTTAATTTTAGATTTTAAAATCTATGAATTATGATATTAAATACTTAAGGGCATTGTGTCCTTTGAATATTTTGTATTTTCAAGCAGCCAACAGCAACATTTTAATTGAAGCAATTTGGCAAAAACCTGAAAACCTCAGCTGTAGGAGAATATGTCAAAAAGGATGTCTGGACTTCAGGGTGGCTCTTTAAAGATGCTGTTTATTGCATTGTGGGTCCTGGGTGACAGAGCCAAGCCCCAAAGCTGCAGCTCACAGGCAAACCTGGAGCACCTTTAGTTCTGCTTACAATGCATTGGACATTTTTCATTCCTGAGCATCTTAATGCATAACATCCAATCAATATCACACACAATTCTTCTACATTTGCCTACAGCCTGTCAAAACTACTCAAATTACCAGATTATATCAGTAACTATTTAATCTTATGAGTTAGTATGTTAGATTTTAAGCTCAAAGTTCTTTTGCAGTGGGAAGTTCTTCTGCTTGGTAAAAACCCCTTTTTGTTTGCTTGTGCTTTTGCTAAGAGTTATTTCTACTTGGTAAAAGCATCTTTTTGTTTGTGGTCAACAAATCCTTTACTCTGCCCATAAAACCTTCTTTCCAGCTCATTCAACCTTTGCTTTCTTTAGTTATCCACTAACAACTGGTCCAGCAATCTTTACTTTAAGAAATCTTCTATTCTTCTATATCAAAACTTACTTTCATCTCCTCTTCTCTTACTGCCTCCACATTCAGAGAGCCTCTGCTAAACATCCATGTCCAYAAAGCTTTTCCTGTTCAACTTTCATGCTTCCCAGCACTCAGCAGTGCTGTGGGAAGAGCTGGGAAGTGGAGCTGGGAGAGGCAGAGGTKCTGCTGGGGAGGGGATGGCTCTGGGGACTCGATTATCAATGGCTAATCAATTAATTCCCAATGGGTAATCAATTCCAATGCCTTTCCTGCAGTGGCCCCAACCGAGGACATTACATCACCATTGTGAAGAGCCACGGCTTCTGGCTGCTGTTTGATGATGACATTGTAGAGGTGGGTAAGRAAACAAAACACCAACAGCTCTGATTTCAGCCCCATTTCAGCCTCCTGGCCATCGCTGCACTTAAGAGCTCCTCACTTTTTTATTTTGGGGTCTCTTTTCACCAACAAATTGTAGAATACAATTATTTTTAGTGATGATGTTGAAACAGCTCAATCAAATTTTTCCTTTTCTGCCAACATCTCTGTAAATGACATCCACAATATTTATACATCCATGGATTTCACATAATTATGAAGCAAATATTAAGCAGTAAAACAAATGCCACAGCAGCTTTTTGTGAAGGTGAAAATGCTTTGTTTGTCTCAGAGATCCCATGGTCAAGGCCTAATTAAGTGTCTGAACAGCAAAATCCCTGCTTGTGTTGACATAAAAATGTAGGGCATTCCCCATTTTTAATTTTTGTATAGCTTTGAGCATCAGGGGTGACTTCCCAGTGTGTGTGGCTGTCAGCAGCTCCCTTTCTCCTATTTTTATATTTTTGGGGTCATTTTCCTCTTCATGGTTTCTGTCATGGGCCCAGTACAGAATTGTGTCACCTAATTTGGAACTGGTGTTCACCTCAATATTTTAAAATGCAAATATTCTGTGTCTTTTCCATCCAGGACATGAACTGCACATTTTAAAAGATGTAAAATAACCATCCTCTTATTGTGTGTTTGTTTTCTATCAGTCACTTCTATGTTGTATCTTCACCTCTAGGGCAAAACCAAATTTCTGTTTATCTGCAGACACTGTTGACACTTTCATAGATGTGCCAAAAATGGCTTTTAAATGTGTGCTGTCTGTTCTTGGGCAGTAAATCCAAGGAGCTGTCATGTAGTTCTTTTCTTCTAGAAAAAACCCACTTTTTTCTCCTTTCTGTTGTTTTTCTGTCTTTAATTGTGCCTTTTTTTCCAAGCCCATCTTTTATAGAATGTGTTTAAAATGCTATAAAAGCCAAGCTCTTGGGAGGGTTTACATTCTAGGTGTGGCCACCTAACAAAACAGGCTTGAAGAGGTGAGTGCAGAGCTCTTGTTCACAGATACTGCAGCTGAAAGCCCAGGAAAAGGCTTTTCCCCCTGAAATCCAAAAAGCTTTATTGCATTTTTTGGCAAGTGATGWGAGTGAACAGCTCCAAACTGAAAATAGGAAGGAGTTTGTCCTCATTACCCACTAAATGTCAGCAGTGGGGAAGGCAGATTTATTTGTGTGTKAGGATTTCATTGGAGGGCCAACTCTCAATTAAATGGGAGATTGATGATCCCCAAACATYCTGCAGCATATGGGGGAAAGCTGCAAATCCTGGGGTAAATCAGTCCAGGGGGATCCTGAGCCAGGCAAAATGGATTGGGAAACCTGAGCCAAGCATCTCTGGCTGACTTCAGTTTGACATTTGTCACCAGAGCAGGGAGGGGCTGCATCCCAATCCCAGTGCCAGTTCACCTGGAACATCCCTCCAGGGAGCTCTCCACACTGAGGGCAGCCACACAATGGCTTTGCTCAAAAAACACCTCAGATTTGAGTGCTGGCAGTGGGATTCCAGAATTGCATTTGGCTTGGAGAACCAGAACAAATGTCTGCAAATGAGCAAAGGAGGGTTCATCTCAGTTCATAAGAAACATCATTTTTAATGCCAGGTGAGGCTGCAGAATCCTAAAAGTTGTACAACATCCACTGGTTGTTACTCTGAAGTTACAACTGGGTTACACTCTGTCTGGTCAGTAAGAATAGAATCTGTATAATCCCCTTTCAGTCCCACTCTGCTTTCTGTGCAGAGTGAGATGAAAGGAGGAAGTCAGTTTTGCTGTGCTGACACTAAAAATATCTGAGGCATGAATTAATATGGATCAAATGTTTGAGTTGCATTCAGAATGAGTAGTGGAAATAGGCTTGATTGCATGGCAAGTCAGTTGGCACTTAAAATAAAACATGTTTGACTTGTCTGCTAAATATATTGCAGGAGCTGAGGAGTGTTCTGTCACTGGATTTCTGTTCAAATGTGCCTCTCACAGTCTGTAGTAATGTTATGTTAATAAATGGTGTGAAAATGCACCAGCCTCAGCAGAGGATCTCAGCTTCCCCTCACTCCCTGAATGGAGAAAGGACAAAACTCCTGTTTGGGGGGCTTTTTTTCCCCCTCTCTGTTTTTTAAAGAGAAGATGTTTAACAAAAGACTTCAAGAATTYCTGCAGTTGATGCATCTTCTGAAAACTCAGATCTGTTTTTTCTTGTGCTGGGAAAAAAAAAAAAAAGCTGGGACAAGGCTGCTCCTTGGCAGTGCCACAGGGAGAAGCCAGTGCTGAGCCAAAATCTGCTCAGGGAGCAAAGATTTCACATTCCCAAATGGCTTCTGCAGCTGAGCAGGCTCCCTTTCTTTTGAGGTGTAATCACAGGTTGGTCTCTGCTCCTCCTGGCCAGAGCAGGTSTTCAACCCAGAGCTTCTTGTATTTGCAACATTTCTTTATTATATGATAATATTTTTATATATTTTCAGAATTTGTTTTGAAATTATATTTTCAAAATTATTGAAAAATTATTGGGAAAGTTATATTTTCAAATATGTATCTATTATAAACTCAGCTTTTTTCCTTGGGAATGAAAGGAAACTTGAGGCTCCTGTCCCCCTCAGCCCCTCATTTCTGTGGATGCAGAGTGCTGAAGGTTAAAAAACCCCATCCCAGTGGAGTGTGGGGCAGCACAGCAATGTTTCATTGCAGTCCCTGGATGGATCCAGCTCACTGGTGGGCAGCCAGTTGTGCCCAGGGCCTGGTGCAGGACATGTGGCACCTGCAGCTTTAAAAACCCTTTAAAATTCCCTCCACCTGCTGCTGTGAGTGTGAGAGCAAAGCAGCTTGGCTGCACCTGGGTCACAACTTGAAATACAAGCAGGTTTTAATTCCATGAGTACAGCCAGTCATAATTTCTCTTAAGACACAAACCTTGTGCTGATATTCCAGCAGGCTCTGCCTGGTAGGAAAGCTCTCCTGTGACCAAAGATCATAATTTGGGGAGACCCACAGAACTCATGAAACACTTGCAAGAATTTTCTCTTTAAAAGGGTCACAATAACTTGGAAATCTGGAGTTACTTTAGCTGAATTTTCAATCTACACARGGTGTACTTGCAGCTGTACAAAAACCTTCTTGCCTGATTAGTGACTGCTTTTTTTTTAATGATAAAATAATTTAATTATAAAATACTCAAGCAAGGTGCCACCAGTGTGAGAAAAGCAAATGTCAGAATGTCATGTAGTCCTTTAAGGTTGCATTTTCATGGCTCACTTGTTTTGTAGTCCAGCTTAGGCCTGCACCCCTTCTGAGATGTTTATTATTTCATCCTGATTTCCTGGTTTTTAAAAGTTATTAAGTGGGAAAAACTGTTTTGTTGGGTTGAATGATGTTGAAGTGTCCCTGCTTGGCTTTCCAGATCTCCTCCAAGAACTGGCAGTGATGCTTTATTTGGGAAAAGGCTTTGATTGCTGTGGTGATTGAAGCTAATTAAAACTCCCATTCATTTTCAGAAAATCGATGCCCAGGCCATTGAAGAATTCTATGGGTTAACATCAGACATTTCCAAGAACTCAGAATCTGGATACATCCTCTTCTACCAGTCCAGGGACTGAGGCCAGAGACACMAAGCATGGACACAAGGAAAAAGGGATCAAGCTTTGCCCGAGTGGAGCCCGGTGGTGCCAGCAGAGGGGCCCTCACTGCTGCTGTAGGACCAGGACAGACAGGGCAGGAGAGAGCTCCCTCCTGCCCCTCTTGGAGGATTAGTGCTGAACTGCCAGAACGAGAAGAGCTTTTGTTCCACTTTTCTTTCTGGGCTTTTTGTTTTTTGTTTTTTTTTTTTCTTACGTGCTATCTTCCAAAATCTGTGTTACCTCTACTTGAAACCTGGCTGCTTATTTGTTCATGAACTCAAGAAGAGATTTCCAAGTAGCATTGTAGGATTTTTACCATTTGAAGTTGGCCTGAGGCTATACCTTGGTTTCTGCCATGGTTTTTCTGTATTTTAGCAGAATGATTTCCATATTCAGTGTCAGCTGAAGGCATATTTTAGGATATGAGCAGCAGCTGGTTGCTGGATATTTTTGGTGACTCAGACTTGAGAAGCAGTACAAAGCTAAGACATATTGGAAATGTCAAGTCTGTAATTTTTATAAAGAAAAAGCAGACAAGCCCCTCTCTCTGCAGCATTGTAAACCTGCCCATTCTGCATTCTCTTGGTTTAGAGAACACTAACAGCACTGCTTCCTTTTGTACTCTCCTTGTGCTGTTCTGTTTCTGCTGCAGGAGGCAGGGAACTCTGCACATCCAGCCTCTGCTGCTGTGCATTTCCCTTTGGAAATGCAGTTTTGGAAATGCAGTTTTGGAAATGCAGTTTTGCCTCCAGGCCCTGTTGCTGCAGGTTCCAGGGGGGCAGAGCAGCCCTGACCTGTCCAAGACCATCTCTGCTGTAGGAAAGTTGGGAATTCCAGCCTTTCTTGGAGCTGTTGCATAAACCAGAAGTGCCCTCATTCTGAAGCAGGATCTGTTCCACATTTCACTCAGTTCTGAGCAAACTGATGCAAGCTGTGTTTTGAATCTATGCTAACCCACAGAAACAGGTTAACCAAGGGAAGGGGTATTTAGGGAACTAACCAGGAGTTCTGAGTCTGCAGGGTGATGAACAGGTGAGAAGGAAAACCCAGCCACCCACCAGGCATGGCCTGGGCAGTGTTCAGTCCTTGCTGGTGATGTTTGTCCCCATCTGGGAACCAGAACACCCCCAAAATGCTTCTGATTGTGTTACCTCTCTAGGCCTTGCTTCCCAGGGGAGATGGTTGGGCTGCTGAAGGCTGAAATGAAGCAGTTTCCTGTGATGTGTGTGTATTCTAATCTCAAGGATAACTAGGGAGAAAGGACTAAAGGAAGTCTGTGAGAAATCTCAGCAAATCACGTGCAGGTTTCCTTTGGAGAAGTCCTGTGGCTGTGCCAAAGCCTGTCCCAGCTGGCTGCAGCCTCCCAGTGTGCCCCTGAGCTGTGTGTCCTCAGTGTGGCTGTCCCCAGCACAGCCCCTCCYCTGTCCCCAGTGCTTGTTGTCCTTGAGGATCTTTAACTTATGCAATTCTGTGGCTTGTGCAGGATATTCAATATTTTACCAAAACACTGTCCTCAGGAAAGCAGCATCTCCCAGTCCCTCGTGCTGCCTGTGTCTGTCCCTTCCTCTCATGACCACAGAGGTGATGTTTAGCAATTAACTCCTGCCTTCAAAATGCAAATGAACCATTGCCATTGTATTCCAGCTGGGTGCAGCTTCCATTCTCCTGGCACATCTCTTCCAGAAGATAAAACATGGACATTAGGTTTTTTTAATTCTTTTTTTTATTATACAGAGTACTGTCGTTTTAAGAGACACATTCAACAGCAGCAAATGTTCTTGTCATCTTGTTCCTGTTGTGTGACAATTGTTCCTGGCTAAGAGTCTTCTCCCCTTCTCCACACAAGCTGTGAGTCCTCTCCTGGTGATGCCACCAGAAGACTGTCATCACTGAGTCTTGCAAAAAATGAAAAAAAAAGAGAGCACTGAGTTAAAAATAATCTAAACAGTAAATAAAAAAAGTAATGTAGTACACTAGACATGTATTTTGTATATCTGGTGATACCTTTTTACAAATAAAATACCTGACTGAGAGATAATATTGAAAGATATATACTATAGATTAAAAACTGTTCAAAGTGCACTTTTGCTACAGATTTATAAGGAGACTAAAAGGAATTAAATGGGAAGAGAATGGTGTGATGTTAATTCTGTATAATAAATGACCCCACCTGTCTCCAATAAAGGTCATTATGATCAAACCCAGAGGCTTTTCCTTGAATTTCCCTCCTTCTCCCACGCTGTGGCTGCCTGAGCATCCTGATCCTGCTGTGCCTGCATCCTCTGRCCTGTGCAGGAATGGGTCAGAGCAGCAGAACTCAATAATTCAGTGTGGGATTGTAGCTGCAGTGCTGCTGCAGCAGSAGAGGTTACCCAGGGCCTCCATCCCTGCATCACCCCTGGAGCTCTGCTCTGCCTCTCCCTGGGATTTCTGCTCCCTCTCCCCCCTGTGCTGGGCTCCCTCACATTTTGTTGCAAATAGCATCTGACTGATCTGGAACAGAGACATTTCAGAGCCAAAACAGGAGCCTGTGCTTGGAGCTGCTGAGGTTCATTGCAGGACAGGTTTGCATTTCCTTGTGGTTCACTGCAGTTCACCTTTGCACGGGGAAGATGGGATCAGCTGTGCTCCTGTGAGGGGGAATTTCTGGGAATCCAATGCAGCAGGAACCAGGGGGAGATTGCAGGATGGCAGCTGCTTTGTGAAACCACACAAACCCCAGATGCTGGCTGGTCCTTGTCCTGCTGGGTCACAACTTAGCAAGAAATAAATAAATGGAGCTGATTTCAACTCCAGTGAACGTGAGCTGAACTAGGAGGAAGAGCATTCCCTGGAAATTGGGAGAAAGCAACCAAATGCAGAAGGGCTGAGAGCAGAGTGCTTTGAGCTTTGGGTGCCACCAGGGCAGGGCTGATGCTGGGGCTCTTCTCCAAAACCTCCACTGGAGTGAGGCTGGAGACCATCCCATGGTTRTTATTTCTCTGTGAAATAATATTTTGCCTCAAATTCCATGGATCTGCAGYGTTTGTGGAGAGGCTCTGCAACACAGAGCTGCTTTCTGAGCTGCTGCTGGTGCTCAGCATCTTCTGGTTCATTCCTGAAGTCCCTGTGCCAGCTGGGTTTAGGAGATATTTAAAACAAACCCCATTGGATTGGTACAGGAAGGAAAATGGACTGACAAAGGCCCCTGAGASCAGTCAGACCTTCCCATTGTGGGCATTTAGCAAAAGGCAGCAATCCCTGAAGGGTGATGAGTTCCCAGCATGGAGAGCCCTGCTGGGGTTTGCTCTCACTGCACTCCTTAACCTGGGGCTGCTCCTGCTCTGCTCTGGGTGGTGCCAGGGCAGGATCCAGGGGGGATGAGATGTCAGGGAGGGAGAGCTCAGGGCTCCTGCTCTGCTTCCCTCCTGCTCTGCTTCCCTGCTGCTCTGCTTCCCTCCTGCTCCCGAATCCCTGGCCTGGCTGTGGGATCTGAGTGGTCCCAGGGCAGGATCCGGGGGGGATGAGATGTCAGGGAGGGAGAGCTCAGGGTGGGGAAGGTCACAAACGAGGCAGGGGCAGTGGGGTGGTGCCAGGGTCATCCTGTCCTGTCCTGCCAAGGGAAATGCTGTCATCTTTGCACATCACTTGTGTCAGAATTCATGGCCTCAGGGTGACACTGGGGCGGTTTGGATGGACATTGGGTGGGAATTCCTCCCTGGGAGGGTCCCAGCCCCTGGCACAGGGTGCCCAGAGCAGCTGGGGCTGCCCCTGCATCCGTGGCAGTGCCCAAGGCCAGGCTGAACAGGGCTTGGATCACCCTGGGGCAGTGGAAGTGTCCCTGCCATGGCAGGGGATGGATTGGGATGATCCTTAAGGTCCCTTCCAACCCCTTCCCTCCCTGATGGTGCTTGTTTGGATCTGCTGGAGCGTGGGGGATGTTTGTGCACCCGCAGGAGAGAGAAAGCTGGGAAGGGAAGGATGAATTAATTACACAGCAGCAGCAGCAGCCTGTTAAATATTTGAGTTGCTAATAATGAGCRCATTTAGTGGTTGTCAGTTGTTTTAAAAGCTCCTAAATACAAACAACAAACACAAATACAAAACACTGCCAGTGGTTGCAACACTTCAGCTTGTGTAAAATCAATTAAAAACATTCAAATAATCCCAGCTGGGTCTTCCCAGGTGATTTCCAGGTCTCAGGCAGTGTGAAGGAAGGGCAGAGGGGCAAGGATGGGCTTTGGGAGCTGGGAACGTCCCAGACCTACCTGAGTTCAGTTTGTTTCCAGGTGGGGTTTAACTGGAGTGAGCTGGAGCAGAATGTGTCGTGTGAGGAATTTTGATGTAGAAAAGAGACATTTACTTGGATTTAAGGCCTGGGGTTAGAAGGGACAAGCCATCAAGAGCTGGACTGAACCCGGGGCTGCTGCCCCCAGCCCAGGGGAGGCTGAGGCCAAATGCAGCTGGAGTCTGTGTGTCCATGGAAGTGCAGGTGGAGTGCAGCAGGAGCTGAGTTTGGTAGTGATGAAGTGCCCTAATTAGCACTCGATTAAGTGCTTTTRTTTCCTTCTCTGAGGAGCAGCCACAGCCACTCCAGCAAATCAGTGGCAGGCAGAAAGCAGGGAGTGCTGTGGGGGGGAGTGGGGTGGGATGGGATGGACCAGGAGCTGGTGTGGGATTGGCATGGGATGGATCAGTCCAGGGGCTGGTGTGGGATTGGCATGGGATGGGATGGATCTGGAGCTGGTGTGTGATTGGCATTGCATGGATCAGGAGCTGGTGTGGGATTGGCAGGGATCAGTCCAGGAGTGGTGTGTGATTGGCATGGGATGGATCAGGAGCTGGTGTGGGATTGGCATGGGATGGCAGGGATCAGGACTGGTGTGTCATTGGCATGGCACAGCATGGCCTGGCACGGCAGGATGTGCCCCACAGGAAGGGCAGTGCCATCTGCCAGCGCTGCTGTGCAGCCCCGCTGTGCCCAGAGGTGTGGGAGAGCAGAGTGTCCCTCTGGGTCTCCTGGATGGGCAGCAGCCAGGACAGGGGGGTTGGGCCCCCACAGCCTGCGTGAGAGACAGCAGTGGCTTTGATTTGACACCTTGGAAAAGGCTGCCAGAGCTGTCTGAGGATTTGGATGACACGAGGGTTTGATGGGTGTGTTTTTTATTATATCACTGGGTGTGTAGATATCTCTGTATTCTTATTATTGGGCAAATATGGAGGCAGATCAATGGGATAAAGTCACATTTTCCTGTTTTTCTCTTCCCTTCCCTCTTTGCAAAGGGTGATGGTTTTTAGGATTGGGTAAAGATGTGATTTCACTGTGTGACTTGGATTTTAGTTATTGGATTTTAGAGGAAAACAATGTTAACGTAGTTTAGAATATAAAAACCCAGGTGCTGTTTGTGGGCAGAGAGAATTCACTTTTCCAGCTGCTTGTGAACACCACGCTGGACTGACTGAACCTAGAGATAAGACTTCTACAATAAACATCTTCAAACTGCAACCCGAAAGCTCTCTGATTCCTTCTCCCAAGCACGGGCAGTGAGAAAACAGCCATGCACCACCACCTCAGATCTCAGCAGAGATATCCCGGCACAGAGGCACTTGGCACCACAGGGTTGGTACCTTGGAGATCTTTGTGGGATAAACCCCACCCAAAGCCCGCAGGAAAATGTGTTTAGCCAGGAATCTCACCTTGGTGACTATTGAGGAGAGGGAGACTGATTTGTGCTCAGAATTCCTTTTAGTGAGGTTTCCAAATGCTGATATACTTTTCYAGGATAGCTGGAACAATGATTAGGTTAAACATCACACAGACAAACTCAGGCATTTTAAACCTCACTTYGCTTGCAGGAATTCTGTTCAATCTTTTTCCTGCGGCCAGACTTAATCCAATCTTATTGAATCTCAAAAGCTCTGTTCTTGCCAGGGAATTTTGCTTCTCAAACTGGCTGTGCTAATTAAATCTGTGGTGTCCTGTGTACCCCAATATCTCCCACAGATGACTACTCAGACTTCAGAGCTGCTGAGACCTTGTTTGGACTCCTTTGCATCCCCTCGATTTGGGTCTGGTGGGATGTGAAATGCCCTGGGTGCAGGTGCTGGGGCTGTGGCAGGGGAAGGCTCCATCCCAGAGAATCCCTGGAAGGTGAAACCCGGGTAGGTCCGAGCCACACCTGTACARATGCTCCCTCTCCCATCCCCTGGACAAGCTGAGGTAAAACACTTCAGTGTCTTGCTCCATTTGGGAACTGCTCTGGGTCCCTTTGCTCCCACCCTCAGTGAATTCTCAGGGAATTGCAGGAGGCAGCACATGGGGGTGATCAGGGAAAGGGGTTTTTCTTGGCCATCCTCCCCGAGCCCTGGTTTTTCTTTTTTTTTTCTTTTCTTTTTTTTGAACATTAAACTGTTCATTTGCACATTTTGAGTCACAATATTTCTCCAAGCAAAAGGCCACGAGTCTGGAAAAAATCCAGTTTGTTCCTGCAGGATCCTCTGCCGTCATTTCAGCACCAAGCAGAGCTGGGAGCTGCTGGGGATGGGGATGGAGGCACAGCCCCAGCACCTCCAGGGGCTCATCTCCTTCCAGAGCCTCCTGCCAGGTGCCCGGGGTGTCCCCTGAGATGTGGGGACAAATGTGGGCTGGGGAGGCTCGGGGAGGGGCATTAAGGGATGTCTGAAGGCAGCAGACAGAGCCAAAGGAAATTATTTTTATTAACTCACCCCTAGGGAGTAGTAAAGTGAAAAAATGAATGGAGATTTTATTTTACACTTCTTTTYCCTGGTTTCTCGGGGATGATGTAAAACTGAACCTAAACCCAGGTTTAAATGGAATTTCTTGAACCTCTGACGCAGCAGAAAAGCCAAGCTTTGGTTTTATTGAAGTTTCCCATTCCTCCCCACAGGGGGAAGTTGATGGATTTGGGTAAACCAATTTCCCACCCAGTTTGGGCTGAGTGCTCCGGGAGCAATGACAGGGACAGAGGGACTCCCAGGAGAGCTGGCAGCCACGTTATCTCCTAAAAACATCTCCAAAAAACGCTCAAACCTCTCAGAAATAACAGGGGGAAGGAGCAGGATGTGATCCTGGGCTGGGGGCAGGAATTGGAGCAGGGGAGGAGGTGAAACATAAACTTTAAGGAATTTAGAGATTTTAGAGGAGCTAAGATTTTAGGTAGAAGACAAGCTTTATTAGAGTTAAAATAAATGGATAGGCCTTGATGAAGTTAAGAGTTAGTAGTTAACTAATAATTGATTGCTTGTCAACACAATGTTTGGTTAGCTGGGTTTGTAATGAAGAATAATAAATAATAAACTGATAAATAGCTTTAGGAACATAAGACAATTGTGGGGCTTCTCTGTCCTGGAACTTATTGAAAACAGGGAATGGGAGTTTTACCAAGGGTTCATTTGTCATAATTGCATTGAAAAGGTAGAAAGGTCAGAACGAGGGAGGCTTCATTTACTTCCTCATTTTAGGACCCCTCCCCACGAAAAAGACCACCGACCCATTTCAAGGAACAAACTACGCTGCTTAATGGCTTTTGAACTAATTAACATCCGAAGAGGGGAATGGGCTGTGCCAAAGCTATGAATGTGTATTTGTATTTTGAGTATTCAATACCTGTATAGATAAAAGGGCTCTGGAATCACCTGTAAAGCGCTGTGTGTATTTGGGAGCCATCCCACACTGCTCGGTGTCGTAATAAACACACACTGTCTAACTTTAAACTGTTAGAGAGTTTCTGTCCATCACAGTTGGATATCGGTACCAGATCAATATCCGTATTTTAATAAATCAGAGATGTGCCCGTCCTTGGAGCGGCGACAGCAGAGAGGTGACAAACGCTGTGACAAACGGGCTGTGCCGGGAGGCAGCAGCAGCATCCTCTGAGGAGGTGGGAGCGCTGGGAAAACGGGAAGGGAAAAACCAGAGCTTAGGGACACTTTTAGTGAGATCCCAGCTCCTGGCGGTGACTCCCAGTATCCGCTACTGGGAGGAGCCGTGGCTGACTGGGAGGTGGCTCCCTCATCCCTCCTCGGCCTCTGCCGAGTGTTTTCTGCTCCCCGAGGCTGCCGAGTGGCTCCTGGAGTTGTTGGGGGTTTTTTGCCGTCCCAGAGAGGAAGGAAAACATTCGCTCTCCCCTGCACCGTCCCCGGGTGTGTTCAATCGTTTGTGTGTTGGGCACATCCCCGAGCGGAGCAAACGCTGCGGGATGTGAGTGACAGCTCCTGGAGAACCGGCACTCGGTTTATCCCAGCGCTGAAAGGACTGGGAATCTGTTGGGAGGGACCCGGCGCTTGTACGAGGGACCCTGGCAGCGGCTGGGATRCCCCAAACCCTCGGAGCTCTGCGGGCCCACAGACCCCTCCTCCATCTCTGCACTGCGATTGCCATCAGAGAATCGTCCTGGSATGGTTYGGAAGGGACCTTAGAGATCATCTCGTTCCACCCCGTGCCAGGACAGGGACGCCTTTCCCTCTCCAAGTCCCATCCAACCGCTTCCATGGATGGGCAGTCACCTTGTTTTGGATTTCGTCTCATCCATTTCCACCCTGATTTTCCTCCGAGCCAGCTGGGAGCTGTTCAGGGAAGTGTCCCTTCCCTTGTGCACCTCGGATGGGTTTGAGCCGCTGCTGTTTGAGCCAAAGCTGCACCATCAGCTCCTCTGTCCCCAGCGCTGCCCCAGGGGCATCTCCTCTCCCCCCAGAGCTGGGAGAAGCTGGGCTTCTTCTTTTCCCTCTGTTTCCCTCCCTCCAGCACGACTCGGGCTGTCCCAAGGGCTGTGCAGAGCCRGGGCAGTGGATGCAGGGATGGGGCYGGCTCAGGACATTYCCAGCCGCTCTCGTTGTGCATTAACTCTGTTTTATCAGTCCTGCTGAGCACATCGCCCTCCCCAGGCACTGCCCCGCTCCCCACAGGGGTTTGCCCCTTGCCAGGGCACCCGAACCCCCCGATTTGGGGTCATTTCTCCTGCCAATCGCTGCGGGCTGGGCAGCAGAGCCCGGCACCCATCGCACCGCAGGGCACAGGGGAGGCGAGACCCCGGCTCTGGGCTGTGCCACCCTCCCCGCGCTGCTGTGGGTGTGACAGCTGGGAAGGGTTTGAGGAAGGAAATGCTGTAATTAGAGGGATAATTACCCGCTGGGTTTGCGGGCCCAGGAGGAAGGTGCTCACAGGGACACCCCGGGTGCCTCTGCTGGGGCACAGGGACAGAGCCCGGCCGTGGGGATGCTCCAAACCCAAAACAGCCCCCGAGGCCCGGGCCAGGCTGCTGGGGGAGGTTCTGGGCTCGGGAACAGCCGTGACCCCCCTGCCCTGGGTGCTCCGCAAACCAACCCCGCTGCCTTCGCTACCCTCCCCTTCCCCACCCGTTAATTGAGCTGAGGCACTAATTAATGGCAGCGCACCCAGCCGTGCGCCCAGAGGATGCTCTGATCTCCCTGGTTCCGGTTTTACAGAGCCRGGAGATGCCAACACCCTGCGCCTCGAGGTGAAACCCCTCGTATTTCCCAAAATTTCAGTGAGCCAGGGCTGAGGGTCGGGTCCCCCCCCGCGGCACGGGAGGATTCAGGGATGCTCCAACCGGCCCAGGGCGCTCCCAAGCACCGCGAATCTGGGCTCGGATTATTTTCCCCGAGATCCCCGCGATGTTTTTCCTGGATGGGGTTTTGTTTTCTTAAAAAGCCACGCAGCTAAAAATAACCGTGCGCTCGCCCGCCCGCCGTGTCCCGGCGTGAATCCGTGTGCGGAGCCGACCTTCAGCCCCAGCCCCTCCCCGGGAGCTGCCTCGGCGCTCCGCTATTTAAAGAACCTCTCGTGTGCTCCAGAAACACCTGATGGGATAAACGAGATGCTGAAAGGGCCACCGGCCTCAGGTTATCCCGAGGTGGCTGATTTGGGGTCGGATTTAATTAAGCAAAGGGCTGTAATCATTTGGTTGGGTGGCCGTGGAGAATCTGTCCCTTCTCCAAAGTTGGGGTTGTGCCCTTGGGGTGCGGGGACACGGCAGGGCAGGATTTGGGGGGTCAGGGACTCAACAGGGCAGGATTTGGGGGTCAGGGACTCGCTGAGGCGGGATCTGGGGGCTGGCACTCAGCAAGGTGGGATTTGAGGGGAAGAGACTCGACAGGGCAGGATTTGGGATGCAGGAACCCGACAGGGCAGGATTTGGGATGCAGGAACCCGACAGGGCAGGATTTGGGATGCAGGGACCCAACAGGACAGGATTTGGGATGCAGGAACCCGACAGGGCAGGATTTGGGATGCAGGGACTCGACAGGGCAGGATTTGGGATGCAGGGACTCGACAGGGCAGGATTTGGGATGCAGGGACACGGCAGGGCAGGATTTGGGATGCAGGGACCCCTCAGGGCAGGATTTGGGATGCAGGAACCCGACAGGGCAGGATTTGGGATGCAGGGAGCCCAGCATGGCAGGATTTGGGATGCAGGGAGCCGACAGGGCAGGATTTGGGGAACTCAGGCACCCAAGGAGGCAGGTTTGGGGCAGACACCCCATGAAGCACATGAGGATTCATGGAGCAGAGGGAATTCCTGTGCTCCCCCCTCCCTGGGCGTGGCGTTGCCAGCCCGAGGAGCTCCCAAGTGCTTGGGGGATTTGCCAGGTAGGGTTTGGTGGGGCCGTGGTGCTTTGGGGACGTCGGAGATGATGGGACAGAGCCTTCCCCAGGGCTGGCACTGCCACTGYGGCACCAGAGCACCCAAACCCGTGACACCCCCRCRGAGCTCTGGGGCTCTCCCAGTGCCRTCTTCTCGTTTTTCCCACCTTTTATCTTTCCCRGRGGATTTGTGGGAGGGAGAARATGCTCCCCTCYGRAAYSCAGAGCTGCTGGGAGCACAGKACGGATCTCCTAMACCCCTCATGCAGGAGGGATCGAACACAAACRTTTTGCTGGGCACGGCTGGAGGTTTCTTCCCTCTCTCCTCCCGTCGTGAAGAGGCACCAAATTCTCCTGATCCCCAGGAAAAAGCGGAGTGAGCAAACCGCATCCCTGCCAGGGGCAGCGCAGCCGAATTAGCCCGTGCACACACAGGCGGCAGGGTAATTAGCGGGTCCCTAATGAAGAGCGGGGGGTGACCCGGGGGACAGCAGCATCTCTGCCGAGCCGGGGGTCACCGAGGGAGGGACCTGGCAGAATTCCCCTCCATGTCCCGGGAGCCTCCTCCGGGTCAGAATCTGGGAATGRATCCCCAGGGAGAGGGGAAGGGRGAACGAGGGGTGCAGGGARTSCCAGAGCAGCCCTGGGAGCRGCCTGGCTGCGGGACGGGGGCGGTGACACCAGGGGGACAAAGGCTGGCAGTCACCGAGCCGCCAGGAGATGGCTCACGGTGACATCGGCCAGAGCCCTCGGTGGCCTCATGTGCAAAGGTGTCAACAGGCACGGCTCCCCCAGCCCGGAGCTCACCTTCCCCACTGCAGAGGGGTCAGGCATTTCCAGGAGTGCTGTGATTCTCTGGGATGCAGGGAAAAGCCTTGAGGAAGGGTGGGGAGCTCCTTCTGTCACCCCCAAAGCCGCTGGAGCTCCCTGTCCCCTGCTGTCCCCGGCTCATCCAGAGCCCTCCCCGGCCCTTCCCCAGCCCTGTGGTGTCCCCAAACTCCAGGATACCCCCAAACTCCAGGGTGTCCCCTGCTCGAGGTCCATCCCTGCAGCTGGGACACCAAACTGTGCCCAAAAGTTCCAGCACAGGGGAGCTCGGCCCGGAATTGCTGCGTTTTCTGTTGGATCAGGGTAAGGAGGGATCCTCTCCCCTCTGCTGCCATCCCTATAGCAACCAGCAGCCTCTTCCTGTTAAACAAGTGACTCATCAAACACGATTACACTCGAATCAGGGATGGGGCTTGTGACTCCGAGCTCTGACAAGAGAGCTGACCTTTCAGGAGGAAAGAATTTCAGAAAAAAACCCCAGGGAAACAGCTCAAAACTGGGCGGGAAGGTGCAGTTCTGGGTGYCATCCTCCCCATCCTTCCCGCTGCCTTCATCTCCCCCAAACCCTTCAAATTCGGCAGTTTTCAGGTATTTGGAGGGGTTTCCTTGTTGCTGCTTTTMCCATTCCCTCCCCCAGGTGCCTTTTTGCCATGAATTCACGCGTGGGGATCTCAGGGGGAGGGGGTTTGTCAGCCCAGCCCCCTCCAGCATCACCCAGCACAGCTCTGGGGTGAARCCCCCAGCACAGGGAATTCCTGTGGCACCAGAGAAACCTCCCTGCTTCCAACCCCAGCCAGGAGGGTGGAGAAGGCARATCCCCAGGATGTTTGGCAGCTCTCCACTCGAGCTGGGTGTTCACACTCCTGGAAATGTCTCTTTTATCCCCAGCTGCTGAGACAGCTCTGCACAGTGCTGCTGAAGGAGAAATTGCAATGCCCAGAGAGGGAAAAATCCTTCCACACCCCCAAAATCCAGGTGGGTAGAGCTCAGGCTGAGGGCTGGGCTGTGACCACGTTGTTGGCAAGCCCCCCTCATGGCTCTCTTTAAACAAACAGATTTTTTCCAAGCCAGGCACTTGCTTTGTACAAATTCTCTCACTCCAGCGAGCAGCTGTGACCTTTCCTGGGTGCTGCCCTAACCCACCCTGGCTTGGAGACCTCTGGAGGGCTCTGGATCTCTGTGGTTCCCCAGCCTCATTCCTGGGMATGTGCCTGTGCTCAGGAGGGGAGCCCAGTGCTGTGACTCCACACAGGATCCTGGTGAAGTGTCAGAAGCCCGAGTTAAAAATCAGTAAATAGAGAGGAGCAGTGGGGGGGTGTTTCCTTCCAAGCTGGGAGTTTGTTCCCCGGGATTTCTGGACCTCAGGATCCTCCCTGCCCAGCAGGAACRGAGCTGGGGGGGCTGGAGGTGCTTTCAGTGCCCTCACAGGGGTTTTTCCCCATGGAGGGCTGGGCTGGCTCCTGTTCCCCCGTGCCCATCCCCCAGGAGGGATCATCAGGGATCGAATGGACCAAACCCATCCCTGCCAGCTCACAGGGCCTGGGGATTCCTCTTGGTGCTGCTGTGTCCTTTTGGGGCTTTTCCACACGGATCCAGGACCTCCCTGGTGCTCAGAGCTGCTTCTCTGCTGTGGCTGCAGGGTTTGGTGCAGCTCACTCCAAGGCAGGTTTGGGAAAACCCACGTTGGTGGCAGGGGCACAGCAGGGAGGGATGGCTGCAAAAACCTCCAGATTTCCCACTTTTTAAAGGATCTTTCCTATTTCCCCCCATCCACACCCCTGGGAAACCTTCCTTACCTCCGTGCCACATCAGGTAAATCAGGTTATTGTTAATTATTMATTATCACACTCATATGCCCGAATATTTTGCCTCATGTTCTGCCTGCTCCTGGTGTTCCCTGTGAGTGGCAGTTCAGGGAAACACAGCCACTCCTGATGGGGCACCCAGCCAGAGCAGCACACAGAGCTTGGGAGAAGGAGTGAAACWGTGCAAAACCCTTTCTTTTGGGAAAAAAAAACCAACCTTTTCCCAGAAGCCCTGCTCAGTGACATATGGTGACACAGTGTGTGCCAAGAAAGGTGCTCCAAAATGTGTCCCTCTGGCTCAGGAAAGGACTTGGAGCAGAACCCTCAGTGTGGGGATGATATCACYGATGGAAGGAGCAAAAATCCCTCCCCTGGCTTGGCCTGAGTGTTTGTGGGAATCAGGAGAAGTCAGAGTGAGCCTTGGAACTGCTCCTTCCCTCCTGGCACAGCCAGGCCTTGTCCCCCTAAATGGGGAATGTTCCCAAGTGTGACAGGAATGTTCCCTGYGAGTGTGACAGCAGCAGGGCAGTGAGGCACGGTGTCCCCTCTGTCCCCAGGCTGGACAGAGCTCACCTGGGGGCAGGAAGGGATTCCCTGGGGCTGGAAAAGCCCAAGATCCSCCCGTGGCTCTCCAGGAGGTGAGATCAGGGTTTGCAGCAGGGGATGGCAGAGGTCACCCCTGGCCCATTCCAGCCACCTGCAGAGAGGCTTTTCAGGCAAATCAGCTGCTTTTCCACAGAGGTGGATGATTTTATCAGCCACACTCCTGCCCTCCACCCCCCAACTCCTCCAGTGCCCCCCAACCACCCAAAGCCACCAGGGAGCCCCGGCTCTTCCCACCAGGCTGGGATGCTGCAGCGGGAGCAGCACCGGGAGAATTCCCATCCTGGCAGTGGCAGCAGTGAGGAAAYGGCCTCGTTTCCAGCAGGAATTGTGCAAAGCCTTTGGATGCAGGGCTCCACACGCTCCCCRGCAGCCCCGTGCTGGGGAGGCTGCGGGGCTCCGAGCGCTCGTTTGCCACCCTGATTAGTCAGCGCTGCTAATTACGGCCGTGCTTTGCCTCCTCGGAGCTCCTCGAGCAGCGCTGGAGTGCCAGGGAACAAGGGAGGTGCTGAATGGATCSGCTGGCTGCGGATAAATGAAATGTGGGGGGAGGTCCCGGCAGCCCCGAGCCCGGCTCCAGGGGGCTCACAAGGCTCTGAGCTCACGGATTTGTCAGCTCACCACAGGRTGCTCCCTCAGGAGTGGGAGCCAGAGTGGGGAAAGCCGATGGGATGCTGGAAGGKGATGACGTTTCCCCAAAGAAAAGATGTAAAGCMGATTTTAATRCTTCTGGAGGTAAAAAAATGCTGGRGAGTTGGGATTGTAGTTATTGCTCTGTACCACCGAGTGTGCCCCAAACAGCAGCCCCTGTTCCAGCTCTGGTTCCCAGTGGGCTGGGCCTGGGACAGCCACGTCAGCAGGGATTGCCACCCTGCTTTTAACCTGCCACCCACTCTTATTGACTAAAAAARCACAAAACCCAAGGCAGGATGAGCCCCGGGTCAAGCCCTGCTCTGTGCTGGGAGCACCCAGCATCACCACGTACAAAAACCKGCCTTGGTCAGCACTGAGTTTTCTCCCAAGGGCCAAAATCCAAGGAGGATGATGAGGAATGAAGGGGAGAGACATTTTCCATGCTGACCAGCATTCCCAGGTGAGGCTGGTGGCCTCTTGCTCTGTAATTACAGAGTCAGGCTGGTTCTTTGCTTAGCTTCAATCTTTGCTCCTCTCTATTGAGTCTAATTTAAATACAGAGAAAGCATGTGAATATTGCCAGAATGGTCTTGCAGCTACTCAGGGAGCTCAGAACATTGAACACAACTTCAAAAAGTGGATCCTCAAGCATTGAAMACAGGGTGTTCAGTGGCTCATCCTCTCATGTGCAGCAGGGCTGCTCTGGGGACAGCAAGCCCTGGTTAAAAGGGGTCAGATAATGTCATTTTTGTCACCAGAAAATCTCAGCGTTCCTGGGGTATCCCAGCCTCTGCTTTGCCAATCCCCTGCCCCCTTGCACAGGGGAAATGCCAAAAAACCTGATTGCAGACGTGGGGCTGCTTTTCCCTGGGCGGGAGGACAAGCAGCTCCTGGGACTGCTGAAATCCACTGGGATGTGTGCGTGGAATGGGGGCACTTCTGGAGCCAAGAGGGATAACACTGAGCAGGGACTGGTGTTTCTGTAGGACACAGGAAAAACRTCCCGGGGTTGTGGCAAACTTTGGTGGGACGTGGAGGGGAGGAACTGAGRGTGGGAGGGAAAGGGCTGCWGTGGSAGTGCTGGGTGTTTGAGGGTCTCTGCAGGAAGGGGGACAGAGCAGGGCAGCTCCAGCCAGCCCACGAGGTTTGGGATCAGCTGGGGCCCTCTGGAGTGTGTGTGTCCTTGTGAGGGGCGGCTCCAGGTGCCAAGGGCCAGCCTGGGTCACTGTGTGTGTGCTATCTGTGCCCATCCTGGGTCACTGTGTGTGCCCATCCCGGGTCACTGTGTGTGCTCTGTGTGCCCATCCTGGGTCACCGTGTGTGTGCCCATCCTGGGTCACTGTGTGTGTTACCTGTGCCCATCCTGGGTCACTGTGTGTGCTCTGTGTGCCCATCCTGGGTCACTGTGTGTGCTATCTGTGCCCATCCTGGGTCACTGTGTGTGCTGTGTGTGCCCATCCTGGGTCACTGTGTGTGCCCATCCTGTGTCACTGTCTGTGCCCAGCCTGGGTCACTGTGTGTGCTCTGTGTGCCCATCCTGGGTCACTGTGTTTGCTGTGCCCATCCTGGGTCACTGTGTGTGCCCATCCTGGGTCACCGTGTGTGTGCCCATCCTGGGTCACCGTGTGTGTGCCCATCCTGGGTCACTGTGTGTGTGCCCATCCTGGGTCACTGTGTGTGCTGTCTGTGCCCAGCCTGGGTCACTGTGTGTGCTGTGTGTGCCCATCCTGTGTCACTGTCTGTGCCCAGCCTGGGTCACTGTGTGCACTCTGTGCCCATCCTGGGTCACTGTGTGTGCTGTGTGTGCCCATCCTGTGTCACTGTGTGTGCCCATCCTGGGTCACTGTGTGTGCTGTGTGTGCCCATCCTGTGTCACTGTGTGTGCCCATCCTGGGTCACTGTGTGTGCTGTGCCCATCCTGGCTCACTGTGTGTGCTCTCTGTGCCCACCACCCTCTGATCAGGCTGCACCAGCTGCCCGGGGCTGGGGACAGCAGGGACATCCCTGCCCAGCCCAGCTCTCGTGGCCCGTCCTGGCTGCGCTCTGACCCCGCAGAGCACCAGGCAGGGCCGGCACATCCCCTGTGCCGTCCCCGCACCCCGCTGCGGGCAGGCAGCGCTGCCGGGGGGAGCCGGGCAGAGATGCTCACCCGCCTCCCCTTCGCCGGTGCGTAATTACCGGCAGCGGGAGCGAATTCATTCAGCTCCTCGCTCGGGRTTTTTCCTCCGCCCCTTCTGATGCCGCCGCTGTCACCCGGCTCACGGCGCTCGGTCACGCGCCCCAGGTAGATGACGATTCATCGTCCCCCGGGATGGGGCTTGGCCTCATTTGGAACCCAGATGCTCCAAATTGGGGCGGCCGGGTTCAGCCAAAATCACTGGTATTCACCTAAATATCTCTGCACATCGGGAGCTGGCAATCCATCCCAGCGCTGAGCTGGCTGCAAAGCTCCAGCCTGGAAGAGAGAGAGGGGGATCAGAGAGGGAAGCTGGAGTGTTATGAAACCGGTGGGGGAAAGGGGAGAAGGTGTAGCTGAAATCCTGYGGATCCAGGAGCTGAGCATCCCTGCCTTGATGATCCTGCTCCCAAGATGAATCACGGAGCCATTTATAGCTGGAAAAAGAATCGTGTCTTTGGGATTTGTTCCTTTCCAGGCTGTTCCTTTCCTCCCAAACAGTCGGGGAGGAAGCTCTGGGGATGGGTGGGCGCTGCGGCGAGGGGGACAGACCCTCATCCTCAGCCTCCTTGGGCGGGTTCCAATTCCAGTGAGATCCTCCTCATCCCAGCTTTCCGCTGGCTGGAGGSAAGGCTCCGGGGTGCGATGTGTCCCCGTGCAGGGCTGCCCCTGCCCCAGCCCGGCTGCTCGGGATCCCGCTCCTGGATGCGCGGGGCTCCGCTGCCGCCGTGCCGGGCATTGTCCTTGAGCAGCACCGGAGCCGGATCGCCGCCCTCCCCGCGCATCCCCGCGTCCCCCGGCAGCGGCGGTAAAAATAAACGCGGCGAGGCGCCGGGGGCTGGCCGCTGCCCAAGCTGCATCCGCAGGACGCAGGTGCGGCGGGGCCCGACCTTGGGGAGGTGCGGCGGGGCGGCGGCGGAGCTCATGAATGAACGAGCGGCGGGGCGGGAGCGCGCACCCCCCGCGTGCCCGCGGGTGTGGACGGGGATGTGGAGCGGGGAGCCAGGCTCGTTGTTATTCTGATCACAGCGGCTCTGATTCACAGACTTGGATCATGAATATAAGTGAAGACTTTGACGTCAGAGTTGAGATTTATCAGCAGATCCAATGGGGCAGGAATATTAAGTGCAAGTCGATGCCAGCTCTCTGCCAACGCTATTAGCGATGCTCGCCGAGGAATGAGGCTTCGCACCAAGGGCTGGAAGGACCGGCGAGGAAAAAAATAAAAAAACGGGGTGGGGGGAGCGAGCTGATCCTCGAGCATTAAAACCAGGTAAAACAACAAGCCCCGGCGCGGCGGCTGCATGCGGGAAGGGGCGGTGGCGGCGGCGGGGGGATGGCAGCGGGCTGCGGGCACAGCCCCGACCTTCACACCTCGGCTGCCCCCCGGGCGGGGCGCTGACTCCGCCGGGCAGCGCAGGATGGTCGGGAGCATCTTTGCACCGGCTTTTGCCAAAGGAGGGAAAGGCAGGGAGCAAGGAGAAACTTAACGTAAGGCTGTCCCCCGCCGCTGCCTTCTCCTTCCATCGGCGGCTCCGCATACAGGCGCTGGCCTATTAATAGTGTTTATTTTTACTCACCGCACGCAAAAAAGAAAGGGCTGCGGGAGGGGGGGCTGAGGGGTAGCGCTATAAATAGGTAGCAAAGGTGGCCGTGCCCCGGGGAGGGGAGGAGGAGGAGGAGGAGGGGGCGGCCGGTTCCTCACCGGGTGCGCAGTGGCTGCGGACCCCGCATGGAGCCGAGCGCACGGAGGCGGCTGCGGGCAGCGGGGTGATGAGTTGTGCTCGGCCTCGGCCCGCCCC
>CADDXX010000183.1:655710-671261 GCA_902810485.1 Alauda arvensis
GAGAGAAAGAAAAAAAAGAAAGGAAGAAAGGGGAAAAGAAAAAGGATCCTCGCACGGTGGCGTTTGTCTGCTCTCGGGGTAAGGAGCCAGGGGAGCAGCGGGCCCCACCCGGGTGGTCCCACGCCTCGGGGCACATCCACGGGCCGGCCCCAGGAGCGGGGGTGGGCAGGGAGGTGTCGCGTCCCCCCGGCGGGGCTGGTCCCCACGCGGGGGTGGCCGTGCCCATCCCCTGAATTCAGGGCCTGCGATCCTATGCAATAACGGGGGGGCCGCGTTCAGCCCCGCGGGGGGAGAGCTCCGGCCGGGAGGGGCCGCGGGAGGAGGGAGCCGGGGGCTCCCGGTGCCTCTGAGCTTTGGGGAGCRCTTGGAGAACCTGCGGGGTGAAACRCTTTAGGTGTGGTTTTTAGGGATGGGGGTACCCAGGGAATCCGTTCCCTCCTTCCCCCCCTGTGACTGGGGAAGGGCTGGCGCTGTGGGGGTGGGGAGCGCAGCCGGGGTGCCCCGCACCCCAAAGTCTGCGAGGCCAAGGAAGGGCTCTCCTTGTCCAGCTGGAGCAGTGGGTGCTGCTTTCCYCCCTTCCACACGAGCTGTTTACATGGGGTGGGATTTGCATCCAAAGAGGGGTCCGGGCTCGCTGGGGTCCCCGAGGGGGAGCCTCTGTCACCACACGTGTCACTGCTGATGCTGCCACTTCTCCTGGCTTCCTTAGGGAAGCGCCAGGCCCCTCATTGCTGTGCTGTGTGCTGTGCTGTGTGGTGYTCGTGAGACCATGATGAAGTGTCCTTTAGCCTGTGCGTTCTTTTGGCCGGGAGGTGGAATCGTGCATTCACTGATAAAGCAAGGGAGAATCCCAGCAGCCCCCAGAGAGGTGGCAGGGCTGGGGATGGGACATCCAGGGTGGCTCAGGGCACTGGGGGGTGCTGCCCTGGCATGGGGGACCCTCCAGCAGCTGAGTGTGGTACCCAAATACTCTGCTGTGCTGTGGAGAAATGGYTGTGATGTTGGAGAGGGACTYKGGCAGGGRTGTGCAGKGACAGGACACAGGGAATGGCTYCCCACTGCCAGAGGGCAGGGMTGGATGGGATMTTGGGCAGGAATTGTTCCCTGGCAGGGTGGGCAGTGCCTGGCACAGGGTGCCCAGAGCAGCTGKGGCTGCCCCTGSATCCCTGGCAGTGCCCAAGGCCAGGCTGGACAGGTTTGGAGCAGCCTGGGACAGTGGGAGGTGTCCCTGCCATGGCAGGGGTGGCACTGGATGGGATTGAAGGTCCCTCCCAACCTGTAACATYCTGAATCTGTGACAGTGGAGGAAATGTTCTTGCTGAGTGTGGCTGCAGAGGGTACAAAGTCACTTTATGGCTGGCTCCAGATSCAGGTGGATTTTGCCCCTGGGTCTGTGCAATGAATCTCTTGCTCCTCAGAGCCAAGTGAGAAAGCTCTGAATCTCCCAAGTGTGCCTGGGGCTTGGGCTCATTGTCTGCCTGTGASAGGTGGCCAGTCTCTGAGTTTTGATGTTTTGTGGGGTTGGGTTTGGTGTTTTTTTTCTCATTTCCCTTCTCTGGTGAATACCTTGGAGAATGGGCAGTTGGCACAATGTGGAATCGATGTAAGTTTTAAAGTAAATATATATATAAGAAAGTCTAATATTTATACAAACATTTACTCATTCTATTTCTTCTGGTTTCTCRAGTGCAGCCGGGTCCCTGCAGCTCCTCAGTGTAAAACCTCAATAGCTTAAACCCTTTTTGAAACATTGTGAACATTTGAAATGTTTTTATACAACCACCCTAGCTAGAAGTCAGGATTTGTTTCTCTGGGCAGCTCATTTTGTATCTTTAGATGAAAGGTAGTTTCACTAATCAGCTCCAGAGAAACCTTGACACACAAAAAAAAAAAAAAGAGTTGCATTTTCCTGGCTTTCAAGTAAATTCCCTGTTGCTGAAGAGCTTGATTTTAACAATGTTGTTTTTAGAGTTTAGTTGCTTGCACAAAATGTGTCTCAGTTGGAGGGATACACTGATAAACTTTGCCAAAGTCGAATAAGGACCAATAAAAGATTTCTCCCTGTGGCCCTCCACAGCAAGAGGAGAAAGATGTGGGATGTGAGGAGCTGAAGCTGAGGACACAGCCCCTGGCAGGCTGAGGTGAAGGGCAGGTGGGGATGTCCTCACTGGGACCCTGAGTGCTCACCCAAGCACATTTTCAGGCACTTTGKCAAAGGCAAACTCTGAATCCTGGTCCCTGAGTGCCCTGACCCAGCTCCCAGCCAGGATCAGGGTGTGGTACCAGCCTATTCTGTGCTCAGGTACTGCAAAATCATGATCTCATTCCTTTTCCTCTGATGGTCTAGCACCTCTCTCTTTGAGATGTTGAACCTGCCCATGGAAGTTGTTAAAAAAACTCGTTAGGTTTCAGGAAAAGTCTTAAGAAATCTCCTCTTTAAAAACCCCCATTTTGATAAATTGGCATTTTTGCACTCACTCCCCTTAATAAAAACAGTGCCATTTCCAGGTGGGATTTTTGCTGTTTTTCCTTTCCTGTTTTATCAGAGGAAAGGTGGGGGGAGGAATGAGGGGAAGAGAAGAAGAGGATAAGGAGGTTTAGGTTCCCCTGCCATGTGGTGCCTTGTGGAAACCTCTGACCCTTTCACTGCACCTTTGCTTCAGTGCTTTGGCTTTCTTTTGGTTTTGTTTCCCTTAGATAAAACATTTTACTGGAAAAGTTTGGAGTGGCAATGCAGGACATCAGTGGGGATTGTGGATTTTGGGGGATCCCTCGTTATGTGGAACAGCAGGGAAGTGAATGTAAAACCTTACATCACTCACTGGGGCAGTGCTGCTGTGGGCAGGGTGGGGATGTCCTGGTGCTTGGGGCTGGCTTTGGGGCACATTTAGGATGGATTGCAGGGCCTTGGGGTGAGGTTGTGTGTCCATAAACAGGGAGCAGCTCCCATGAGTGTGATGGTATCCCAATGGGGAGGGAATCCCTGGTGAGCAAAATGGGGTTTCCAGCTGCTGGACCCTCTGTGCATTCACTGAGCATCCAAAGCTTGGGGAAAAGAGTCCAGAAAGCCCTGTCCACTCCCTGGGCACCACCAGAAGGACACAGAGCAACTGGAGTACATCCCAGTGCTCCCTGCTTTCTGCTGTTGGATGTACTGGGAGGCCTCCTCCAACTGGGATTCTGAATCTCTGTTAAATTCAGGCCTCTGATTTGATGATTGTGCTTTTCAGCTGGGACAAAGGGACAGTGGCAGTCCTGCAAAGCACGGGGTCTTTGGCTTGTTGGAAATTCACAGGTGTCCTYTGATTGTCACTGAGTCCCCATGGCCCCTCCAGGTGGGAACTGGAGCTCTCTGGAGAGGGCTGGGGGGTGYTGGGTTGGGAACAGCTCCCTGTCCTCACCCTGGACCTGGCCACTGTATTTTCCAACTCTGAGCTTTGCAAATAGCTTTTGATAAAGGATGAGAAGCCAGAGCCAGGCTTGGCTTCAATTTTTGTCATTTCTGGACTCTCCAGGAGCTGGTCTGGATCTACAGCAGCAGAAATGGGCAGAAAACTGGTCCTGAGTGGTTCCAGGTGGAATCCAACCAGCCCTGAGCCTATGGCAGGGATCAAACAGCCAGGGAAATGAACCCCCTGCTCATTTGCTGAGTTATTTACAGGTTTCTGGGTGCCTTTGGCTTTTCCACCACGAGCTGGTGGCCAGCAGAATGTRGATGTGAAAAGCCTCTGGGGTTGGTGCTTGGCTGGTTGAGGGGATGAGGAAAGGGTGAGGAGGAGAAAAAAAAAAGGAGAAAACATTCCTGAAATACACTGTGACAAGGCCAGGGCTGGGATGTAACCACAGCTGCCCTGAGGTCCGTGGAGATGTGCCAGGGCTGGGGGGAGCTTGTGCATTTACAACAAGCCCTTTTCCCTGGCCTGGCATGAGAAATTCAAAAGAAACCACTCAAAAAAAACCCTATAAAAACGTCCAGACCCTACCAACAAAGCTGCTTAGTTTTATTTTGGGGGTTTGTTTTCTTTTTTCCTTTTTCATTTTGGTCAGTTTGGGACTTTGAGCAGTGAAAATGTCTCTCTTTAGCCAGCCTCATGTCAGCAACCAGCAGTGAAGATCCCAAGGATCTCAGTCCTGATGTTCGTATCAAAGAGTTTTAATTGAGCCTGGAATGACCCCCCAAGGAACCATTTCTGTCCTCATTAGGTGATGAAGTGTCTCTTTCTTGTAGAAACATCAAATTCGGGGTGGGGAGACCTTTTAAGAAGCCATTGGTACTCACTCGTATTGGTGTGTCCTGACCAGCATGGAGACCCGAGTCATTGTTAACGATGAATCAACAGCTCACTTCTAATTGTCGGGAATAATTGTTGGATGCACACGGCATTCCCTCGTGATTCCCCTTGTCCGTGCTCTGCCTTCCCTCGTGGTGAGGGGAGGCAGCTCCACTCGGGCCATTTGTACCTCTGCTGTTGTCAGTGCAGGTGCCCACTGCAAACCCCCCCAGAGCCCCCTGCCCTGCCCCTGCAGCCCGGGAACAGAGCTCTGCATTCCCACCGGGAACCTCTGCAGCTGCCCACTGCAAAACCCCCCAGAGCCCCCTTCCCCTTCCCCTCAGCCCTGCAGAGCCCTCCATTCCCACTGGGAACCTCTGGAATACGGGGCATTGCAGAGATAAAACGGGGTTTTCAGCAGACAGGACCCAAATCAGACCAAGCTGCTGAGCCCCTGACTTTGAGGAGGTGAATAATTTGTCTCCAGCTCCAAGAGTAACAGCTGCCCGCAGGAATTGTGCTGGCTGCAGGTGCAGCTGTGCCTGTGCCAAGGTTCTCCCTTCCCGGTGGGAGCTGCTGCAGGGCAGGGGCTGGGGCTGTGACAGCGCAGTGTGACAGCACGGTGTGACAGCACGGTGTGACAGCACGGTGTGACAGCACAGTGTGTCCCTGGCTGCTGCAAACACAAGCACAGCTTTATGGCCTTACTGCAGGCTCTGGGAGCTGGCTGGTCCCGGGAAAAGCTTCTCTTTTGCTGAGGATGAGGGGCAGCGCTGGCTGCAGCCCTGGCACAAGGGCTGGGTGTGTGATGTCCCTCGGGAGCAGATSAGAGCACACCCGGCACAGAGAGCATCCTCCCCGCAAAGGAGCTCCAGGGATGAGTTCCCGGTGGCGAAGCCCACCCAGTGCTCTGTGCCCACCCTCCAGGGGCTCTGAGAGGCTGGCCAGGCTCTGGAGTGGCTGTGAGCAGCACAGACACGATGGGAATCAGCCACCCCCATCCCCTGCCTCCCGTCCCACCTGATTGCCCAGGAACGAGGCCATCCCACAGCAATCAGGACAACGCCTTGTCTTGCTGCCAGTGTTGTCAGGAGCCTTTTCACTTGACTGGGGAAGTTGATCTCAAAGGAAAATGTACAGTTATCATTCAATTATGGTTAAATCAAGCCCCTTCGATGCACTTTATGACCGAGTGAAAACAAATCAATGCTGTTATTGCACTGTATCTCTATTGTGTATAATATTATACATTCATCTGTAAGAGTAATTTATTTTTATTACTGTAAATAAAACTGTTAAAGTGATTTGTCAAGAGGATATCCAAAAATAGGGGGGGGGGGGGGGGAAGGGTAAAATTAAAACCTTTGAAGATCTGGGCTGCTGTCCCAGGTATGTGCCATGCTCTGTGTGTCTGTGTTTTTATTTCAGAGCCCAGMACAGGGCTCTGCTTTCCCTCACCAGGGCCCTGTGTTTCCCCTGGGCTCAGGAGGAGCTGGATGAGGACAAGAGCTGCTGGAGACACGAGAGGGGTTGGGAATGAGCAGCTCCTGCTGCTCGGAGCCTCCGAGCACAGAGAGAGCTTTCCCAGCCCTCTGATTACCCAGGCAGTCAGGGATTAAATACCCCGGGGAATTAATTGATCTTGGAGGGCTTGGTTCTCCAAATGAAGGGTTTGAGAGAGATCACAGCTTTCTGCTGCTCCTTCCGTGCCCCAGCCTCTGTCAGAGCAGGGAGCATCACAGAGCTCATCAACTCACAGCAAAGGACAAGCTGACAAAAAGCCAAACCCGAATCTACTGTAACCTCTTAAAATCTTTATTAATTTGTTTCCTTTTTTTTTTTTATTTAATATTTTCTTTTAAATTTAATTAGCACATGCATAAAGTGTCAACAGTTTGGGGGTTAAGATGACATTTCTTGAACAAATGTAGTTACATCCAGGTTTCCTCTCCACCCTGTACAGAAGGAAGCTGGGGCTGGGACTGGTGTCGTGTGCCCACCTTCCTGTCCTCGTGTCACCACAGGCAGAACCCACAACACCRGGGAGAAATACACTTGTTCACACGTAGCAACTGGGTAGGGGAGAGAGATACGGGCAGCAACACCTACTCACCTACTGACTAAGTGCACATGGTTAAAGACCCCGCCTTTAGACAGTGAGCATCTCCTTCCTCAGCTCAGCTTTGTCACCAGGGGAGCCTGGCCTGGCCTGGAGTGGGTGACCCTCCCTGGGGAAGGTCCCATCAGCATGGCCAGTGTGAGGAGATTGAGTCATTCTTCTGCTGGGATTGAAAATGGAGCCTTCTGCAGGAGCATTGGGGCAGCCCCAGTGATGTGTTCTGTCCCCTCTGTGCCACCCCTGCAGAGCTGCAGCCACAAAGAGCAGCCCAAGCCCTGCCTCTGGGCTCTGTGTGTGACCACTCGGTGCCAAAAGGGGAGAAAACAGCTTTTAAAGTGCTCATCTGGAGCTGGCTGTTCAGCAGGGCTGTGTTTTGGGAGATTTGGAGCCCCCGTGCTCCGGGAGGTCTCCTGAGCTCAGAGTTTGGGTTCTGCAGAGGGGTTTGGGGGTCTGAGGTGCCTTGATCCGTAGGGCACAGGAGATGATCCTCACCTGCCTTCAATTCCCCCCAAAATAACTCTGCTGCAGCAGCTGGCCTCACCCAGAGGTGTCAGTGCTCCTGCTGGCTCCAAAGAGGATGGAAAATGAAAACTGGACTGACCTGTGCTGCTGCAGCAGCTGGCATTGCCCCAGCAGCCCTGGGCTGGGACAGCAGCAGCAGGAGGAAGAGGAGGAGGAGGAGAAGGAGGAGGAAGGCTCTCCTGAMTGCTGCCCCATGACAGCAACACCCCACAGCACCCTGTCTGTCACCACAGTGCCTGTCCCTCAGCAAAGTGCTGGCAGGGTTTGTCCCCTCCCCACACCTCCCACGGCCTCTGGGGACTGTCCCCATGCCTCTGGAGCAGGTTTCCTTGGGCCAAGACTGGAGTGACAGCTGCTCCCCAAGCCTCTCCTGTGGCAGGAGGGATCCCAGGGGATCCCGTGGGGTCTGGGCAGCTCCAGGCTCCCAGCCCAGGTGAGCTCTGCCCGTTCCCAGCACAGCAACACCACCCACCCCAGGAGGCTCCTGGCTGTGCCAAGGGACCTCCAGGAAAGGCACTTGTGTCACCAGGAGCTGGCCTGGCCCCGTGGTGCTCCCAGCAGGAATTCTGGATCCAAAGCCTCTGTGGGACAGGGCACGGCTGGGAGCAGAGGGGAGGGAGGAGCCAGCACAGCTCAGCATCACCCCAAACTCACACCCTGCTCAGATCACCCCAAACTCACACCCTGCTCAGATCCCCCCAAACTCACACCCTGCTCAGATCACCCCAAACTCACACCCTGCTCAGATCCCCCCAAACTCACACCCTGCTCAGATCACCCCAAACTCACACCCTGCTCAGATCCCCCCAAACTCACACCCTGCTCAGATCCCCCCAAACTCACACCCTGCTCAGATCCCCCCAATAAATCAGGCAGCCCCACAATTAAGGAAATCTGTTCAGGTGAGAAACCAGCACCCCCAAAAGGTCCTGAAAATGCATTTTGAAGAAAAGGGGTTTTTTTAATTTGTGGGGATTTGAGCAGGTTGGGTGGGACCTGGGGCAAGCTGGGCTCATGGAAGGTGGAAACCAGACTGGAAACCCAAACCACCCTGGGATTSTGTGATTTGCTYTCTTTACCTGATCTGCTCTGACTCGAGATAAAAACACACCAGAAAGAGCAGCCCCATTTGTGGAAAACTGGCCAGAACTGCAGATAGAGCTAAAACATCTCAGTGTAAATTTAAATTTGGAGGGGGAGCAGCACGGGGGGTGTTGATGCTCACGACTGTGATTTTTGGAGACCTGGCTGTTCCTGCTGCCAGCAGGAAATCACCAGCTCTCCATGGCCATCACAGCATTGTCYCTGAATCCAAGTCCTCTTCCTTTCTAACACAAGCCCTGTGTGGTTTTTCCATGGCAAGAAGTGATTTTCCATGGGGTCAGCAATCCTGGCTGAGGCATCGGGATTGCACCGAGAGGTGAAAATCTGGGATTTGGAACACTTGAGCTGGGGAGGGGCCTCCAGGGACAAAAGCACCTCCTACAGGGGCAGGAGACCCTCTCCTTGCTGCCCTGGGCTGATGTGATTATTGCTTTTCCCTACACACCAGTGTCCTGGGGTTTTTGGATGTGCTGCTGGTGGCACCTGCTTTATTCTGCTGCTGATTGACTGCGAAGTGCTGCTGTGCCTGACCTTCCCTCGAGGTCTGAGGGGAGCAGAGGGAACAGTTTATCCTTCTGGAAATCACATGGGAGTTGTTTGTTTGCTTTTTAGTTTGGTGGGTGGGGTTTTTTTTTTTTTTTGCTTATTTTTAGATCTATATTTTTTTTATTTTTAGATTTCTTCACTGAGCTTCTCCGAATCAAAGGGTAAATTTTAAATTTAAAATTTAAATTTACCTGCCCACCTTAATGGTTCCCTGACTGCATCTGTGGGTCATGAATGGTCCAGAGGAGCTGCTGCCTTTGAACCATTGAAATACAGCAGAAAAGCTGTGTGGACCTCCTTCCCTCAGGTGTTTCTGCAGCACATTTCATCTTTATCCTATTTGAGGGTCAACACCAAAACCAAGGGGGAGAAAGCAGCTGCCCTGGCTGCTGGGGGATGCTTTGGGGCTGTGACCCACCAGGACAGACCCCAAGGAGGGGATGAGGGGGAATTACAAACCAGAAATGCCCCGTGGGCACCCCCAGCACTCCCTGGCTGCACACGAGGTGACGAGCCCTACCATGGCAGAGCCTCTCTGACCTGAATTTCTCCATCCTCACCTCCTGAGAGCTTTCCCTGAGCCCTGACTCAGCTCCTTCCTGCCACAGCTCAATCCCACACTGACCTGGAGTGCAGAATTCTTCCCTCCCTGCCCTTTGTGGCTTTGCACAGGGTTTGACTGAGGTTTCCCCTGTGCAGGCTGATGTGAGCACAGCCAACCTCAAATGCTGGGCTGGCTTCTTTCTGCCTGATCTCCTCCTCTCTGCACTCTTAACCTCACACAGAACCGAGTGTTGGAATCAGCACGGAGCTGAAAATTCCCCCGGGGCCAGCCCAGTCCCCTGGCACTGCCACTGGGGGAAAAGTGAGGGAAAGGCTCCTTCCACACCCTGGGGCTCACAAAGCAGCAAGAGGCTCCCCCCTGCTCCTGGGGAGAGTAAGAGGTCGGAGGCACCTGTGGGAAGATCTCTGCTGGGAGATGCCCATGGGAAGCATCAGTGGTGCTGTGGTGGCCTCAGGGTCCTGTCCCTGTGGTTCAGACACAAATTTGGCTGATGTCACATCAGCTCTGCCTTCAGGGSACATTTTCCATGCTGCTCTTGCCTGGGGGTCTCCTCAGCCCTGSCTGCAGGCTCTGCCTCAGCCTGGTGACCCCACAGGATGGTGKCCTCCCTTGGGGACATCCCATTGTCCCCCCTGCCTGTGGGCACAGCTCTGAGGGCTCAGGGGCAAACACCTCCTCCCTGACAGTTCTTAACGGTGGGGTTTGGTTTTATTCTCTCCACCAGCAAAACACAGGCACGTTTTTCACCCAGAGAAGGTGGAGCTTGAGAGAGTGAGCCTGGAAAACCTGGGGTTTGTCCAAGAAAAATCAGACTCACTTAAAAAAAAACCAAAAAAACCCCCAAACCTCACTTTGATTCTCAAAAAGATTGAGCTGCTTAAAAGTCTTGGTTGTAACTCTGTGAGAGGAGTTTTCCAGGGGCTGTCCCAYGAATTGCTGGCAGCCCTGAGGGTGGCAGGCTCAGCTCCCAGGCACCATCCCCACCCCATCCATGGAGCACAGTGTGGGAAGGGCACAGGGACCCCCTCAGGGACAAACCCAGCGTCGCTTGGCTCTCCTGGGCTTTGCTCAGGCACTTCTGCGTGGGGGTGGAGGGGCAGGAGATTGTCACCAGCGTGGGGACGTGGCTGTGGTGCTGGTCAGGGGTCACCTCAGGAGGGGACAACAGCCCTCAAGGTGCTACTGCCCAGAGGGGAAATTTGTGGGTGAGTGAGCATTTGAGGCTTCTAAAGTGCAGTGCAGGTTACATGGTCTTTGCTGTAGACTGTAAACTCCTCAGGACAGACTCCTTGCCCTTACTTTTATTTTATTTATTTTTTTTATCTGTAAAGTCACATTCCAGCTGAGAAAACCTTACCCCTAAATAACTACTGCTACAGGAAAAAACAGGGATCTCAGTGAAAGGAACAGCCCGTGCTCCCCTTGCCAGCATCCCACCATGGGGAGTGCTTCCCATCCATCCCTGCTCCAGCCACGAGGAAGTGGCACAGAGTTCCTGCCAGCTGTGGGCCTCTGGAATGCCCCCTCCAAAATGCCACAGCCTGCCTCTCTTCGAGCAAAACTTCCATTTGYCATTAAAGCTGAGGTGTTCATTCAGGCTCAGGGGAGTGTGCAAAGCTTTGTTCAGGCTGTTTGGTGTCTGGAAGGGGAGAAAGGGRTGGGAAAGTTTCTGGGAGGGAATTTGAGGGCTCTTCTGTGGAAAGAGCTCTCTGAAGAAGCCAAGCTCAGCCTTAAGTTTGTCACTGGGGTAAAACCTTCCCAAGATGGAACAGGAGCTCTGCTGGGGTGGGATGATTGCTCCTCTCTAGGTCTCACCACAGGGTGGGAAATCAGAAATTAGAAAGTGCCCAATCTATTCTTCCTTCAGGACACTGATCCTTTAGGAGGCACCAGCAGGAAGCTCCAGGGGTCACTCTCAGTCAGGAGACAGGGAGTGCAGTGCCAGGTGTGAGCACTGCACCAACCTGAGCAGGACCAGCCTTCACACCTGCTGTGGCCTCACTTCACCATGGGCACAGTGGCCCCTGTGAAGTCCCTTTTTGGACGCACCTGGGACATTCAGGAGGTTCCTGGTGGACCTCAAGGATGACAGCCTTCCATTRAAATCTCCAAGGAGAACCAAACTGGTTCATTCACTGTTCCACTGACTCCAGCCAATCCATTTGTATGGCCACAGGATATCCCCCCTCACTCTTGACAGCCATATTTATTATTTTTAATCTATGCCCATAAATTGGCAAGCAGGRGGAAGCAGATAAAATGGAGAAAGGAGCTCTCAGGAGATCAGTTGGACTCATTAAATGTTTGGCACTCTGTGATTATCCTTTGGCAATGAAATGCCACWGCTATATTTTAGCAGGGAACACGATACCTTAATGTAGAGGAGAATCTCCTCAGCCCAATTCTGGTACTCTTGAGAGAGGAGAAATTCAATCATCTGTGACCTGGATTGCATTTTTTAATGTCTGCCGAGCTAGATAAAATATTTAAATATTCACTTTTATATCAGCCCACATGAGGATTTGAGCATCCCAGGTTGTGTAACACAGCATGGCCTACTTTGGGGAGGATGCACAGAAATAGGCACATATGTACAAAACACTGAGTGTGCAGCATGTGGGGCAGACAGACAGTGTTAATTAGTGTGGCACAATCCCAGCAGCTCCAGCCCAGGGCAGCYGAGGAATTGGTGTCACTTCTGTTGGATTTCAAAGGTCACCTGAGCAAAATCCAGGTGAAGATAAAGGTGGGCAGGCGTGGCTGAGTCCCTCAGGTGAAGGCACTGAGGATGGRATGGCTCTCATGGCATTGTGGCATYAATGCTGCAGACCCTGGAGGTCCTTTCCCACCTGGATGATCCCTGTGCTTGCCTGCCCTGTGGTGCTGTTGGGAGCAGCCCTGGGCAGAGCAGGAATGGGTGTCCCAACCCACCCTGAGGTGACTTCTGCACCAGACACCTCCCTGGGGTGAGGGTGGGGATCCCAGCCCTGCTGCCAAGGCAGCTTAAGGGTTTCCAGAGCAGCTCTGGTGCCTGCAGGAGGAGAGTGCTGGGAGGGCACGGTGCTGCTGGCTGCCCCTGCAGCTGGGAATGGGCGCTGGGTTTGTGTTCCCAGGGGATTTCCTGCAGGTGAGGAAGTGCTGGGATKGCTGGGATGCCCGATGGGGACGTGGTGTAAGAACATAAAGATGTGAGCAAATGGGGGTGAGCCCTTCCTGCCCCCCCTGGGGCTGCCAGCTGTGCAGCTGCTCTGCAGATGTGGCTGTGCACAGGGCAGGCAAGGCCTGAGTGACCCAAATGGTCTTTAGGGTCCCTTCCAACCTTCCTATGATTGTCAAGCACTTTGCCATGCARTGGCACCAATGCTGAGAGCTGCCAGTGCCAGCACAGGTGCTGTGAGGTGACAGGGCAGTGGGAGGCCCCAGGGACAGCCCCACACCCAGGGAGTGCTGYCCCAGTTATCCCAGCCCCGTGTGACACACACACAGCAACTGGTGCATGAAAAGGACTCGCTCTTTTAGGGGCACTGGGCTGCTCTCCAGTTCCCACCAGGACTGGCTCAGCTCTGCAGAACTGGGACAGTCACAGAGCCAAGGGATGAGCCAGCCCCATGTGTCCCTGAGCCCTGTCCTGGGGCCAGGGGGGCTCCTCAGCTCTGCTGGGTCCCCACAGTGGCTCTGCAGCCCCTCTGTAACAGAGAAGAGCAGCTCCACCAGCCCCTGCTGCTTTCTTTCTCTCACAAAGGGTTCTCATTCCTCCTAAATTACCTAAAYAAACCAAATTTCTCTTCACTTACAMACAGTTTTGTGATTGTATCTACATTAATAACCCTCCACCAGAAACGCCACCTCAAATGTTGCCCTTAATTTCTACACCACTCCCTTCTGAACCTGCTCCAGGCCAAACACCAGCTGCCTTCCCAAGGAAAGCAGGTTCTGTGCATYGCAGGGGCTCTCTGGAAAAAGCTCTGGCAGCCTTTTCCCTGCATCTCAGAGKGTCAACATCAGAATCAAGAGCTCTCAGTGAGCACCAGGAATTTCCTGGCCACCTGCAGGGTACGGTGTCTCCCTGCCTCCTCTGGTCACTCCTGCTCCCTGSGTTTTGCAGATGGATTATTCCACGTGTCCTGTCGTTCTGCTGCTTCTTGCCTTGTCCTCTCCCACATCCCAAATCCCTTCTGCACCCCTGCTCAAGCCCACTCAGCASCACAGCTCCCAGCCTGGCTCTGGAGGTGTGGAAGGTGTCACATCCAAGGGACAAGAGACCATTTTGTGCCACTCAGGAGAAGGGAGAGCTCCTGGGGGCATTTCCCAGCAGCTGGGCAGAGSATTCACCACATCTGGCCATGAGGGGTTTGTCACATGACAACGGGGACAAACGAGCAGATGTTTGGGATATTGCTCAACACCAGCATTGCCCAGGAAATCAGCAGCCTGCTCTAGTGGGAGGYGTSCCTGCCCTTGGYARGGGGTTKGAATGAGATGCTCTTTAAGGTCCCTTTTATCCCAAMAGGATATCTAGGATTTTGTGAATTTAAGGATCAGCATTTGGGTCTCAGCCATATCCTGAGCTGCTTCTACACAGTCAAAACACTGCTGAAGTAGCCATCACCCACAGGGCTACTGGGAGAGGGGCAGGGGACTGGGCACAGAGCTCAGGCTGTCCCCATTCAGGGACTCGTGGTGTAGGGGAACACCAGAGATGCTCTGGGGACACCACACTGGCCAACCCAGGCTGGTCCTGGCCCATTTTCCACAGGTGGGGAACATCTCCCAGCTCTCTGCCAGGTTTTCACACTTGTGATATTTCCAGTATTTCCCACCCCTCCTCTGTGCCTCCTCCCTTYGTAGCTCTGTGAAAAGTCTTCCATGGCTCATGCTCTGTTTTGATGGGAAAACAGGTATTTTAGTGCTGAAATAGGGGCCTGCTTACCCAGCTCCTCCATCAGTGCCCAAATGTGGGACAGGGGACAGAGCAGGATCAGGAAGGGGGAATCAGTGCCTGGCTCTGAGCTCATCTCAACTGTACAGACACAGTTTGTGGGGCTGCAAAGTGCAAGTTGGGAGTTTACCTGAAAATCAGATTGCCTTTTTCTCCAAAAACACTGGAAGGGTGTCACACCAAGGCCTGTGAGAGCTGGGCTTGGGGAAGCTCCCTGGACACCTCAATTCCTTTGCTGGAAAGGGCAAGACAAGCCCAGACAAGGCTGTGCCTCCCTGCCAGCCACACCAGCCTTGCTCCAGAAAACCAGCTCTGAGGGTGGGCACGGGATAAGCTCACCAACACCTTGGGCTGCTCRTGCAACACTGGAAGGTGTCCCAGTTCTAGCAGGACTAGATGGGCTTTAGAGGTGCCTTCCAACCCAAAGCATTCCATGMTTTCCCAGGGAGCAGCAGCACRKTGGTGTAACTGCTACCAAWCGTGGTGTGCTGCTCTGTAGGGAAGGGGGCTCCTGCCCMTGCAGCCTTTGGAGCTGCCTGACCCCAAAAGCAGCAGAGTGTCCCCAAGCCCACCCCCSAGCTCCCGTGGTGGCACCAGCCATGCAAACAAAGCTTCTTCTCCAGGAGCTTCTCATGATCACAATTAACGCTTAGCTGGAAAAGCACCGCTGCCCCTGGGGCTCCCTTCCCTCGCAAAGCACACTCAGGGCCAACTCTCCGCTCTTGCTCCAGGTGTAAACCTGGAGTAATCCTATTAACCTGCCTTCAGAGAATTTTGGAAGTCATTAACCGTGAAGGTGCCGCTAATTCCTGCTCTCACTGCCTCCGAGGTGTATCCTACCAGTGCTGCTGCTGCTGCTGCTGCCCGAAGGGTTTCTGACAAAGTGTAAAAGCAAAGCTCCGGGCCGGGCGGGGCCGCAGCGGCCGCGGGGGAGGTGCCATACACACCTGGGAGGGAGCCGGGGGCTCCGAGCCGGCCCAGCCCGGGGCCCCTCAGTCCGACCACTCGTTATCGTCCAGCTCCGAGTCGTCGTCGGACTCGCTGTACTCCACCGCGATGCGGCGCGACAGGATGGTGGCCACGTCATTGCCCACGGGCTCTTTCTTGGCCTCTTGTTCCCACTGCTCCTGCACCTTCCGGAGCTGGATTCCTACAGGAAAGGGGGAGGGATTTAGGGGGAATGAGCCCTGTGTGCGGCACCCCCTGGTTATAAAGTATTGGCTGAGACAAGAGGGCTGCTGGCCTGGTGGGGACAAAGTTATGGGGGATAATGGGATGGGGATAATGGGATAGGGATAGGGATAATGGGATAGGGATAATGGGATAGGGATAGGGATAATGGGATAGGGATAGGGATAGGGATAGGGATAGGGATAATGGGATAGGGATAATGGGATAGGGATAGGGATAGGGATAGGGATAGGGATAGGGATAGGGATAGGGATAGGGATAGGGATAGGGATAGGGATAGGGATAGGGATAGGG
>CADDXX010000183.1:696836-713876 GCA_902810485.1 Alauda arvensis
CGCGACGAGAAGGTGCCGGCGGCGGCGGCGGGCGAGAGCGAGCCCGGGGCCGGGGCCGGGGCCGGGGCCGGGGCCGCGGCTGAGAAGGGACAGAGCGGGGTCGCCGCGCCCTTCCAGCCCCCCGAGGGCGGCTTCGGCTGGGTGGTGGTCTTCGCCGCCGCCTGGTGCAACGGCTCCATCTTCGGCATCCACAACTCCTTCGGGATCCTCTACATGATGCTGCAGAGCGACCTGGGCGAGGGGGAGAAGGACCCGGCGCTAGAGTTTAAAACAGGTACGGGCTCGGCGGCCCCTTCCCCGGGCCGGGCAGGGCGTGCGGGGGGTGCCCGAGCGGAGCGGGGATGCCCCGGCGGAACGGGGAAAGGTGCGGCGGCGCGGCCGGCGCTGCCTCCCGGAGCTGAAAGCTCCTTCTCGGCTGTGTTGAACCTCGATTGCTCCCTGCYCCCTCTATCCTCGTAGCCGTGGCTATATTTATCTCCCACAGCATCATGTGTTTCTAAGCTCCAATGTACTCAATTAAAAGTAATTCGGCTGAAAAACACACCCTCAGCTTGTCCTGCTGGTGTGTCTCGGGGTGAAGCAGAGCAGCAGCGTTGGTGAATCAGCTGCTGGGTGTGAGCCACCCCCTCTAGTATTCTCTTTATTGTTGTTCTATTTTATGGGTTTTCAAGCATCTCTCTGGCTGCCTGGCTGGCCGGGGGTGGCTGCAGGAGAGCATCAGCGCCGTGCCACGCTCCGTGCGAGCCGTGTCCATTCAGTGGGACAGCCGGCACGGGGCAGCGCTGGCAGCGCCGCCTGCGCCGTCACTCCCAGGGCGTCGCGGGGACTCCAGCGCTGAACATCCCTGAAAAGCAGCATCCATGGGCTGCACCCAGCCGTGYGCTTCTGTAGGCCCGGCCAGATTGCACACTGGGTAGGGTTAACGTRGAGAAAAGGGATGTTTCTTGCTGCCAAGACCCCGCTGTTGAGGCAGACTTGGCTGAGGGGACCCAGCCGTGGTGGTCCCAGCTGGACAGCGGTGTTGGGAGGTCCAGCCTTGTCCCAGGTGCTGCTGTCTCCCCTGGAAGATCATATCCATGGATGTGATGGACACCCGTGGCCCACCTTGCTCTCATCTGCCAGGTGGAGCAAGCACTTGGCGCTGAGGGAACCTGCTGGTGGTGCTGTCCTGGCTCTGGGTGGGACTGGGGCGGCAGCCAGGAGTGAGCAGTGTGCTGTGGGGAGCTGAGTGCCAGGGCTGTGTGAGCACCTCCGAGCCGTGTTTTGGGGAGCAGCAGTGCCCGCACTCCCTCCCTGAGCTGGCGCACGGCCGGCGAGCGCGGCGGGGAGCGCGCCAGGATGAATTTCGTGATGGGATCCACCACATCCACAGTCCCGAATTAACTCCGTGGTACTCTGACCAGGGGAACGATGCGACCGTGTAATTACGGGCACTAACGGAGTGCCACAGCGAGCTGCGGACGTGTGGCCAGCTGTAATTAGGGTGATTGATGGGCCGGGAGTGTGTGTGTGGAGTGTGTGCGAGCGTGTGATGCCCAGGAAGCTCATAGTGTAGCTCTGTGTTTCCTGCTGCCTGTGATTGCATCTAGAAAGCCTAAGGCAGGGCTCTAAAGGTAGAAGCGGTAACAAAAGAAATTAAATACTGCAAGTTCTGGTGGTTTAAAGGCTCCGTGCCCAAGACAGAGGTTGTAGGAGTCAGCGTCTGCCTCTTGCTCCTGYCATCTATTTATTTAAGGCCGTGACYACACAGAGGCCTTGAAAAAGAAAGGCGTGTGGGTGTGTGAGGTGAACCCGGGCTGGATAATTAAATTGCCTGGGTGACGAATATATGCATTTTGGTCTGGGTGCTTAATGAAGAGGCCGTTAATGAGCCCCGCCGAGCCGCGGCTCCGAGGCTGCGGTGCGCCGGTGACGGAGCCCATCAGCGGCACCTCCGGGGCTGCAGCTGCCCTGCCGGGGGCTGGGGGCAGCGGGGAGCAGCCCGGGGCCCCCCTCCAGCCCTTCCTCCCTCGCTCCCACCCCTCCCCGCTCAGCGTTGCATAATTTCCCCGCGGCGCTCGTTTGCGTGCAAACATAATCAGGAAAATATCGTAGCTCCCTTCCAAGCGCTAAGTGATGTGGCCTTCCTGAAAAGACCGGTGCTGTCTGTTTGTCCTGCGACGTCACTCGGAGCCCGCCAGCTGCGAGCCACAGGCGGACCCCGGGGAGCCCCTCATGGCCCAGGGCGGGAGGGCGAGGATCCGCTCCCCACTGCCATCCCCGCATCCAGCATGGCCGTGGGCACGGCTCAGCCCTTTGTCTCTGCTCYCACAGCACCTGCAGGCCTCGGCGAGGTGGGTTTGGATCAAACAGGGGGGTCTGGAGGCGAAATGGGGGGCGATGCTGTCAGCCGGTCAGGCATCCCTTTAAAAATAGGGTTCTGTTTATGCCGAAGCGGGTGCTAGTCAGCACCAAACAATAGCCCCGGCTATAATTATCGAGGTTTATTTCTTGTTTGCATTGGTCACGTTTTCTCGCGTTTGATCTTGGGAAACGCAGGATCCGTGGAGTTCAGGTCTGGGGTCAGGCTTTGAAAACAAACGCCGTGGCAGCGATGCATCGAATGCATAGGCTCCTGTCTTTAAAGAAATATACTGTGCTGCCTATGTCAACAAGCACGGCGGGCTGGGGCGGGCGGGCTGCTGCGACCACCGCGTGTCCCTGCCCCGCGGGGCCTCTGCAAGGCACACTCTGTGCTCTCGGCTTTGTTTTCTTCTGGGGGGAGTGGAGGAATGCTGAGACCGGCATGAAAAAAAAAGAATAATATACGTGTGAGCACTCGGCCAGGAAAAAAAAAAAAAGAAAGAAAGAAATCCAGCTTTGCTGGAGAGGTGTTGAGTGATGCTGGAGGGTGTTTGCTGGGAGATGAGTGGTGGCGTTGCCCTCGGGTTGTACAAGGCTCATTCTGGTGCTGAGGGATCCATGGATSCGTGGCTGTCCCGGTGCTGGTCCCACAGTGAGGGCTGACACCGAGCCAAGGCCACATCAGCCATCCCAGCGACCTCATCCTCCCCAGCTCCAAAAGCCCTTTTGAGTRGCAGCGCAGTCCTGGTGAGCATTAGCTGGGCATTAATCTTCTTACCCCAGTGTCTGCTCTGCTGCTGCCTGGATGCTGCCCCAGCCTTGGGAGAGGGGCCACAGTGTGACCTTGTCCCTGGCCAGGGCTGTGCCCTCAGCCAAGGAGACACCTGAGGGTCCCAGAGGGTGCTCCAGCCACCTGGGCAGAGCCAGGAGAGTGACATTYCTTGGTGTACATTGTTCCTCCAAACACATCCTTGGTGCAGTACCCGAGGTCTGGAAAGCCCTGATGGGACAGCCTGCAGAGACACACAGATTTTGGATTTTWTTTWWWAAAAAAAGTCTATTTATCTYTTTGTTCTCCCCTCCTCCACTTTGTGTCAATATCCCAGGTATAGATTAACTCTCTTCGCTTAATATTTAATGTTTTTGTGGCTGGAAATGGAACTGAAGGCATTCAGAGACAGCCTGAGGAGCTGGTCTGGTGTGGCTGCAGCTCCTCTGAGTGCACCCCTGTGTCCATCAGCATCCTCTGATCTGTGTGCAAGAATTTGGGGAACAGCTTCCCCTGTTTAGCTCCAGGCAGGGAGCAGAGGCTGCTGGGGCTCCCTGTGCTCAGGGAAGCTGGGATGGATCACAGCCCTTGGCTGACCAGACCCTGAGGCCAAGGCAGGGCTGATGTCACTTAACTCCTGAATTCCCACCTGTTCTGCTGGGGGGTTTCTTTGTGCTGATWTCACATCCCTAGGGCAGGTGAGCATAGGTGGAAAAGGTTTTTTTTACTCCAGCATTGTAACGAAGGCTTGGYAAGAAAGAGAAAACAAAGCATTTCAGTGTTAACAGTCATGTGAAAGAGGGGGAGGAGAAGCCTTGGAATCTTCTCTGGGGTGAAGAAGATTCTGTGAGTGGGTGAGCGTGGCTGGAGCTTCAGGAGCTGGGAAGAGAAATCCCAAGTTAAGGGTAAATGAGAGAGTGCTTTGGGTTGGAAGGGACCTTAAAAATCTCCACATTCCACCCCCAGCCATGGCAGGGACACCTCCCACTGTCCCAGGCTGCTCCCAGCCCCAGTGTCCAGCCTGGCCTTGGGCACTGCCAGGGATGCAGGGGCAGCCACAGCTGCTCTGGGCACCCTGTGCCAGGCACTGCCCACCCTGCCAGGGAACAATTCCTGCCCAATATCCCATCCAGCCCTGCCCTCTGGCACTGGGAAGCCATTCCCTGTGTCCTGTCCCTGTCCAGCTCTCTTGGAGCCCCTTTGGAGAAAGGGGAGAATCCTCTACCTCAACCTTTGCAAGAGGTGATTCTTGGGAATGATCCCAGCTAAATTGGGATGCTGGGCTCATCATCCAGTGCTGGCACTTGAGAAGCTCCCATGTCCTRAAGGTGCCACTGTGGTTGTCACCTTCTAACCCAAATCTGCAGGATTTGGAGCTTTTACCACTTACCAGGGTGCTGTGCTGGCCCCATTTCACAGCTTTATTGGCCAAGGGTGCAGAGCACCTCAGCATTCCTGGGGCCTTTCCCATGTCCATCTGAGCCCCCAGCCCTCCCCTAACCCCAGGGAGGGATACACTGACACAAACAGTATTTACATAGCCCAGATGGGGATGTAAATCCAGCAAAAAGAGTTTGAAAAGGACATTTCTCTTACCTTGCCCTGCTAGCTGGGAGTACAAAGGGCAGCAAAGAGCTTTCCCAGATTCGCTGGGGGTTTCCCATGGTTGGGATGCCAATGTGCCAGCACCAGGCTCTGCCCCAGCTCAGCTGCCTCTGGTTTGGGAGCTGGAGTTTGGGACTACAGGGAAATAGGGGGGAGTTTTGGAGGAACTGGGGTTTTGCCTGAGCTGATTGCAAGGTGCTGTGTGAGATAAAGCAGCCTGAAAAGCAAACAAAGCCCAGTCATGTTGTTAAACCTGGTTCTTGGGGCTGTCGGGAGTGATTAAGGTTATTAGGAGGCCGGAGTGCTGTTTCTAAGGGAGGTTCTTGTTTTTCAAGAACTGCAGGGGCCCTCTCAGCCAGCACATTTGTCATTTTAGTGGTTTTTAATTTACTTTTAAGTGTCCTCCACCAGCCAGCCAAGAAGATGTAAGGTTGTATTTCCTGGTGGCCATTGTCCTGGAGTGGTGGCAGCTCCTGTGACCTCACCATGGCCTATGAAGAAGTGGAACATGGAGTTGTGCAGCTGGCTTGGAGTTTTTTGGTCCTTTTAGTTGCAACTAAATTAACAAAGCCATCTCCACTCTGTGGGGTTTGGATTGTAGGTTGAACTTTGAAGGKGCTGAGTTGCAGCTCCATCGCTGAGACTGGGCTGGGAGCAGGAGCAGGATGAGCAGGAGGGATTGGAGGGTGAAGGGATTAGTGCTGCAGGTCACAGGGCTGGCATGGATGTGGGGCACGAGGTGACAATGGGGTGTGATGCAGTGCAAGGCAAAGGAACCATTTCATTTCCTGCTTTRGGGAGAAATCCACAAGTTTGGCAAGTCACCCTTTCATTTCCTTACAACCCCTCAGCAGCTGGAAGCTGCCCATCAGCTGGGATTCTCATCCAGCACCTTAAACCAGACCTAACCCATCAGGCTGGGCCAAACCCCACAGCTGGGAGGCACCACTGACCTGGCTGGCAGTGCCCAGGGGCTGGCTGTGCATGTCTCACGTGGGTGTTGTCACCTGCCCTGTCCCTGGGACAGCTCCTCTGGCTCTCTCCCTCCTTATCCAGGTTCTCCAGACACATCTGTTCACAGGGATTGTCCCACTCACGGGGCAGCACCATCAATCACCCATCCCACCAGCATCAGTCTTCMAAAAAATCAGGTGGTGTGATGGGGACCATCAGGATTGGTGGGTGTGGAGCTGAATTCCCTGTGGGGCAGTTTGGGGAAGGAGGAATGACCTGGGTTTSCACCTCCCAGGGCTGGTTTTTGTATCCCATGGTGTGCAGGGGGGAAGTTCCCTGGGTGGCAGCAAGGCAGCCCCACTCCTGCCGTGCTGACAGGGAGGTGACACTGCTGGTGGCACTGCTGCTGTGCCCAGCAGGGTTTGGCACATCTGGACACGAGCCCAGAGCAGCCTTTTGCTGYTTTACCCCATTCACYCCCRGGGACCTCASCCAGMGTGGCACAGGCCAGCAGCAGGGGACAGTGTGGCCAGGTGAGGTGACACCCAGCTGCTGGGGACATCTGTGCCATTTGGGGTGATGCCACAGACACTTCCAAAGCTGTGCCCCCTTGCTGGGAACAAATGAGGCTCCACCCTGGCTCCATAAGCATGGAATAGGTTGGRAAAGGCCTCTRAGATCACCGAGTCCAAGCCCTYTGGGGTTCTGCCCACTGCTGGCTGCTGCCCGGGTGCCACACAGAATTTTCTGGCACGGCACCAAATACCTCGGTCTCTCCCACTCACTTTTTTTGGAATGATCACCCTTCAGGGGTTTCTTCTGAGCCAGTCAGAGCATGGAGAGGGTGCCAGAGTTTCCCAGCTGAGACAGAGGCCATGCACCCACACCTTGCAGCCGGTGTTTCCCCTGAGGAATCACTTTTCCCTGGATCTCCACAACCTCCAGCCTGTGCATCCCAYGGCACCTCCATGGCAATGGGCAGCAGGAGCACTGGACACCACACTCAGCAAATCCACTGCTGAGCCCATCCCACAAGGATTTGTGGGGTTTTCCCTTCCTCTCCCTCGAAGAATTGATCATTCCCTGTTYCCAGGGAAGGAGATGCTGCCCTTTGCCGTTCAGCCCCGCGGAGGAAGGCGCGGTGGGGAGGTGTGTGCCGGGCCGGGCATGGCCGGGGGCCGTGTCCTGCTGTCCGAGCCCTCCTCGGGCACTGCAGCTCCGGGATCTCCGCGGGCGCTTCGGGCGCATCCAGCCCGAGACAGCCGGGGCGGTTGCAAAACCCCCATGACGTGCGCTGGGAATTGCCGCAACACGCTCGCAGGCGCGGGCCATTCCAGCCTCTCCCCGGCACCTCGCACAACAGGTCCTGCCAGCTCCGGGGCCCGCACGCCCTGCCCGCCGCGCTGCCCGCCCGCCGCTCCGGCCGCTGCCCCGGCCCCGCTGGGTGCAGCCCGCGGGCAGGGCGGGACAGCCCCGCATTCCAGCCCCGAGCTTGTCCTTTCGGCTGTGGGGCGCTAAAAAATCACCCGGTGCGGCAGCGTGTCCCCAGCGCGGCCCTGGAGAGGGGGAAACTCGGGGGGAACGCTCGGGGAGAGGCGCCGGGTCACAGCCCTGAGCCCGCGGGGAGTTTGGATGGAACTCAATTTGGGCATCCTTGGCAGCTGTGCCGTGCTGTGCCGTGCCATACCGTGCTGTGCCATGCCATGCTGTGCCATGCTGTGCCATGCTGTGCCATGCTGTGCCATGCTGTGCCATGCCATGCCGTGCCGTGCCGTGCCGTGCCGTGCCGTGCTGTGCCATGCCGTGCCATGCCGTGCCATTCCATGCCATTTCATGCCATGCCATGCTGTGCCATGCCGTGCTGTGCCATGCCATGCCATGCTGTGCCATGCCGTGCCATGCCATTCTGTGCCATGCTGTGCCATGCCATGCTATGCCATGCTGTGCTGTGCCATACCATGGTATGCCGTGCTGTGCCATGCCGTGCCATGCTGTGCCATGCCATGCCGTGCCATGCCGTGCCATGCCATGCCGTGCCATGCCATGCCACTCCCTCTGTGCAAGGAGCAGCCCAGCGTGCTCTGAGCAGCTGCCAGCCTCACGTGGGATCACGCAGAGGACGCTGTGACAGGACGGCAGCCCCGGCACCCTTTGCACGCCCCAGGGCAGCTCCAGCTCGGGATATCCCGCACCTCCATCCCCGCTCCCCGCAGGGCACGGCCCCACCCGGGAGCTCCCGGCGCTGTGTCCCGGTGCAGCCACCCCAGTGCCGGGTGGGGAGGGTGCTCTGGGGTCAGTGCTGCCAGCAGCATGGCTTTGGGAGAATCTGCTCTGTGAAACCTCACACTGGAGGAGACGAGCTCACTGAATCTTGCTCCTCCGCATCTTTGGGGTTTTTTTGGCTCTGAGTTTGGATTTAGCAGCTCATGATGGGTTTTGCTCACTTTGCCATGGCTGCATTGGATSGGGGTCTGAGCRRGCTGGTCCRGTGGAGGTGTCTCTGYCCATGGCAGCGGGGTTGGACCSGGATCTTTGTCCCTTCCAACCCAAACCCTTCCAGGATTCCCTGCAGAGCAGCCGCCTCTCCCGGGGCAGGCAGCCCCGCATGCTCCGGAGCAGCTCAGGCGCGGTGCATGGGCTGACTTGTTGGGGTTTGCCCCGGGCAAACACCGGGGCCCTGCTCAGGGAGGAGAAACAACCCTACCACAGAGCCTGCAACCCAGGAACCTGCCCTGAGCACCCCCAGCACCCCAGCATGGGGACCAGCTGAGCTGGGGACCCCAGGCCATGTGGCCACCCTGCTCGGTGGCATCCCCAGAGGCCCTGTTCTTGGTCTGATCTCACATCAGGCACCAAAACAAAGCTTTTGTTCCAAGATCTTGGCCTTAATCTGTGGGCCTGCGGATTCTGGGTGTAAAAAGGGAAGCAAAATCCTTCCCTCCGGGGGGATGAGAGTGTTTGCCAGGCAGCCAGAGGGGTTTTAGCACAAAACCTGTGCAGAGTAGGGGGAGCTCAGTGAATTAACCTGGAGCCACTGAGGTGGGAATCACATCTGATGGCAGCTCCTGCAGTGAGGGCTGTGCCTCCCGTGCTCCGTCTGATTCGATTCCGATGGAAAACTATCATCTGTGATTAAAGATTGGCGGTAATTACATAATGGGTATGCWCCAGATGATGCCCAGACAAGCTCCCTCCTGGGATTTCCCAACTTTTGGAGTGTTAGCAATCATCCTGAAGAGCTTCCTCCTCCCAGGGTAGGGGGGTGATTATTGATTTTACAGCAGCACCCAGCACAMGGCTCAGCACCAGCACCGTGGCCACCCTGCCTGCCCTGATAGCCCTGGGGCATGGTCAGGCACAAGAGATGCCTCCCCCCAGCCTTGCAATGGCAATAAAAAKCTATTAAAATACAGGAGAACAAAAAAAAGAAGGGAGCAAAGCTGATTTTTGGCTCTGCTGGCAGAGMGAGCAGCCCTGTGCTTACGGCGGTGACGAAAAGGCAACGTCAGGATGTTCTTGATGGTGGGCCAGCCATTAATCCGTGTGTTCCAGCAAAACCCAGTTTGTTTCTTGAGATTTGTGGGAGCGGGGACAACTGGGGGTGTGGGGAGCTTGTCTGGGATTAAACCTGCCTGAGAGCCAAGCACGCCAGGCTTGCAAGCCCGGGGAGAGCTTAATTAAAGTCAACGGAGAAGCGTTTCCAAGAAAATAATACGGGGTTTTTAAATGGGATATTTTCACTCTGGGCCCAGAACGTCTCCTTTTCCCCTCTTCGGTGTCAGCTTTAATAAAACAAAAACGAGATCTCCAAGAAAAACAAATTGGAGCTCTTAAAAAGGCGCTGCGGAGATAAAAATCAGTGAGAGTGTTGCTGGTAACACCTTGGGTTATTAAAAGGGAAGGAATGCTAACGATGCAAATCGCATGGGCCTTTCTTGTGGCTGCTGCCCGGCGGGAGCGCGCCCGCCCTGCCAGGGGGGCACGGGCACGGTCCCCTCGGCTGSCCCTGCGCTGGGGCTGCGGGGACACCGAGCCTTTGTCCCTCTGGCCAGGGGGAGTTCGGGCACGGCTGGGAAATGCTCACCCGAGCAGGATTTTGGAGTTTAATCCCGCACGGTTCTGGTGGCGGGTCCCAGGGTCAGCAGCGGTGTTGAGGTCAAAGGGTAAAAAAGCTTGGGAAGATGGCAAGGATCAGTTTTCAGGGGACACCAAACTTTAAAGCAGCTGAGATCAGGGCTGGTGCTGTCGGGAAGATGCCRCAGCCCATCAAGACTCCTTTAGAGGAGAGAACCATGAGAATGGAAGCAGCAACTTGGGCTTTTCACGGCCTGAGGGTGGCTGGGTGTGGCTTTGCCCCCCATGCCAAGGCATCAGGCTGGAAAACTGGGGTCACTTCCTCCAAATCCAGTGCCCCAATGGCACTGGTACAGCTGGACCCCAGACCCGAGGGCTGCTCTCACAGTGCCCTGGGCCCTGGCTGCTCTCCTGCCTGCCTGGCCTCCTGCTGCTGCCCAGGATGCTGGAGCAGGGGTGTGGGAAGGGCTGGGGGAGTCGCTGGGGATGTGGTTTGGTGCCTCCACCATCTGCCTCTGCCTYCCCACAGCCAGAGCTGCCCCTTTTATTCCGTGTGCTCCCATCCTGGGGCTGGGCACGTCCTGGCTGGGAGCTGGGGGTGGCMGTGGGGCACAGGCACAGGGGAGATGCTGCTGCTGCTGTGGGGTCCTGTCAGTCTCCAAAGCAGGAGGATCCTTTCAGACAGGGTGGCTTTAAAATGCCCGGGGTGATGCATTCGAGGCCAGCTCCTGCTTTGCTGCTGTGCCCACCTGCATCAGAGAAGGCAATTACAGCTTTAGCACTTAATTGCACAGCATAATAATGAGTGATATCRGGATAGGCTGTTGCCAAGGAGGGAATATCAGTGGTATTGGGTTCTTATCTTTCTTTTTTTCCAATATAAACTCATTGGAGCCTCAGCACTGCTGGAGGTTTGGGGGTTTTGTGAGGCTCCTCCTGCCTGTTCCCCACCATTCCCCTSCCCAGGGGGAAATCCAGCATTCAATAAATGCTGTGCTGACTGTCCTGATGCCAGGGAAACTTCTCCAGAGYCTGTGAGAACCCAGCCTGGGAGGGGAAGGGGTGAGGACTGACAGGGATGTTGTCAACAGCTTTGTGGACAGCTTTTCCCTTGCACCTTGGGAATGAGATTTCCATCCCGTGCAGGTTTTTCCTGTCCTGCTCAGCAGGTGTGGGGTGCACACTCCATGCTGCACGAGGGCATGGGGCTCATTCTGGGGTCTGGATGCCCTTGGGGAGGAAAGGACAGCTGGGAATGATTCCTAAAGCCCTTTGCACCAGGCTCTTCCACCCTCAGTGTCATGTGCGAAGTGCTCGATCCCTGCTCTGCAACCCAGATGGGAAAATAAAAATTTTATATTTGGCAACTCTTTCGCAGCCTGCTGGGGTGGTGTGGGAGAGGTGAGAGACACTGGCTGCGACATCCAGAGCTCTGCTCGTCTCTGACTCACGTGCTCCCAGTTTTCCACTCTCCCTGTGGCACCGCTGAGGAGGCTGAGCACTCCCAATGTCAGGATTTGGGGTATTTCCCCACCCAAACTGGCCTGGCTGCTGCTTTTCTGCCTTGAAAAACGGGGATTTTCAAGACCCAGGGTGGGTTTCTCACCAAGAACTGAAGTTTTGCCTTGCTTGTCCTGATGTCTGCAGGGTCAGGCAACAAAAACTTGGGTGATCTGGAGGCAAGGGAGCTTTTAACTGGGAGAGCTGAAACTCCCTTGGGATYTGCATTTCAGGAGAGGACCTTGATTGAGGGAGGTTCATATAAAATCCAGTGTGTTGCCCAAAGCTAAGGAATCACGGCAGATTTTTTTTTTAAAGCTGTTTTTTAAACTCTGCCCTGCTTCAGTTCATCAAGCAAAGCGTGAACCAMAGAGCCTGGAGAGGAGGCACTTCAGGTCCTGCTCTGACCCCCGTGCCTGGCTGTTAACTCCTGCTGGCCCATCCCAATCTCCCTCTGGAGATAAGATCAGCCCCAGTCCGGTGTCCAGAGCTCGTTCCTTCCCTTGGGACAACATCCTCCCAAGCCCAGGGTTCCCAGCCCCACCAGCTGCAGCCTCCCCCCCGCCACGAYTTGTGTTCCACCGGCCTCGTAAACAAAAATGACGCAAAAAACACCCCCACAGAAAACAGCTTTTACAGTTTTTACAGCAGGCAGAGCTTTTCTGCTCCACAAAGGCGGTTGTTTGGATTTTTATTGCCGGATGGAGATAAAAAACAACCCTAAAAGCGGTTGGGAAGATGATGCGTGGCAGGGCAGCGTGGAGGGAGATGTCTCTGAGGGCTTTAATGTTTCCTCTGCTTCCGAATGAGGAATTGGCTATTGCAAAATGCCGGGCATTGCCGGGTGATCGCAGCCCGACACTTTCTCAGATAACTCCTGCCTTATCACCCTCTGTGCCGGGCCAAAGCTTCCCCTGRGCGCTGGGGTTTGGGGAGATGCTGAGGCGCAGAGCAGGATGCGGGGCTGCTGTGCAAGCAGCAGGTTGCTGGCCGGGTTCCCCATTAGTCAGGGTGACGAGCCGATCTCCTTTCCCATTTTGTTATGAATGAATCAGTTCTGGCTGGGCCCGATGGTCAGACTGGTTCCACGAGAAGCAGCTGGGATCAGCCTCATTAGCAGCGGAGACAAAAACGAGCCTCTCCCTGGCTCTGCACGCTCCGTGGGATCCCGACAGGCCCTGGGCTGTCAGGGCACTGCCGGGGGTTCAGCTCCTCCATCACCCCATCATTCCCTCCCTCCTCTGTGCYTCTCCCAGCTCCTGGGCACGCTGAGGCTTCACAGACATTCAAACCRCACAGGGTGCTGCATCCCCAGCCTTCTGCTCTCCAAGTGCTGCAGCAGGGATATTTTTTGGGGACAGTTTCAGCTCCAGGTTGCCTGTGGCTGCTGTGGGGAGCACAGCTCAGCCGTGTCTGCTGTCCCACTCAGAGGCACTCCTTGGCCAGTGGAAAATGCTGGACGTTTTGCCACCACTTCAGCGGGAGCAGCTGGGATTTGGGAGCCCTCCCTGGGGCAGGGGCACAGGGGCAGTGGTGATGGATGTGTGGCTGCCTCTGCTCAGCCCTGCCGTGAGGATTTGCYGTGGTGTCGCTGCTCTTCCCTTCACTGCTGGCACCCAGCACCCCTGTCCATAATGCCACCCCACAGGCGTGTGCCAGCTCCCTTGGGAAGGGATTGCCTCCTGCCAGGATCCCTGCAGAGGCCGAGGAATGCACTGGAGCCTCAGGAGCAGCATCCCCAGCACATGTGTCCTGCAGCACATCCCCATGGATCCGTGCTGGGGAGAGCAGAGGGGCTCGACCCACCCCACGCTTGGGGCTTTGCATTCCAGGGCAGCCCCCRGCCCCTCACGTCCCTCCACACCCCAAAATCCTGGCAGGCTTCAGCTCCACGCTGCTGAATCCTCTCAGCACCTGTTTTTCCCTTTGCCCTCGAGCCTGGATGGGTGATGGGGGAGCTCAGGCAGTTGAAAACAAGGCTGGGGGCTGTGGGCTGTGTTCCCTGCAGCAATCCCACCCTGGCATAGGGCAGTTCTGTAGGGACATGGCAGTTATGATTCCCACCCCACCCCAAAAAGCTGTATTTCCATGGAGAGGAAGMTGAGGCTCCCTGGCCTGGGAGATGGGATGTAAGGCTTTTAACCCTGACTCTCAGGACCAAACCTCAGCCAGTAACTGACAGGAGCCTTCATTAACCTGCCCTGTTGTTTATTCCCATTTCAAAGCCCTTGATGCGGCAAAAAAGCGAAGGCATTTCCTCAGGAAAAGCACATTAACATTTCACCTGCCTCCAGAGCCCTTTGCCGCCGGGGCACTCGCAGTGCTCGGGGCTGTCCCCGSTTCCCCTCGCTCTCGTTAAACATTGTGTGGCTCCAAGGGAGCCCTGCCTGCGGCTGTCGCGTGGGCTCAGGCCCTCAGGGGCTCGGGGTTTGATTCCTGTGTGGATGTGAGTGTGTGCACAGCTCCACACTGAGTATTTACCTGCATGGATCACGGATCCCCATCCGAGGGGCAGCGGCAGGAGCTGCGGGGCTCGGGGCTGGCATCCCGGGATGGGGATGGGAAGCAGGGGGCTCACCCTGCCCGGAGCCCCGGCTCTGCCCCGCGGCTCCAAAGGGCAGGGCTGGCCCTTCCCCGCAGCCAGCCGGCGTCTGAAAAACTTTCAAATGAGAGCAGGTCAGCCAAAAGTGACAGCCCGTTGGCAAAGGGGTGGAACCTGCTTCTCGCTGGGCTGAAAGAAAAAAACAAAAAAAAACCACCCTAGATAAAATACTGCTGGTTTTCACTTTCCTTTAGCAGTTGGATTTGCTTAATGACAGCCTGGTCTATTCTTCTGAGATATCCAGTTGTTTTCAAATGTGCTCTTTAATGTAAGGAAGCTCCAAGAGATTAAAATCACATGGATATTTTGCCCTTCTCCTGCCCTCTGGGTGTCTGGTTTGATGATGATACACAAGTGTGGTGTCATCTGGGGATCCTTTTCCTGGTCCATGGGCTCCAGGAGCACTGTCCAAAGGGGCTGGTGTCTGTGCTGCAGACCCGGGGGAGCCTCTCCAGCCTTGGGGCAAGGAATAATTTCCCACTGGCCATCAGGAGAAGGGCCCAGATGTTCCACCAGGGAGCTGCTTYGTCCCACAGCCCCTGTGTCAGCCCAGGATGCCTCTGTGCCTGCCCCAGGGCTCTGCTCAGCCTGCTTAGAAACGGCTTTTCTTCATTTATTTTGATTTTTAAAGATGTTCTCTCAGTGGAGGAGGCTCTCCAGTGTGGTCAGTCATCACCTCGTGTCCCTCATGCCACAGGAGGTTTGGGGCTGGGGCTGAGCCCTGGGACAATCTGGGGAAGGTGCTGGTGGCAGGAGAGCTGGAAGAGGCCATGGAGGGAGGTGTTACCCCCTTTGTGAGTGAACCTTGGGGGAAAAACAACTTAAAAGCCACCTGGCCCAGCCTGGGGAGGGGCCTGGAGCAGCCACTGTGATTTTCCCTTTCATCTCTCCAGCCCTGTGCATTGTTATACATTGGGATCTTCCTTTGGGGGAATTTGGGCTGTGTTGGGGGGAAGGAAATAAGTAACACAACTGAAATATTTTGGTAAGATTGGGTTGGGTGGCTCTGTCTGGGTGCCACAGGGGAGGAATCCCAGCCCTCTCCAGTTCAGGGTTTCTGCTCCAGTGGGGCTGGGGCTGAGGTTGCCACAGCAATTTTTTTTCCCCTCTGGAGCCTGGGGGTGGCTCTGGGGGTGATGCTGCAGGGCAGGGGCAGCAGTGCCAGTGGAGTGTGTGTGGTTGGCACTGGGAAAAACAACAGGGATGCTTTCTGCCAACCYTGCTCATTGTGGGGATGCCCCAGCCTTGGCTGAGGGGTGTTTGGGAGGTTTGGCTCTTCCCACAGCATCCCCATCCTCATCCTCATGCCCATCTCACAGGATAACAGAATCATGGAATATCCCAAGCTGGAAGGGACCCTCAGGGATTATCCAGTCCAACCCTAGACCTGCACAGACACCCCAACAATCCCAGCCCATGCATCCCAAAATGCTTCTGGATTGCCTCAGGGCTGTGCCCATTCCCTGGGGAGACTGACCAGTGCCCCACCACCCTCTGAGGAAAGAATCTTTCCCTGATATCCAACCTAAACCTGCCCTAAACAATTCCATGTCATCTCCATCCCCATCCACCAGTGAGAAAGGATTGGGCTGACTGGGAGATGGGGAGGAGAGGAAGGAGAACATGCAGTGTTGAAACCTGGCCTAGAGTTGTTCCTGATAAGGGACAGAAGGTGCATCACTGCCTTCAGCTCCCCCAAAAGCTGCAGAAACCGAGGTAATTAACTGTCCAGTGAGGGACAGGTTGCAAAGTTTTGGAAATTTTGCAGCAGGGAAGGTGTCAGTCAGGAGAAATACTTGGAGTTCAAGACTGGCCCTTGTCTAGGGGAAGGTCTAGATGTATATTGAACACCCTGTAGGGRTTGAAAAGATGCATTGATGASGCACTTGGGGACATGGTTGAGTGSTGGGCTCAGCAGGGCTSGGTTWRCAGCAGGACTCAATGGTTTCMRAGGGCTTTTCCAACCGAAATGAGTCCATAATTCTGTGATTCCAAGACTGGACATGCCCACCACCAGAGGGTTTGGAGGAAAGGCAGTGCAGAAATCTGCCAGGACTGGGAGAAGGCCGCAGATGTCCTGCCATGGCAATTATTTGTCTGAAATTAGTGCCTGGGAGGGCAAGGAGCTGCGGCCAGGGCTCCTGGCTTTGGTGTCCAGCCTGCTGGGGCTCTCCTCTTAATGCTCAGGGCTGGCAAAGGTCTGGAAGTATTTTTCTTTCTGAGTATCCCTTAATTAGCTGAAAGGGAAGGCTGTCAAGTACCCAACTGGGAAGGAAAAAGATCTTGGTGAGCCTGTGACCAGCCCAACATTTCGCCTCCATTTATTTTCCCCGACTTCTTTGTTCTCCCCTTTGAAAAAGAGGGTGTTTTTCTCTTTTCCTTTCATTTAACTGCTATTTATTTGCTGGTAAGTGGAAGGAATTCAGCTGGGATCAGCCTGGCTCCTGCCAGCGACTGGAGTTGGAAAGTTTCCGTGGGGGAGATGTAAGAGCAGAGCAGGGGTTTGTTTTCCAGCCGCCGCCGGCCCTCGCTCTGCGGGACCCTGGGCCCTGGCCAGCCAGGTTGCATGGCTTTAATTCTCCTTTTTTCACTGGGATGTTGACAAGTGCCCACGGGAGTTGTGSTGGGAGGAGCGTGGAGCTGGGCCGTGGGGTTTCTTCTTCTCCTCGCTCTTAATGGGAAACAGAAGATGGCTTGGGAGAAATTTGGCAAAGAGGGAAACTTTTCTGTCTCTTCCAGCTCGGAAAAAAGCATCCTTTCTCACCCCTGTCTCACCACAGAGGGAGGAGGKTTCCCAAACACAGCCCAGGAGGGGCTGGTGGGAGGGGGGCAGAGGAGGCAGAAAGTGCCCAGTGATTTCACAAGGATGGAACAGCCTTGGGCCACCAGCTTTGCTTCGGGAGTGGAGCCCAACCTGCCTCGACTGATGGCCATTATCTATCCCATCTTCTCCCCAAGGCATCAAGGGCTTGGGATGCCCCAGGTGCTCTCACCTTGAAGCAAAGCTGGGGATTTTTGGGATCCTGTGTGTCAGGTGTGATGGAGATGGAGATGCAGTGGTGGATCAGCACTGGCTCCCACAGGGATGCACATGGATTCTGTGCCTGGCTGGGACATGAACCCCTGACCTTGGCATGAATAGCTCTGTTGGCTTTGCCCCTCATCCTGACTTGTGAGCCAGAGCTGCTTCACC
>CADDXX010000183.1:732460-760855 GCA_902810485.1 Alauda arvensis
CGAGCTCCCGCTCCTCTCCCCCGTTTTCTACTCGTCACGACAGAGGTTTACAGCTRATCAATGCCTTTTCCAAGCAGTCCACGGATGGAACTTGTGGAACCTTGCAGCTGTCCATCCTCCTCCTCCTCCAGTGTCACTGGGGTGTCACRTCCAAGTGAGACAGCCCCCTCCCCGTCCAGCACCTGGGGCTGCTTTGGAGCCAGAGATCCGAAGGAGGAAACGCTGCTTTAGTCTGATGCACAAACCAAATAAATGACAGCGAGTCCCGCTTTCATCTTCTCCTTTCCTCCTCTCCCACTGCTCTCCCACACCCCCAGGGAGCTGCAGCTGGGGAGGACAGGGAGCTCAGCTGGCTTCAGCCACCAGAGTCACCCTTCCTGCAAAATATGCCTTAAAAACACGTGGATGAGACCAGCAGGTCCCTTGGCTGCTTTCCAGCTCCGTTTTCCCACCCAGCAATTCCTGATTGGGCTTTTGAGCTGCGAAGGAGAGGGGCAGCTCCTTGCAGAGCCCACAGTGCCCGGCTCTGGRGGGCCAAATCCATGGGATTGCCACCAAAATGGGCACTTTGGTGGCTTTGAGGCACACAGGGTTGGGACAGAGCCCCTGTGTCGTGGATCAGCTCCGTGCTGGGAGGTGGCTTCCCTGCTGGCTCGGGGCACGGGGTGCCACTGCTGGTTTTGGGGGGCCAGTTGTGTATTTGCAGCAATAAGCATGAGTCAGTATTGGTGGGGAATCCCAGTTTTCCAAAGGGTTGGACAGCCCCAGTAGCATTTAACTCGTAGCCYGTGTGTTGTCCCTGAGCTGGTGCAGGGTCAGTGCTGATCCAGGGGGAGAGGGAGAGATTGCAATGGAGAGTGRATACCCACCACACTGAGTGGCAGCMGAGCTCAGCCTCGGGCAGGAWTTCATCACTGCCCACTGAAAATTGGAGAAATTCAAATTGCCCAGGGAAGCTGTGACTGCCCCATYCCTGGAAGTGCTCCAGGCCAGGTTGGACAGGGCTGGGAGCARCCTGGGGTAGTGGAAGGTGTCCCTGSCCATGGCAAGGGGCTGGAATGAGATGAGCTTTRAGYTCCATTCCAGTCCAAACCATTCCATGGTTCTATGATCATCTCCAGGGACTGTTAATAAGCGTGGCTAACGAGTGAGAAGGGAAGTTCTCCTGCCCTGGTGGGTCCCTGTGTGAACAAAGACACAGCTGGGACTGGGGAACCTTTTCCTGGGAGAGAGCAAGAAACAAAACTCACATTTATCCTGACTGCAAACCCATCCTTCATCAGATTTTCATTTTGTTCACCTGCCACTAAAMACCTGAGATGTCTGAAGAGGGATGTGTGTCACGGGAATCATCCCTTGGGTGAGTGTGGGGGTTTGTAACACCAGGACGTGTTTTTGCTGTGGAAATTTGGGCTCAGTGGAAGCCCCTCCCACTGGCARTGGTGGGATTTTTGTACATAATAGGCTCAGGACCCTGCATGTCCCTCTGGCCCTGTTTTTAACCCCTGTTGGCTGATGCATTGTAAGGTCTTGTGGTCTTGTGGCCCTTCTGTCCCCCTACGAGCTGGAAAATTACCTGGTGTGTTGTGACGTGTCTGTTTATGATATAAAACGAGATGTCTGCTTGTCTCTTTCTTGGATACACTTTTCCATGACTGTTCTTACCCTCCATGGCCTGCATTGCATTGYCTGCTGTGGCTCTGCTGAGTTTTGGGAGCCATGGGAGGCAGAGGAAGCTGCAGGAGGAGGCAGGGCTTGAACCACAGAAGCCCAGCTCCAGCTGGGATCTGCCAGACTTAGCCTAGGGCAGGGTGTTAATGTGGTGCTTTTTGGATGGGAGCCTTGGCAGTGGGGCAGCTTCAAAGCCCTCTAACAGCTGAAGGAAATAAAGAACTCCTCATTGTAACTCCTGCGAGTTTTGGGGCATTAATTCACATTGGAGTTTGATTGAGTTCATTAAATCATATTCTGGAGACCTTAATGCCCCCCAAAAGGAGAGATTAGGAGAGGTTTAAATTCCAGAAGCAGCTTCTTCAGAGCAAGCAGAGCATGAGCCAAGGTGTCCCCAAACCCCATCTGGGCTGAGGGAAAGGCTGCACAGCAGAGCCCACTGATGGCTGTGCCCAGACTTTGTGTGGCAAAGCCTCCCTGGCTCCTAAGGTGATTTATGGTYCAAATCCCAAATTTCTACTGAATTCCACTTGCCTTAAGTGCTCCCTATGCCTGCARAGGTCCCTGCCCTGGGAGGAGCCTGCATTCAGTGCAAGGGGTGCTCGGCCCTGCAGTGGATCAGAGCAGCTGTGCCAGCCCAGGAGGGGCTGGTACCCACATCTGTCCCCCCTGCACTGTGATCTTTCCCYTTGGCTTTTATCATTGACCCTCCAGGAGATTTGGGGTGCTGAGGTTCTTCCTTGGTTGCCTCAGGCTGSTCAGAGGAAGCCACCCCTCATCCTATCCCAGACCCATGCCTGGTGCCAGCCTCCCAAAACCACACTCAGTGTCTTTGTCTGGCCAAAATCCTGCCCTTGGTGGGCACATTTCTCTGCCAGCAGAGAAGGCAGGTTTGGACAGCAGCCATGAAAGCTCTCCTCATCAGCAAACACGGTTGGGAATGGGAAGGGCAAAGGTTGGAGCAGTGTCAACACACAGGGAGGATTTGGGGCTTGTTTGTCAGGTTGCTGCTGCTGCTGTGGGTTTGGTTTGGCCCTTTTGGGTCCCAGGCAGTTTGCAGGAATTTCTGCCTGTGAGGGGTGGGACTGTGTGATTGCAGTGCCTGTGGGCAGGGAGGGGGTGCCCTGCTCCCCAGAGCAGCCCTTCAGCCTGAGGTGTGACACCAAATGGGTGCAAAAAGCTTCATCCCACAGCCCCTCCTGTTCCATCAGGGTCATCCTGTCCTRGCCCAGCACCTCCACATCCCCTTTGGGGCTGCCTTTTACTCAGTTCTCTGATTCAACACCCAAGCTTCTCCCTCCCCTGCAGTGCCAGGCTGTGATTCCTGCCCCTTGCTCAGGGAAGGGAAGGGGGAGCCCAGCACTGCAGGCTCAGCTTTGGGAGCCAGGGAAGGGCAGTGGGCTGAGCCCCTCGGTGGGAAAGGGGTGAAAGGGAGTGGGGAGGGCCCCACTTCACCCCACAGCTGGGGTGTTTGCAGAGCTGCAGAGCCTTATGTAAGTGTGCAGTGAGCCCAGGACGTGTCCCAGCAGCGCCTGCTCGGGGCTGGGCTGGGGCTGCCTCTTAAATCTTTACCTTAAGGGTGTTCAAAACCAACTTGTTGTCTTTTTTTTTTTTTCTTCCAGGTATTATTATTCTATGGCAGAGTGAGGCATCGAGGCAGAGGGTTTAACTCCTCTTGCTCTGGCTGAGGGATGGAGGGGGACAGCTGAGCTGGAAGGGCTCCAGGGACGGCTGTGTTTGTGATGGGAAGGGGAGCAGGGCTTTGGGAGCTGCCTGGGAAATGCCATGATTCATTGGCTTACAGCTTTTTTCACTTTTAAAACAATATGCAGGAGCTGCTTCAGTGCAGCATTGCCCTGCCCTGAGGTCCTGCAGCCAAGCAAACAAAAAGTTTCAAAGTCCCAGAGCTTAAATTTATCAACTTCTGGCCTCTCTCCGGCTGGGGTTGAGATTTCCTAACATTTCTCTGCTGTGGGAGCTGTGGGAAGGCCACATCCTAATTGCCAGCCAAGCAGGGGGCAGCTCTGCAGCTCTGCTGTGGTACTGGGGGGTTTGGGGACCCCCAATTGCAGGAGGTTTTGGCTCTGCCTCCCACCATGGTGGTGCTTTGGGGCTGCCACTCAAGGAGCTCCATCCCCCCCTGGGCTGAGCTGCCTGGAGGGGCCAGCAGGGAGGTGGCCAGCAGCTGGGCAAGGACASTCCTGCCCTKCCCTGGCAGWGCCATGGGAAYGYTCTGCATGGCAGCAGAGGCTCCCTTTGGTACGTGGCTGCCAAGGGCACTTTGCTCTGGGCAGCCTGATTTGGTGCTGAGGATCTCTCCTGCTCTGCATTTGAACCCTGGCTGGCACCTGCATCTCTAAGTGGCCACATAATCCTCACCTGGGTACAGGTGAACYCGGATCAAATCCCCTGAGTGCAGGGGGACAGATCCAGCTGAGACCTTTGCTGTCTCTCCATTCCTCACTGCAAACCATTCCTGGCTTTTGTGTGCTCCTGCACCCCACAGCTTGTTTGGGGTCACACTGATTATTTTATTTCCACTCTGGCAGAGCCTGCTCCTCCTTTTCCAGCTGGAAGCAGAAAATTGGAATGACTTTGAAAGCCAAGGCAAGCAGAGCAACCCCCTCTCTCCACCTTTATTCCACCAAACCCGGACCTGAGCAGCTCTTTTGGTACTCACAAGCCACCCTTGTAACCTCTGGGGACAATGACAATGACAAGTGCTCCTTAAATCCTCCTCCAAGGTGCTCTGAGTAATGCCAGGCAYGGAGAGGGGCTACGTGGGCAAGTACCAAACCAAAATAAAGCTGTTTCCTTTCTTTTTGGGAGCCCTGGGCAGGAAAGCAARCACAGGGATGGATGATGGAGCCCTGAGAGGGCTTTGCTGTGCAGGGCTGACCTTGTGCCATTGCTGCAGGTCCTTTATCTGCCTGGCACGCCCACCCCGTGGACTTCAGCCCTGGTGGCAGGGAGGTTATCTCTGCGCTTTGGTGGGACCACCAGCACAGCCCCTGTCGGGGGAGGGGAGCTTTGCAGTTTCATTCTTTGTAGTTTTATTTTTGCAAATATTTTGCCGTGCCCTCGGTGCTCCCCTCAAGGCCAGGCCCTGGAGTGTCCCCACGTCCCCTCTTCCCTGGGTGGTGAAACCCTGCAGGTGCAGGGCTGGCATCCATCTCCCCAGCTGAGGGGGAAGGCACCAAACCCCTCCTGCTTTCTGCAAAACCTGCCTTTGGGGGAGGCTTTGTCCCTGCAAAGTTTCTCCTCTTTGTGTACCCTTGTCCCCAAGGCTCACCCTGCACTCACCTGCACCCAGCCTGCAGCATTAGAGACAAGATTTAGGGGCAGTTTCACCAAGGAATTCAGCTCTTTCTTGGTCCTTTTTGTAGATTTTCCCTCGTGCAGTGTGAGATGAGTTGTTTACTGGAGCAGGTTTCTGTACCCAGGTGATGCTCCCTCCCCGTGGGACGTGGCCAAATCGCCTGAGCCCGGCTGGGGTTTGGCTGCTTTGGTTCAACCCAATCCTTTTGGGAGAGAGCTCCACTTCCCCAGGCCTGAACTTTCCCAGCATATCCTGTTTCAGCCATTTCAACCCGTTAGAGCCAGAGGCAGGATTTTTCTGGGGAGGCTGAGGGCAATTAGGAAATTACCCCACTCCCCTGCCCTGAAATCCAGGCAGGAGGAAGCCAAATATTTGCTTTTGGATGGGTGGATTTTGGAGCTGGCTCCACATGAGAGCACTGGGGTGGAGGTTTGAATTTGGGCCGTTTCGGGTAATTGTTTTTGAAGCAGGACCTCCAAGCTTGCAGCCACCTCCCTGCTCAGCAGATTCCAAAGCCGTGCCCTGTCACAGCTGGCATTTGCTCCCCTGCTGATGGAAACCAGCCTGCCCATGGGGTTTTGGGGTGGGAAAACAGCCTGCCCATGGGGTTTTGGGGTGGGATGCACCCTCTCCATGTCTGTACCCACCAGAAAGACTCAATAAAAGGCTGCAGCGCCCTTGGTAGCTTTGCAATCCCATTATTTTTCCTGCTGTGCTCCAGGCTCTGGAATTGTGTGTGGCTCTGAAATTGGTCCTGGGAGGTGCCCAGGCCTGCTGGGCACCCTGGGCAGAGCAGCAGAGCCACTGCTCCAAAAGCAGCTGCTCAATTCAATGCTGAAATCAGATCCTGAAGCTTAATTTTATTCCTTTTTTTTTTTTTTTTTTTTAAATATTTGACATCTGCTCCTTGTAAGTGATTTATAATCCCTCAAAATTTTGTATCTGGAAGTAAAGTGAATGTGTCTCTTAAAAGTATGCCTGTCCTTTCAAAATGTGAATTTCTGATTGTTGGAATAAAAAAAACAAAAAGAAAAAAAGAAAAAGAAAGAAACCTACCCCATATTAGCACATTTTTGTAATTAATGTTTCATGAATGTCGTTTAAAAGATTTGTGTAGAATAAAACCAGTTTAAAAAGAAATGGGTATTTGTTCCTTTGTTTTGCCAGGTCTCTCCTCATGGCTGGGCATGGCTCTCAGCAGCTTTCCCAGATACTGCCAGAGGGGCTGGAGAGGCAGGGATTTATCCAGGGAATTGTTTTTATTCAATGCTTGATGCACCTTGAGGAAAGGCTGGGCCTGGAACCTGTGAGCTGGTGAGGGGTGACACCTGGAAGTGCACAGTCCTTGTCCCACTGAGGCATTTAGAAGTCAAAATGATTTAAAAACCCACCCCTGGGAGCATCTGGGTGCTCAGGATGAGCCCAGAGCCTCCTGGGTGTTTTCCATTCCCCTGGGGGCAGCTTTGGGTCTGGATTTTCCCACCCAGCCTCTCCAGCATCTCCATTCCATGGGGGCTCCCACACACCAGGGTTGTTTTTAAGCATCATTAATGGGATTTCCTCCCTTGGGCAGTGGTTGAGGGGCACGGTGAGGCTTTGCAGGTACCTCCTGGTCACAGGAGAATTCAGGATTCTTGTCAATAAAAGAAAGTTGGGAAAGATCAGGCGTGACAATTCATGAGTGAGGTTACAGAGGCTGTGAGACACTGAAAACACAGCTTTTATCCAGGGTTTTCTATTAATGATTTCTTTAGATGAGGTGCTTTAATTGCCATTAGATGAAAGCTGACACGTGCATTGATTTTATATAACTCAGGTTTGGTGTTTTGTTTTGTTTTGTTTTTTTTAATGTGCACCTCAACCCCTTTTCAAGTTGGGGATATTTACTGCAAATAGTGTTTAAAAAAAAAAAGCAAAAACCCACCAGGAGATAAGAGATGATAATCAGAGATTCAAAGGGGAGTACAGCAGTGAGCTCCTGTGAGGACTCAGTGCTGTGCATGCAGGGACAGAGCAAGGGGAGGGAACGCTGCAAACCTGAGAGAGGGAAGCACAGCCCTTCACTCACCAAGAAAAGTGGCAATTTCGGATTGGTATTAAAACAATCTTCTTGGGATGGCTGGAAATTGGGGGGAAATTGGGAGGGTGCTGGGGTAAAAGTGGGCTGTGCATCCATGGGGACACGCAGAGAGGTGATGGAGGGGACATCCTCCAGCACCCCCAGCTCATCACAGCCCATCCCCACTAATTCCACAGAAATTAATATATACACATGTATATATGTGTGTATATATATATATATATAAATATATATATATGTGTGCATCTCCAAAGGTGTGTTTGTGCACGGCCCCACTGGAAATCCCCTCTCAGCCTGGCTGAGCTCAGGGCAGGCAGCACCAGTCACCCCCTCCTGCTCTGCCAGCCTGCTGCATCTGGCCCGAATTCATGGAAAAACGGGAAGAAAAGCATTTTACATCAGACAAAACCCTGAGTTTCTCCACAAAAAAGGGTGGGAATGAGAAAAAACCCGAAGCAAACCACAACAAAATAAGGGGATGTTTTCATTACCATARCTCAGTATTTAGATATCTATTTGTACATTAACATAGAAATATCATGGATTAAACCAAGTTAATTAGATGTAATAGCTGATATTTGTGCTACAAAACACATGTGTGTTTTACACATTAAATCTATATAATGACAAGTGTGTTTTAGATACSAAATATGAGCCACATGTCAATGTTTGCTATTAATTTAATCGTTTTAATTACATACGATTTAGACCAGTATGTGCAAAAGGCACGTATCTATTGATTTTTTGTGAAGTTTACACATAGATTCAGGCACGAATACATCTGTCCGTGATGTGCAGTGTGTACAMGGGCTGGGCACTGCTGCGGGCTCTGAGCTGCGTTTGTTTTCCCTCATTGTCTTATTCACCATCTGTTTTCTTTTTGCAGGACTTAAGTATTATAATCCTTTCGGGAAAAAAAAAAAAAGAGAGAAAAAAAAAGGCAAACCCCCCCATTTGCAAGCTCCTTTGAAGGATGCACTGAGGAGTGGCAGGAGATTTTATTTTTAATCATCCCCGCGTTGAAATGCAAATCTTTCCCGGAGCCGTTGCTTCGCTGCCGTTATTCAAAGCACCAATTTGGGCASGATCCCTTCCCGAGGCTGCTCCAGCCCAGCCAGGCCGGCAGGGAGGATGGGCTGGGCTGGGTTTGGGGGTCCCAGTCCCCAAAAACCCAGCCYGAGGGGAGGGGGACACTCGGGAGCGCTGCGCTGGGCTCGGGATGCGCCGCTTCCCTTCCCTGGGGACTTGGAAAAGCCGGGGCTTTTTAAATGCCAGGAAAACCCGCTTTGGGCAGCGGGGCAAGGAAAAGCAGACACGGGGTGAGATCTTAGGGAAACACGGCCCAGGGGAGGGGGGAAAGGAGGAGAGAGACCCCAAAGCATCAGCACCACCGGGGATGGGGGCAGCCCGAGATCGTCCCTTGGGATGCGGGAGCGTGGATCGCCTTTGGAGCTGCGTGGATCGCCCCGAGGCTGGGGCCGTGCTGCTTTAGCCGTGTTCTCAGTTTTGGCACCAAACGAGCCTCTCCCCATCACCTGCAGCCCGCCCTGGAAACGCGAGCAGCGTCCCGGGGATTTTTGGGCAGGGTGGTGCAGAAAGCTCCCCCCGTGTCCCCTCCTGGCAGGCTCCAGCTGTAATTGTTCTGGCACGCTGCTTTTCCGCCCAGCATCGGGATTCGGTGCTTGTGACTCTGTTCCCGTCTCATCTGGAGCATCGCTCAGCCCGGTCCCGGTGTACGTGGCGGACCCCGCATCGCCCCAGCAGCGTCTGCCCCTCCTGCCCGGCCCCGCGGCACCCGGGCTGAGCCCCAGGCTGAGCCCCGAGCCTCTCCCGGACCTGCTCTGCATCCCCACAACCACCGCGGCTTGGCTCTCACCCGTTCTCCCACCTGTGTTGATGTTTAATCCCACTCAGATGAGCACAGTTCAAAAGCCTTTTTTTTTTTCACTCTTCAGTTTTTCTTCGGTTTAATTCCCCTCCTCTTTCCCTTCCCATCCTCTGTCCTTCATCCCTGTCCATCTTTTCCACCCTCACCTTTCACTCCTGGCCATGTCACACTTTTAGGGAAGATGGACAAGCAGCACAGCCACTGGCAGTGAGTGGCTCTCAGGGCACTTCCCAGCCTCTTCCATCCCATAAACGTTTCAATTTATTTAGATGTGYCTTTACAAACTAAAACACAACCATCCCAAAGGTGCCAGCAGCAAAGGCTGAGTCATTTCCAAGTTTATTTAGGATTTATTTAGTTTMGTTTAGCAGTACCCAGAGAGATGAACCTGTTCCTTCCACTGCATCTTTCCCAGCCCTTCACCTGCAGGGTGAGCAGAGAGTGATGCTCAGGGCAGCCACACACTGGTCCCACCTCCATTCCATAAATCCCTGCTCTGGAGAGGAACCCTATGGGCTCCTGAAATGAAGTTATTTTGAGGTTTTTACCCCTATAATCCCTCTGGTACTTCCAAACCCACTGGTCAGCCAAAGTGTGGCTCTGCAGACACACCAGGCAAACCCTGGGGTTTGGGTCTGGAGAGGTGCCAGAGCTGTTTCACTGCTGTGAAAGGAAAGATTAAAGATGGTATTAAAGCCAAGAAACCAACCGAGGCACTTTGTCCTTCACGGCATTTTCTACAGGAAACAAGCAAAGCTGAAGCTCCAGAGCTAAAATCCACTGGCCTCAAACTTTCAGCCTGGAGAAATCCCATTCTGCATCCTGAGAAATGCAAGCAGTGTGAACACATCCCTGCTGACAGCAGGAGCCGGGCTGGCTCCTCTCCTGGCTGTGCCAGGGTCATAGGGAATGTGCTGCAGCCCACCATCCCCAACACCAGCACCAGGGAGCCCCTTTCCTTGAAACCCCAGAACCCTGCTGGTGTGGGGTGCCAGAGCTCAAGGAACCCTCCACAAATGTGGGATGAAGTGATCATTGTTGAGGGGACCTGGCGCCTGCGTTTTCACATGCTCGGCTTAGCAGGGGATTTATTCAGGGGCACAGTTGGAGCATGTGGCAGCAGYATCTCATTAGTGTCACAGACAATGCCCAGCCAGCCTAAGACTAAAAAGTAGGGTTAATTTTCCCTACATAAATTCGTTGTGAGAGTTTAGGGAGCCACAACACAGCTGAGTTTAGATTTATGATGTTAGAAGTCCCAGGACAGGTTCAGTCACTCTTGAAACAGCTGGGAAGGGCAAGGAGGAGCAGTTAGTCAGTGCTGTTCTCCCCCCTTCTCTTTCCAAACCCTCCATCCCACTGAGAAGGGGTCAGAAAAGGGGAGAAGCCCCCMAAAGAATGGCTATTCCTGCTCCCCATTGTTCTGGGATGCACAAGGTCACAAAATATCACCTTTCTCCTCCCACCCAGCAGCAGGACCAGCAAAGGAGCCAAACACATTCCCCTGAGAAGGTCTGGAAATATATCCTGGAGGGAGGAGTGAGACAACGTAGAAGGTTACTGAGTTTAAGCACCRAGAGGGAGGAACAAGGTTATATAAAGTTTTACAGGTCAGGACAAAGACCTCAAATATATTAAAGAAAATAAACAGAGGGATGAAGTCAGCCACACACGAGAGCCAAGGCTGTGCCAARGAGCGCCAGGGCTCTGGGGTTGTTYTTGAGGAACAAACCCAGGGTTACCCAAACTGAAGGAGATCCCACAGGGAGATGAGGGGCTGCAGGACAGCTACCAGGCAAAGAGCTCCTGATACACAAAGTGTGGGAGTCACTTCATGTAAAGTCACTGAAACCAAAGCTGACACCTTGTGTTAAACACCCAGTTTCAGACTGAGCACTCAAAGAGCAAGAAGCAAGTGGGAATGAGTAAAAAGTCCCTGTATCCAAGAGCTCTGCCTATGGAGTGAAGCAGGAGCAGAATCCTGGCTCCATGCATTCCCTGAGCAGCCCATAGCTTCTCCTCACTGGAGAGGAGCATCACTGGCAGTGCTGAGGGGCATCAGCCCAGCTGTGGTGATGCCTTAAGTGATGCCTTTTATGTTTTTCAGATTCTGTGCTGCCTCGGGTGCAGTTCTGAGCCTCACATAAAGTGCCAGTGAATTCCCTTCACAGAGCAGGGAGACAAAACAAATCCTTTCCCTGCTGAAGGCCAAGGACAACTTTCAACCCCAAAAGCACAAACAAGGCTGGGCTGAAGGGAGGAACAAGAAGGATGAGACCTCACAGCCTGAAGCTTTAACTGGACAATTAAACCCCAATATGCAAATGGACCAAAACTTATCAAAGTGTGAGACCTCGTGACCTGGGGTCTATTTTGTGACCATTTTGGGTCCACCCTGGATGCAGCTCTGGCCAGGCTCTTGTGCAGCCCTAAAAAGGCCTTTCAGTAAATCTCTCCTTTATTCTCTAGCTCTGTGCAGTCTCTGTTTCAGGTCAGCCTTCCCAAGGCATCAGTGGCACCCAAAATGCCCTTTCTCAGGGCCACACCACTGCTGTCCCTTTTCTGCACCAATGCCACGGTGCTGCTCTCAGAGAGCAGCTCCCACTTCCTACCCGAGGAACAGGACTGAGGGGAGGGAAGCACGGATAATAAATATAGCTTCCCACACCCTAAAAAACTTCCTTCCCWCTCCAGTAAGTGCTTGCACATACCTCAGCTGCTAATTTTAGGATGGAGCTTTAAGCCACATGTGAGATGCTCCTGGAATGCTGGCTGGATTTGCAGGGAGGCTCAGCCCTGACAGCCCCTGCACGGGGCCCTGGTTCCAATGGGCTCCCAGTCACAGCTTCTCCTGGGAAAACAACCTGCACATGCTGCTCTTGTATCCTACATTAGCCAGATCGACAAAGTCTGGTACATAGAGGGATTTATTTGTTCAGTTCATGTCCTAATGCAGTAAATTCTTTGGAGAAGTTAATTCTGGACCATTCCAGCTCCTTCCTTTCTGCCTGAAGGGGAAAGGTGTCTGGAGGAAATAAATTCCTACCACATCTATCACTGCTCCAAGTGCATTCCCACCATAAGGATAACCCCAAGGAGTGATGATCGAGCACAAAATGAACGCTTCATGCATTTTATTGAGTCTATTTAAATTTGCATTATAACACCTTACACAGGGAACAAGCTCCTCCTAAGTGTCAGCTGGCAAACCTGGCCAAACTGTGCCCAGCAGCCTCTGAGTACCAGTTTGTGTTAAACAAGTCCAGTATAAACAATGTAAAAGTAAAGCACTGTAAAAAAAAATTAAGGAAAAAATAATGTGTTACATTCACAGTGGATTCAGGGCTTTCCAACCAAGAGGCTTCCCAGCAGAGTGAAATTCAGAAAGGGGCTCAAATATTGTAGCTAAAGGGAATAAAAGCACATATAAACCAAATAAATTCAATGGTATGCTTCCTCATAAGAAAAAGGAGATATAGTCTATCTGAGAGATTGGGAAGCCCTGGAATAAGAGATGCAAACCTCTTTTTTGAACACACCACCACTKATTTGTACTTTGGGCACATTACCATTAATTGTGTCTCTTCAGCCTCCTGCTTCCCCCCCTCCCAAGTCGAGGGTAAACAAAAAGCCTACTGTACATAAGGGCTGGAAATATTTCTGAAGTTGTTATAAATTCCCTCCGTGTGGCTCCAAGCCAAGCTTCACCCAAAGCTCCTCCTCCTGGGAGAAGGCAGAGGAGCAGACAGACATTTCTGACAGCTGGGCTCCTCCTGGGCTGCTCACAGAGCCTTTCCCAAACCAGACACCACTTCCACGGACACCCCGACCCCAAATTAAGGGTGACACAAGGGATGGAGGCTCAGAATCCCCCCARCCTCACTTGCACCTCTTCTCCCCCCAGCATTATCCATCCCCTCATTGTTACACGGGACCACTGGGTCGTGTTTATCCTGGACCCACCCGGGAAAGGCGCCTTTGCAGTGCCACATTTGCATAACGCACACAAGTGACAGGAAACGGGGATGCCACTCATTATGGGCCATTGTGGCAGCTCTGGTGGGAAACCCCTTCGTCTGCAAGCGCACACAATGGACAATCAGTGCTCCTTCAGAGCCGTGGGTGCTGTGTCCCGCAGCTGCTGTGCCTGCACGGCAGCGCTTCCTACAAAAGGCCTTTCAAATTCTATCTTTAGAATTTAAAATTCTATCTTTAGAATTTAAAATTCTGTAAGTTCTGTAAAACTCAAAAGGCCTTTAAAATTTCTATGCATGAAGCACCTACATAATCAAATCGGTTTAGAACAACTCAACTGCCTCCAAGTTCTCTGCAGAAAACCTGACTTTGTTTAAAGAAATAAAAAATGTGCACGTGAAAGGGAAATCCAACCAACATCGTGGATAAACCACACCCCAAAAAAAAAAAAAAATTAAAGTGAGCACCCACAAGGCTGTGTTGGATCACAATGTGAGTTAAAATGYGAACTAACAGCAATTCGTAACTGATTATTAAAATTGTCACAAGGCTTTGGCCCAGTGACCACTGGGTAGGGGTCTGTCCTGTCAGAAAGGAATGAAGCTCCCACACCAGGTATTCCCAGCAGGAGTTGGGACATTTGGATAAAAAAACCCCATGGTAACCAAGGAGAATCCTTCGAAACCCAAATAAAAGCTGCTGATCCTGCAAGGGATGGCGCCGGTGCTGAAGGCAGGTCCCACACGGTGGCACTGTGAGCCAGGACACAGCGCTCTGCCTCCCCAAAGCCAGCGCTCCTGCCAATCAGGGAACGTGCCAAAACTCGCCCTTTTAACCCTTCACACCCCTCCAGGCACGAGGGAAGATGCTGCGGCCCTCCGGAAACACAAAAAAACCCCGGAAAAGCTAAATACACATGTTCACTATCAAAATAATTCATGAAATGTAAATTAGTCTAATTATGAAAGTGTTTCGCATTTTGTAAGCAACYGAAATGTTAATATTGGCTTTTCCTAACTCCAAGCTAAATTTAGATAAATAGAAATTTAATTACCCTAATTAAGTGAGCTACATAAAGAAGTTTTTGCTGCAGACATCGAGCCCCCAGCCCCTTCAGCACACTCAGCCCTGTGAAAGGCAGAGAAACCACAGAGAACGTTCAACRCCTCCCAAACTGAGATTAAATTATTTGCTCTTGGTACTGTTGGGAAACCTCCAAGATTTTATTAGTTGCTCTTGTTACAGAAAGATAAAATGCTAAGACATTCTATAAGCTATAAGAAAACTGTGAGGGCAGTTCTGCCAAGGTGGGAATTCCATGGAAAAGGTGGGGTGACAGGTACCACAGCCATGCTTTGTGTGGGGCTCTCTTCCTGGTGGTCACCAGCTCCAGTTTGAGATGAACATCTCTGACTTTCAATATCTAATACTGTACTGTAAAGAGGAGGTTTTTTTCCTTCTAATTCTATGCTCTGTAAGTCTGGAAACCACAAGTGCAAGTATTTCCTCTGCAGAATTCAGAAGTGTTATTTTGCTGTGAAATTTTGGCACAGAGAACCCAGCACCCAGAATCAACAGCCARCTCCAATTTCACAGTGCTGCATGTCCAAGGCAAAAAACAAACCCGTGAGCTGCCTGGTTGTTCTGTTCCCAAAGAAGCCTCGTGTTCCCTCTGCCATGATGGTGTGTCCCACCAGGAGGAAAGTGAGCTCAACAGCCAGGCAGGGCTTCCCACTGCAACAACAGCACTAAATGCACGAGATTAAAAAAATAATAAAATAAAAAAAAGGAATTTTGGGATGCTGTGGAATCCTGAACTAGCTGATGAGATGYTAAAATGGCTCAGAGCAGTGATAAACATATAGTTTATGTACCCACCACTACAAAACACCAAAAATGTGATTTAGGTAAAAAGAGATAGGCCAGCTTTGGTTTTGTCATCTGAGGAACAAGCAACATTTCCCATCCAGCCAGCAAGAGCAGCTCATAACCCTTCAGACCTACTGCCCTGGAGTGGAAATAAATAAAAATCACTTKCCCATTGCACATGTAAGCCAGGAAAAACCTAAAACCTTAGAGAATAAAACAAAGGGGTCACTGAGGGTGAAGGATGTTTCCCCACACACACAACTCTGATGAGAGCTGAGCTACATTCACCAATTCTCAATTGCAACACGTCATCAATGTAATTTTAAAACTAAGTTCATTTTCAGTCTGTTCAATAGGAATATAAAGAGCTTGTTGGGCTTGTACTGTTATTTTAAGGATCTGCTACACATYTCAGTGCACTCATTTTTAAATGAARCCCAATACCAATGATGTGCTTTCCAGTTATTCCCTGTGGCACCACCAAAACCAGACCACTCAACACATCCAAGGTTACCAATAGTTGAAGCTTGTGAAGAATTAAAAACCAACCTGTCCATACTTGTCTGCTGAAGTTACAAAGTTGCCTCAAAAAACTGAGAGCCAAAGCTGATAGAAAATTTGGGCACAAAGCTCAGTGAACGAGCCAGTACACACAGGTTTGTATTATTCCATAATTGCAACCATACCAAGAAATAACCAGCCATTAGAACAGTTTCTGATTTTTATCTTTTTTTTTTTTGGTGGCATTACTGAGCCAAAACACTGCAATTATAACATTTAATTTCTGGTTTTTTAAATGCCATTAAATGTCTAATCCAACTGTTTTTATGTTACAGTAGCTGTTCACATAAATAGTACAGATATGCACTGCTCYTGACAGGTACACAGTCACAAAAGCAGCTCTCTCATGTTCAGTTTGCTCTCTGTGTGGTGGGGTCTGTATGAAAAGCATTCTTGATTTCTAAGCATGGTACAATTTTAATTCTTAATGCGTTAGTACAACAGTGCATTGGAAAAGTACTGAGCTTCTACAAAAAAGCTTTACAATTTTAAAACAGATTTGTTTTTTTTTTTCCTTTATTTAAACAAGCATAGGCAATTCTTATATTTCCACAACAAGATAAATATCCCAATTATGCTAACAGCTCATCCTACAGCGTGCCATAGTGATGGGGAAAGGGCTAACATTAGTGTTATTTACACAGACATGTCCAATATTAACCCAGGAGGAAAATTAAAAAGTATGTTCAAATGTGCAATTAAATTATTTTTTCAGAGTTGGATTTCTTGCAAAAATTCCTCTATGACTCATGGACACTGAGCTGGGATAACTTCTCAAAGAACTCCTCAGAAGCACAATCTTGAGGAAAAACTGTTTATTGGACTGGGATGCCAAGGGCTGGGCAGGAGAAAGAACTTAATACTCTTCACAAAGAAAAAAATAATTTGAAGTGGGGAGATGTCTTTGGACAAGTGAAATTGAACACCCAAACCGACTAGAACTTGAAAAAACCTAATTAAAGAAATTTTTTTCCAATTCCCAAAGCTTGAATCCAGAGAAAATGCTTGAATGAGGGGAAGATTCACTCCAAGTCATTACTATACATTGAGGTACCACTCAAAAAGTGGCCATAAAGGAAGTGACTTCTTTGCCCATCACTATCACACCGGCTGCCTGGCTCGGCTGTGCTTCAGACAACGCTCTCCCTGTTGCCAGAAGCCAGGACTGCCCTGCGGCAGATGGGGCAGGTGGAGTTCTCGGAGAGCCAGCGGTCGATGCAGTGCACGTGGTACTCGTGCGAGCAGGGCAGCTTGCGCAGCTTGTTGCCCTCGGTGTACTCGGTGATGCACACGCTGCAGGTTTTCAGAGCGTCGCTCTCCCCGAAGTTCCTCATGGCTAGGTTGTCAATTTGTTCTTTGGTGAGTCCTCTCGGCTGGTCGTCGTCGTCTTCGTTGAGCAGGAARAACTGCGCGAGGCTGAGGAACGGCAGAGAGCCGCTTTCTTCAAAGGTCACCGATCCCCGCATGTTGCGGCCTTCCCGCCTGGCACCRGATGTTGAGCTAGCCTCGTGCCCGCCCTCGTACACCTCCCCTGAGCTAACATCTGCATTCTCACTGCCCGAGCTGCCCCCGCCTCCGCTCTGCTGCTCAGAGGCCTCCACGTTCTGACTGGCAGCCGGCGCGCTGGGATCCGCATCGCTATCGCTGTACATGAAATAGCTGAGCTCCCCAAAGCCCGTCATGATCTGCCTCAGCATGGTCTGGATGGCCACGGACGTGGTCTCGCTCAGGCCCGTGTTTAAGATCCTGCGGATGGGAATCCTGATGGTGCTGACGTAGGTTCTGACGCCGGCRCGCTCGGAGCGGGAGAAGGTGCGGCGGAAGCCCCCGCGCTCGCTCTCGTAGGTGACGGTGTTGTTGGGGGTCTGCGAGCGGGAGCGGGTCCTGTTGGCTATGCTGTCCCGCTGCCGGTACTCGCCCGGCCGAACTCTTCTCACCTGCAGGTCCAGCACTATGGTGGGAGGCCTCTGCCCAGGAGCCGTGGACTCGCTGGTGCCCGTGGTTTCTGAAGAGCCTGCTGCTTGAGGAGCGGGCCTCGTTTCAGGGGGGGAGAACAGAACTGCGTTTTCACTTGGCACCTCAGTCCCTGCCGTGTGCTGCCTTAACGTCACGTGCTGCCTGGTTCTAGAGCTGCCCTCRGCCTCGCTCGCTGAGGAGTGGTCAAGTGTTTGAGATGATGTGTTGTGATGAGACCTGCGAGGGGCCTCGCTCACTGCATTAAGAGGTGACCTACTTCTATCAGTCCTAGCCCGCGTCCGCCGCTGCTCTGGACTCCTACTCCTGGCTCTCCTCTGCCCTCTAGGAGGGGAATTCTCCTCAGCCGTCAGCTCCTCTGCACCGCTCCTCTCYGATCCAGGCTGCCTTACAGATGGTGAGTCAGACCTTGGAATTTCAGAGTCACTTTGGCTGTTTTCCAAATCCTCCCCATTGGAAGGCTCTACAGATGGCTCATTCTCAGTTTCTGGATTCGTGTTCCCATTATTACGGTTGACATTTATTTCCAAACTGAATCTGAAGTCTCCACTATTGGGGTTAGTCCGGCTCACTGCTCTCCAGGACTGGTTTCCTCGCTGCCCACTTCGTGTTGTATTTCCAGTCTGTCGGACTGAATTAAGCCAGTCTATTATAGAATCTCCATTTGAAACATCTTCTGCGGACTCTGCACCTGTGAAAAAGACAGGGAACTACCAAAATTAGAGTACTGAGCTAATTTTGGAGGCATCTTTTCCAAGAACATAATTGCTTAGCTGAACAAGTGACAATTTAGAAGTGCTGAATCCTACCAAGTGCTACTGTGGCTTCACAGGCAGCATGACAATTCTGTAACTACCAGAGCTCTTCTAAGGGAGCAGGAGTGGACACTGCTCTAATATGGACAGATAGGCTGCAGCCATCACAGAGCAAACAAGTAATCAAAAGAACACGTATTTTCTATCATAAGTAAATGGAAAGTCACATGTCAGGTGTCATAACACATCAATATTCTGTGTTTTCCTCTCCAAACAATTAAGTGATCTATCGACCGTGAAACAGAGAATTAAGTTTGTCCTGAGCTTTAACCTGCAGAGTTTTATAGCAAATCTGTCTCACTGAAGAATGAACCCCAGTGGTCAGCTCTGAGCATCCCCCACCAATCTCCACAGAAGGGTGACAACCAAAGCAATGCAGCATCTTTGGAAGAATGGTGAATTAAAAAAGAGGGATTGCCAAAAAGCATCCCAGAAGGGAGCAGACAAAAAGGCAATCTTACAAAAAATGAAATTAAGAAAGAAATAAACCTAAACGAAACTTTATTTTGATAGAAGTACGAGATGTGTTACGAATGAAATCTGTCCCAAACTGACCTCTGCAGCAGATATCAGACATAAGGTTCACTGAGTTTTGAAACAAAGCTCACCTTGCACCTGCCTAGGCTTAACTTGTTCCACTCCTGCACTCAAGTTAAGGTCCGTACGGGGTGCTAAAGTTAAGAGTTTTCACAAATACTGTATATACCTCTATTCTCATCACTGTTTTGCTGTGGCGGACCTTCTTTAACTTGGTGTAGCCTTCTCAGCAACTCTTCTTCAGTAATTTCACCTTAGAAAATAAGCAAAATTTTCCAAAAATATTTCCAAATCATATATGTATGGCAAGCATTATCAAAAGCTTCTAAAGAAGGTACAAGCCACTGCTTGCGTTCTGTCTAATGAAATCCTGCCATAATGGCACTGCCAAGCACGTTGCTATGGGGAAGTTCAGACACTTTAGCACTGTTGTCCCAAGTAAGTTTTCCTGAAGCTGAAGTATCCAACAGCTCATCCTGTTCAAGAGAGATGTGCTCTCTGACTCTGTAACCTCTACAACTGAGCAGCAATTTTTGTCATCCTGCACCCATTAGCGTGTCCAGAGCAAAATATTTGAGGTTAACACTTCCACAAGCAGGAAAAGGTTTAAATTACTTGAGTCATGGTTTGAATTAGGTATMAACCTATAAAGAGGAAATTTAACAAGTTGATTGAGAGCTGACATCAAAATGCCCATGCAGGATCTCATACCAGACTACTTACCCTGGTTACAAACTCCTAACCTCACCAGCACAGAATCTGCACACTTAAAGAAGCATAAAGGAGATTTTTTTTGTCCATCTAAAGGTTWGTAACTGGAACTGGTTCAAATCTGGGAGTTCCTGCCAAGTTGTGCAAACACCAGACTTTTGTATCTGATGAATCCACACCATCCTGTCTCCACAAGTCAAGAGACCACTTGAATTTAAATGTGCACAAATTAGCAAGGAGCTACTTGCTACCATGGAACACGGCTGCAGCACACAGACGGGTGAAAGGGCTTCAGGAGAACAGAAAATGACACAAACTGCCTACAAGCAACTCTAGCAGGATGGACACAGGCAAGCATTACCTACCTGGTGTGCCTAGCAAATTGTTATCTCTCATAAGCCTGTAGTCCTCTTCACTCAGGTTGTTGACAAACTGATAGAAAGCTTCTTCTCGATCTAACCGATCCAGCTGGCTCTGACGTTGGGCTTCTGATTGATCAATACTTCCTTTATCACTAGAATCTGAGCTTTCCATCTTGATGAGTAGAAGAGTACCTAAAAAAAGGAGAGAACAAAGCCTTCATCAAGAGCAGTGAAATGGAATTTAGGCATGTTTGCAATGGAGAGTGAAGTACAGGTTAAAGCAGTTTGCTAATGAAGCTTCAGTCAGGATCAGGTTCATCACCACAGGGATCAAAAACAAAGCATGAACCTCCTCAAGAAGTACAAACAAAACTGATGCAATCATTACCAAATACTCAACAAAGCAGCAAGTTGAACACAGAATATCATCTGCCATAAGCCTTAGCCCATCTTTGCATTCATGTAGTAGGTGACCATGATTATCTCCTTTCTGCATAAAATATTCCTARTATCACAACTGCCTCTCCAAGCAGCCTTACAGAAGTGCAGTAGAAGGCATAARCCATCCCTGATCATGCTTCTCTGAGCACAGGATTATATGTTCCTTGCTTTTTCCTGCCTGCTGCTGAAACACCCTCTTCACCACACAAGTGAATTCTAGCAGAATGAAGTGGTTAYGGAGAACTCAAATAAAGAAGATGCTGTGGAACCCTGTGCACAAAGAAAGRGGAAAGGTTCTCATTTCCCTCAAAAAACAAAAGGAGTTTGTAAAATCAGCTTTACAGTTTTACATCAGGAGAGGAATTTGCTTTCATGTTTCAGCTTTTACTGCATTACTGATGTTGATGAGCAAATTTCCAAGACAAAACTCCAGCATATACTGGGTACACCACTGCTTTAAAGAGCTGTCTTCTAGGCTGCATATTTTTAAATACAACCTTTTCATATTGTTTTTCATTTGGATGAAACACTTGACAATGTCTCTCTTTCAAGGAAAATAATCGATGAATGCTGTGTCTGTATCTGATACATATTACAAGGCACACATGCAAATGCAGGAGACATTCTGGCACTGGCTGTGCCATTCAAATGCATCAAATGAAGATAAAATAACCAGTTTCCTTGATCACTCTGCCTCACTATTCACAGCACTAAGAATTTTCCTGTACAACTGGTAGAATCTAGTTACTCAGAGAGGTGATTAAGAAGCTAATCCTCTGCATGCTAAAAAGCTCTGCAATAACATTCCCCATCAGAAAACATTCCTTTCATTTAAACCATACTTCATGTGACATGGAAATACTGGAAGAATAAAGCTTTTCTGCTTCACACTGGAAAATTTCCAACACTTAGACATCTGTCTAGTGCAAAAAGCATCTTTTTTTGGTTTGTCAGCACAGCTGTCAAGTCAAGACTGCCCACAGTTTACATTAGTGCTTCTCCAGAAGAGCAGCACTGCAGGATCTCCACAGGCACTTTATTTCAGCTGCTATGATGAAAACCAAAGTGCACCAACGACCTCGGCGTGGAGCACCAGAAAAATTCCACAGGATAGGACATCCCATATTGCAGACTTGCAAATTATGGAACTGCTGTTCTGACCCTCTTTGTCTTCAGTTCTGATGCAGCAGAACTTGATTTTAAGTTAATGATATTAACTTACTGCCAGTCAGGGCTACCGGTGCTGTTTGGTTTTTGAAGCTTTGCCATTTACCAAAGCAATTACACCCATTTTCTCAGGAATCAGGAAGCAGCAGCAATTACCAGGGTCACTCCTGAGTCAGACAGGAGCCTATCAGCTCTCTGTGCACCCTTGGTGCAATCAGGGGAYTGCAGGCTGGCGTGTGACGTGTAGGGCTGTGTGACAGTGCTGTTAAACACCCATCACTGGCCCCATTCACAGGGCAGCTGAGCAATGCTCTCTGCAGGTGTGTGCAACTCTGACCCCGCTCACCTGGGAAATCTCTGTGCCCTTCACATGCCAGGCACRTATCTCTAATGACAACTCAGCTTCAACCAAGCTTTCTGTAGAATTATTACTCCAAGTAGCATTACATAAAGACACTTTTAAAAGCAGCTCTCACTGGTTCTGGTAGTATCTGAATAAAAGTCTCAAGCAGAATGAGACTTGCATCCAAAATAAAACCTTGAATGATGCATCAGTTCTTTAGGAATACACATCAAACTCTAACCAGCATTCCCTTTTTTGCAATAACAATGACACGAAGTCAACAGAAATAAGAAAATAGAATAGAATTACTTATTATAAAGTAATAAGATGCTAAGGGACAGGAGCAGCACTAAGTTTTGTAAAATATTTTACCCCAAATGACTGCCACAGGATTTACTGACTTGGAAACACTTGGAAYGTCTTCAGAAAGAGGGCAATATTARCACCTTTGTAAGCACTAGACTAATKCTTCAACAGCTTTAAAAAAAAATGCACTACGCATACAAAACATAACATTTGTTTACTACTTATTTACTACTTTCCTTTTAACTAAAAATTCCAGTGCTTGCAGGCACCTTGGCTATCTAATGCCTGTGTGATTCAAAGACAGATGCCTATTCCATTTCAGAAAATGAAGGGGTCAGGGAAAATGGAGAGCCAAAACAAGTCAAATGGAGGGGAAAAAATTTAAAAGTCTCCTCTTTACCAACAGGCTGATGTACAGTTCARTAGGTGGTTCTTTAGGAAATGCTTGGAATAAGTCAGTACTGTTGATTTCCAGGTTTGCTCCTCTTTTTTTTTCCATCACCTCTTCCCTCTTACACCATAAAATCAGCTATGGTCAAGGAGTTTACTGCTAAGGAAAAAGCCTCAGAGGTGGGATCTTGACTGAAGAATTTCATTTACATGAGGACTATTTCTGCTAGTGACAAACTGCTGTATTTTCCTATTGCAAGCCACTAACAGGTTACACCAGTCCCCCATATCCTGACTTCAGGATCCCAGAAATGCTGTGAATCTCTAGGGGATGTTTACACTGATGGAAATACAGATGGCACAGAAACACAGCAACAACACAYTCTCCCTACCTGACTGCTGGCAGCAAATGGGATGATACTCTTCAAACCAGAGCTCTGATATTAAAACCAGCAAATGAAAATCAGGGCTTCTACCCCAAGGGTTCTKTGTCCTGCCTGTGCACTCAGCTCATTTTGCACATTGTCCAACACAAGCCTCACCTCCCAGCCTGCTGCAGAGCTCTCCRTGGCCAGACTGAACTTACTGGAATGTTTAGGCTGCTCCTGCCTCAGCACAGCTCCACAGAGCCCATCTGGCTGGACAGCAGGATTTCCATGGTGGGAGTTACCATGGCCCTGCACAGAGAGGCAGAAATGACTTGAAAATCTGCCCCTCAGGATGCTGCTCTCAGTTCACACCCTGCAGACAATTAAGCCTGGCTGAAGGAAGCCAGTAAAACAGGGAAGCCTGATGAGGAAAAACCAACAGGTGAACTATTAGCTTACAACAAAATAACCAACATTTGGTTATCTAATAAGCAGGTCCAGTTCAACTCTGCTTTTTTTTTTTTTTCCTCTAAGTGTTAAGACTTTGTTCTTATCCAAGCTGAAAGATTCAAAATTTCCTKCTTTGGTGTCCTTCCTTGTCAACACTGAGTTGACACAGGGTGGGGAAGGTCACAGTGACAAGCAGGAAGTTCAGATCTGCTGGTTATTGCAAACTTCAGCTGAGATACCCAGATATGAAAATCTCTTCATGGGGAAGTGAGGGGGCGACCACCTAAAGATGGCACAAAGCAAGAGAATCTGAGATAGGAGAAACTATTTTCTCCTTAAAAAAAAAAAATTCTTCAGCAGCTGAATATCCAGACAGAGGAGTAACTACAGTGAATTCTTAATTGGTGTTCCCATCCTGCCACAAATCAGAAAAGTATCTTCCCTGCAGTTATGCTTCAACAACCTCAGAGATTTCTGAGCACAAATCACTGCCTGTCTCCCCACTGCTGCTCCAGACTGCAGTAAGCCCACAAAAGCTATTGTTTGTTACATTCTTTTATTCAGGAGGAAGTAATGCTGTTTTTTTTAATAGGGACCACTTAAGAGTATGGATATTCCCTCAATAATGCAAAGTTATCATTCTTACAGCATAAGAAATACTTTGTTTTCCTTCATGCCAGGTTGTGTGTAAACTAAATCCAGCCAGGAATGTGCTACTGCCTCAAATCTACTGGGACAGCAAGCATGGATAACATGTGTGTGTCACCCATTTCCCTCCAACAGTAACACAGCCCATCTCCATATTGCACAGCACTTGTGGAATACAGGATTCTTCCCAGAAAAAGTACTAATGGACCACAATGCACAGTAATAAATCTCTAGTTCAATAATGTGCAATATCTCCTGACATGAGTTATCTGTGCTGAACACCAAGACACTACTGTAGCCTGTACTCCTGGGTTTTTTAATATTTAAAAGAAATCCCATAAAACATTAGAATTCTCATTAAACCAACTAKGGCAGAACTTAGAAAATCTGAGAAACCCTGAAATCACTCATTGGCAGGGTTACGTGAAAAAGCAATACCTTAAAATTACAATCTTCATTAGATTTATGGGGCAAGCCTCAAATTTTAACAGGACAWGGCATGGAATTTAATTAAACTGAAGAAACAACTCAGCTGCTCATGAGTCAGGTGTAAGGCAGAAGATCCTCTAGAACTGCCCCATGTCAGTGTAACTGGTATTTCAACCTCACCTGAGAACCTCTCGTGCCCTGTATGGCAGGAATGTCTCCTGAGTTACCTCACGTCCCAGCAACACAGTTAATACCTCTGGATAAACAAAAAAAGAGGATGGCAGTGTGGGTGTTCCAGAGATGTCCTCAGCAGAAGGCCAACTTGTCATTCATGATTCATACCCTCATCTTAATKAGCTACTTCAACCGGTAGAGCACCTTGCTTACTTGCAGTCTGCAGAACTGATCAAACTCTCAGACTAAAGGAGTGACTCAGGATGGAAGCCAGGAACACTGATTTGTTTGCTTTGGGTCGTTAGAGGCTATTTTCCCTGCCTAGCTTGCAGTGAACATGCCTCAAAGACACTTCAGCTCAGAGAGAAGCACAGCACAGCTGCGTGTCCAAGCGCTTTCCACGAACTGTGACTTCAGCAGCTCTGACGTGCCATGGCAGCACAGCCCTCACTGCAGCTCCACGGCTCAAATGACACAGGAACAGCAGCTAGAACAGGCAGTCCTCTTACCCCRGCTCCTTCAAGCACAAACAGAACCCACTTCACACACAGCACTCATCCAACACACCCCACCTCGTTTTCCTAGAAGAATTCAAAGTTAAAGAACAGTTTCCATGCCAGTCAGTATCCAATTTCTCAATACTCAAAACTGGCTGGAAATAAAACATAACAGAAAATACATTTTCATCTTAAATATTTCATCACTCAAGTCTGCAAGCTCAAAAGCAGAAGCAAAAGCTGTCAGTGAATCCCATCATTAAAGGAAAAAGACACCCTAAGACAGTGAAATGAAAGTCATCTATTTKCATTATAGATGGGGCTTCATTATGTCAAGTTTGTTTGGCTTTCYCTTTTTGTGCAGGTGYACAAGTTTCCTTTCATGATCATCACTGGCTTTGATACCAGAGGTCCAATACACTCATCTCCAGCTCAGAAACAGTTAAAAGGAGCAAATTTTTCAAGTTTTCAAAGTGGCATCATGATTTTTGGGATWTTTTCCCCCTGCTATTCTGGCTTTTTACTTCCACTGGGAAGAACAGCAGATCTAGGTTCTTATCAGATTTTTAATAAACCTACCACAAGTTTTAAAATCAAGAACTCCTTACGTCCTCTTTAACTCAAAAATTATCATGAAACATGCACCACTCTTAGAAAGCTGGAAGAAAGTTTTGTGTTCTATGGAAGKAAGTGCTGTGAAATTTAAATGCCACTTTAACAAGGACTGTTAAACATCGATTCAGCTTTTTCACTACCCCAGTGTGTTTCAAAGCAAAGGCCCTCTAACAAGATGTCATTCTGAACATGCATTTCAAACAATAGRAAGCAAATGAATACTTTTGTAGAAGAGTGGCAGAAAGTTCCACAGAATAAAAAAAAAAAAACCACAACAAACCAGAGAGGAGCACTTCAGCTGAACCAACTGTTGAGATAAAGAGAAAMACTAACAACTCCTGATAAGTCAGAAAGAAGTGAGGAAACCAGGGCAGAGCTTAGCAATTCCAGATCACTGAGAGCATGTGGAACCAAGATGGAGCTCTGAAAATAAAATGTGGTAACAACTGCCAAAAWGCTGGGCTTTGCCTTTTATCATCTGCACTTACTAAAATAACACTTTTCACATACAAGTGGAAAAYAAATTTAAGATAACACTGCCTTTGCCATCAAATTCAGATAGCACAGAAGAGAAAGCTTGGTGTATGTGAGGTGCAGCAAGTTTCCAGTACTGCAGGCTCATGAAACAATGCTCTTTTTGCCCAGAAATGAGCTTCCTGCTGGGTGAGCAGCAGAAGGCCCACTCTGAACTCAGAAAAAGAAGCTGCACACAAGTAACCAGTGTTGAYCCTGACAGCACTAGAACAGGACAAGTAGAGATTTGATTCCTGAAGAAACACAAGATGTGGTCAGTGAATGCACWAAGCCAATCAACACTAACTTTCAACTAAAAAAGAAAAACCCATCTTTAAATTCACTGCTGAATCTTGCAGTCTTCACACAACTGCTGCTAATGCAGGCACTGCTAACAGGAAAAGGACAACAACAACAGAATCACTGCAACCACAACCCACAGAGGAGTTCCAATACGTGCATTCCTGTTCTTGCTGATATCCGCTGCCCAACAAACACCAAAGTGGGAAATAAAATGGAAGCAAATTTATTTGGATTTAAATAAGCATCTGTACCATGAGAATTCCATTTCTGATGCCATCCCAAGGCAGGGAAGCTCCAGCATTTTAAGAGGACTACGTGCACAARCACCTTGCACATCCAAACCCAGAGTGCTCTGAGCACAAGATGATTTTAAATTACTGAACTAAGATGAAATGTGYGCTGGCTTTTCCTACATTCCATAATCATCAGGTGGCCTTACAAGAATCCAACCCTGCAGACCTCCCTGAGTCAAAAGCTGAGCCTCAGCACTGCACAGCAGCCCAAAGCKCCTAACAAGTACCTCACTAATACAAACCTGAGCAGTCTGAGAGAGACACAGGCTTGTGTTTATGATCTTACCTGCAGCCAGAACCTGKGCAAAGGCAAACCAGTCCCTGGGATGCTCCTGGCTATCCCTGCTCAGCACACAAAGCTCCTGACTAAGTTATGACACTGCTGAGCTCTTTAGAATTTTGGTTTTGAGAAGCTCAAGACTCTCATGAAAGTATCTTGAAGAACGGAAATGTTCACATTAGGTTTTATCCCTTCAGGAATAATTTTTGCAAGCTCAGCAGCTGATARGTTTTCACCAAGACTGAGATTAAACCACAAAATCTTGGATAAGCACCCAATAATCATGTCTGGATTCAAGTGTTTCAACACATGGAAACAGAAGTTCTCTATAAATAAAGAATTTAGGACACTCCAGTAATGTGCTAAGCTACGTTAGACTGGACTTAAATGTAATCTTTAGACTCAAGTATATGGAGTTATAACATTATGTTATATTATATTTTGATTGTTTTAAAAAAAAAAATGCAACACCTCCACTGCAACTGGAATCATTCCACCAGGATCAAGGGATTTAWCCTGATACATTCCCACAGGGAAGAGGAATAAAGGAACAAGCAAGGCAGGTATATTGATCTAGAGGTGTTTTGAAAACATTTCCATCCCAGGATCACACCATCCATTCCTCTAAAAAAATCCAAACACACATATTGGAGAGAAGACACTTGCAACACTCCTGTCCAGGAATTCAGTAATATGGAGAAATTACTACACAGATGGCAACCACTACAAGCTTGAAAAATACTGGTGTGTGGTTATTTCMGTGAGAAACATTCACCCAGGCAGAGCTGCTGATGAAGGGAACACTGCAGTTGTTGTGCCTTAGTGGTCTAACATAACAAGAAACCCTTAATTTTACAAAGTGTGGTGTGTTTTCCCTTCCCAGAACATAATTCCAAGCTATCATTATTTTAATTCCAAAATGGTAAACCCATAGAGGGAACAGAGTCAGTTTAAGTACTACGTGACCACTACAACAAAACTAAATATTTGACCCTCAATTAAGAAAATTAACTGCCCAAGAAGCAGCCAACTGATTATTTCTTTTAGGAAGACTTGACAATTTGCTGCAATTAAAATTCAGGGACAAATTAAGTGTCAGAGAGTCAAATTAGTGCCAAATTAGTGTCAAAACAACATTTGACAACTATTTTCAAGCTGAAATTACCCAATGCTGCCATTATGGACAATAAATGTGATGTGTGATGATACTATTGGGTATTATGAAGTTTGTATTCCTGTTTAGGAGCTTCTCTGTATCAAGGCTCCACCTTCCTGAGAAACAGCAAAATAATGCCACTATTATTTAAAAAAACAGGAGTTTTTTGCTATGGAACCTCTTCTCAGGCTTCTACTGCACACTAAAATCAAGACACATAACAAATCTTATAAAAAACCTTAATGATCACTATATTTATA